>UESW01004626.1:70653-448355 GCA_900491605.1 Calamus simplicifolius | reverse complement strand
ATTTCATTTCTATACTTCACCTTGACTCCTCTTAGAAATCCTCCCTTGTACTATAGACTTTTCAAGGCTCTAAAAAGGGGTATTTGCTTCAATAGTACCATCTCTATTTCTTTCATTCAAGATTTCTCCTTATAAACATCTTCTATTTCTATCATACACATGATCTGCGTCCCTCAACCATTAAAACTAGTTCTAGTATTATATGAAAATAGAATGTAGCTTGTGCCTCAAGGAAACTAGGATTAGGTACATGATAAAAGAGGGGGATTAGGTAGATGATAAGAGAGGGTCTGAATTTAGTTCTTCGAAGCTTGATTTTGGTTATCCAACACTTTACAGGTTAAGTTAGATCACCCCCATTGTTTGCCCATTATTTTTGGTGGATCCAATGTTCTTCCTGTTTCAGTCCGGTTTGCTTCCTAGTGCATTCTTCCTCATCTTTTTTCTGTATTTCCATCGTTTGGACAATCATCTTGCAGCCCTGCGTTGTAGGAAGAGCATCAGCAAATTGGCTGAACTGATAAGTCAATTTTTTATTGCAACCCTTTGAAGTTTATGGAATATTTGCCTAGTTTGGGATCGCCAGAGGAGATTCTTGTTACAGGGTTGAGCAAGAGGCTAGAATCATCTCTCTGGTGGAAATTTGTCATAAAATCCGTGCTTTTAAGCTGCAGTTTTAGTTGAAGTTTGCAAAGGGTGGGTATTTTGGAATTAGATATATCCATTTCCTACCACCGTTTGAGACTGGAAACAAACCAAAAATGCAGACAACCCAAGGAAAAGATTGTGTTGAAATAGTTTTTTCTAAATTGTTTTGTGTTGAAAACAATAGATGATATTTGCCTAAGTATCAAGTTGTGGTCACTCATGTTACATACATTTTAAGAGATTTCGAGGCGAAGCAATTTATTACACTATTACAAACTTGATGACTCATTTATTTTAAGTGGAGAATTGATATCTGATCCGTTTCAAGATGCGTGAAGCTAGTTTATGTCGCCATGGCCAATTATCTAAGAGTTTCCTTCAACTCCAACACAGAAATTTAGCAAAAAAAACTGGATTCATCTTGGATCTATCAAATGTTGTAATATTCGGCATATTAATGACCAGCACATCAGAAGTCCCAATCAGCCAGTTGTTATTATCTTTTTTTCTTATAAACCAGCATATATCGGGTTGCATCATTTATCATCGTGCCTACCACAGCTAGTGAGAACAGCGAGCCATTAATATCAATAGTTTGAAATGGTCTTCTGCATGTACCTGATTGCCTCCTTATTTCTACTCTTTAATTCTTATTGATTTGTGCGTTTCTTTTTTACCTTACCAAGTTTCATCATTATCATAAACTGCCTCTATTCTCACAGCTAAGGCAAAAACAAAAAACAAAAAAAAAAGCTCTAAAAGAATCTTCGCAAATTCAAATTCCAATCGAACACATGTTTCTTAAAATCAGAAAGAGATAGCCAAATCTGAAATCTAAATTACAATTGCAGCCTCAGTGGATGGCGCCTGAAGTCCTTCGCGGCGAATTCTTAAATGAGTTGTAATCCCTTCACCTCTTTGTGATTTACTTTTGAGAATTCAGAATTCTATGCTATAAAGTACTAGATTTCTACAGTGCATGGTAATAAAAGAGGGCGGAGAGAAGGGGACTCACATTGGAATTGGAAGCAGGTCGGATGTGTTCAGCTTCGGAGTCATACTGTGGGAGCTGATGACGGAGCGCGTCCCATGGAAAGATCTCGACTCCCTGCAAGTAAAAAGCCAAAGCCAGATCTCTCTCTCTCTCTCTCTCGCTCTCGCTCTTTCTCTCTTCATTTGCGTGCCCGCCTATGCCAATCTTGGGGGATTTTTTTTCTTTTCTTTTCTTTTTTTAAGGTTGTCGCGGTGGTGGGGTTCATGGACCGGCGGTTAGATCTGCCGGAGGGCTTGGATCCCCGGGTCGCCTCCATCATCTGCGATTGCTGGGAAAGGTAAATTTTGATTAAAAAATGAATTAAAATGATTTGTTTAAGAATAATATTATACTGAAAATTACCTTTTTGGGGGATGGGGGGTGAGGATGCAGCGATCCGGAACGGCGGCCGTCGTTCCAAGAGATAGTGGGGAGGATGGCGGAGCTGACGGGGGCAGTGGTGTCCGCTCCGGCTCACCGGAGTTCGGAGCACTCGACGGGAGGACCACCGCCGGGTTGCTGATGGGTCACTCATCTCGGGGGAACCAGATGCATCGTGACCGTTGGATTAGGATTATTTGTACTATGATTTATTTCTTCTGAAATAAACGCGCCTGATGAAACTGCGAATGTCTGATCAGTGGACCGCTTGACCCTATTCGTCGGGAACCGAAACTCTGGGAGAATTCATGGATTCGGTGCATGATCGATTGAAGTAATTGGGACTGCACAACAAAAGGTAATAAATAGGCAAGAAGTGTACCTTGTAATGCTCTGTAGTTTTTGTGAGGGATTCTGAGATCTGAAAAATAGAAGGATTGCATGGGACATCATGCTTGTGGTCCACTTGGCCACTGTTGTATTTGGCCGAGGGGTAGAGCAGCTAATAACTCCAGGCTACGGTGAGTGTTAACTTTCTCAGGGGACATTAATGGCACGAGAGAGAATGCCAGTCTGGTTCCTATCATCAATTCGTTTTGTTTAATCTACGGTCAAACATCTGTTTGGACGCCCGAACTTCTTGCATGAGTCTGGGTCGCGTGATGGTTGCATGGATATCATGAAGCTTCTTTACAGGGATAAAAATTGGCCAGCCTGGAGGCTTAACTTGATCTGATATTCCGTTGTTTTACTCCAGTTTATCGGGCTAACTAAACTGTAAGATAGGTTTAGCTTAGACAAAATCTACTTGCATCCTTGATTCTTCCTAAAATAACCTTTGCTTGGGGTTGATCTACAGGTAGAAGACTAGTTTTGGGGGTTAGTTAAGCCCACCCTAAACCAAGTTCAATTCACTTGCTCTAATCTTACGCTAATCATTGTAGGTATGTAGTTGAATATGGTGACACTATGATGGTCATTCTAAAGATCGTGAATATCTTCCCTACCCTACGTCTTGGACTTAGCGATTGAAAAATAAATGCATTATCAACGTGGTGATCATAAGCACTATTGTTTCTTATTGTCATCATGGTTCTTTGAGAATTACGACATAAATGGAATGGATGGATAGGTATATAATTTAAATGAATTGACTCAAAATTATGAGTTTTAATGAGTTTTAGTTTAAAACTTCATCAATTATTCCTTACGAAGAAAGGAAGTAGACTTTTTACCTTAGTGAGATGCAAATCACGGTGGTTCCTTGATCGCTTGATTGTAATTCAAGTAGTTTTAAGTACGGTTTGCTTTCGATATGTTCTTGAGCTAGCCTAGAATCAATTGATTTATATTATTTTTAGTGCAGCTATTAAAGGCCAACAGTAAACAAAATCTCTGGTAGCTGCTATTAGGAAGACCAATAGCTATCAGCTTGGTTTCCAACAACTGCATCAAATATAATTTTAGTTTTTGTCTAATTTGAATAGCATAGCTTCCACAAATTTATATGATCTGTCAATCCAAGCTTACTTAGAATGACCATTGGCACATCCATGCAGTTCCATCCTCCAAGGTTTTTCTTACACACATGTATATCTTATATTCTATTGTAACAGGGCTGATTGCCGATAAATTACTTTGTGTTCCTGCTGTTAGAGTGTGTTTGGATGTAAAGATCTGGAGAAAAATAGAAGGAAACGAAAGAAATGTTGGGTAATGGGTTAATAGGTCTGAAATACCTAAATGAGCCTTGAAAGCTCATTATCTTTCTATGAGTATAAATAAGAAATTATGAGGATATTTAGTCCCACATCGAAAAAATTAAGAAAGAAAGATTCACTTATATGAAAACTGTTGTTGGATGGATATGATCGGATAAGTTAAGAATTTTAAATTTTTGCTATGGTTATCTTTATCTTTGGATAAAGCAAGTTCCAGTGAGATTCCCGTGATCAGAATAATCCGATCAAAACTCTTATCATAAAAGAGATAAACGTGGATTAAAATACTAAATCCGATTGATGCGGAAGCGACACCAATAATCTGAACAATCATGGCAATCATTACTTGATTAGAAAAAATGATTGCGTACCTTTTGCTAAAGATTTCTGCTGGATTTCCTTGTGAATAAGAAAACGTCCGTGAAGTCTCCTTTGCGTGAAGGTTCTGCACCGGAGACTCCTGGAGAAGCTCTCTGAGATCGCTGATTTCTTCTTAGGAATAAACGGGATAATCTTTAGTCCTCAACTCCCTGAATGAGCAAGGGGTATGGCCAAGGAAATAAGCAAGGATTTTTTGGTGAATAAAAATCAGCCGAATTCTTTTGTGTTTCTCTCTTATGGAACTCTCTGTCTTTACTGTTCTTAAGAAACAGATAAAGATAGGCGGATGAAAAATGAAAAAAGATTATTTTTCTCTCTCTTTCTCTGATCATGGTGCTCGCTATTTATAAATGGGAAGCGATACTCTGATCGAAGAAAGTGTCGCGTCCCTACGGGAGAGACGCTTCTCATCATCATCCAAAGATACGCGAAGAAGACACCGCTTCATGAAAAAACACGTTCTCTTCTGCGCCTGATCTGAGAACATCATGCCCAACTTACAATAGGCCCGCTGGTCTAAAGGCTCATTGGGAACAAGGCCCATAGAGCCTAAACCCAAAGTCCTCAAACCACCCATGGCCTCCACTTTGGTCACGGATCCATGTTACAGAGTTTAGTTTCATTAAGAAACTTTTCTCCAAATTTTCCAAAAAAATAAACACAATATTAGGCGGCATTACTTGCTCATCGCATCACCTAAAATTTAAAAATGAATTCTTAAAATTTAGGAGCGAGTTTCCTTTTATGGTCTACACCTTGGACTTCGCGGGACACACATAACCTAGCTCCTAAGAATATTGTCCTTACACCGCCATTCCCTATGACTCGGGACAATATTCTTAGTCGTGATTTATTTCCACCAGAAAATCACAACTGCACTCCAGGATATGCGCGACATTTACGTCGAGATAAAATAAATTGTCACATAAGACAATCCCATCCCTGACCTATGAGATCGATACGCAAATGGTTCCTTCATGCGACACTCGAATATTGGCATCAAGTAATTGTGTACTATCACTTGTCCAATATCCATCTAACACCTTGAGCTCTAGGTTCCCTCATATCCATCCACTGAGTGTCATGAATCAACCCGTCGATTGATCATGTCTACACTCGATCTATAAAGATCACTATGCATAGTTTTAAGATAGATTAATTTGAACCTCTCAAGGGAGTGTTATTACTTTCTCATGGAAAGTACATGAATGACTATATTGCGAGTATGTTCTTAGACCCTAGTGGCATATGCCCAACCCACCGAGTATCAATCATTTATGGATTTTGCTCATTTGGTGAATCAAAGCATATACGCTATAAGTCTGAGTTCAGTGACTTGCTCAAGCTTAAGAACAATCGTACTCTCATAGCTATGAGTTAAATTTCATGATAGTACATTTCTAAAATTTATTCTCATGTAAGTCCGTCAATACGCAATATGCGTACTAGTATACTAATTCGAGAATCCCTCTCAAATAGTCAAGACAAACTATTTCCCCAATTGGAAATTACGTATACTTCAATTTCTCATAATAAAGCGCCTAACTTTATTAAAATTGTGACAATTGTATTTCGAATGTAATAAAATGATCTCGTGTCTTCTGTACTCATGTGTGAAGCATCTCGAGCACTCAAAATCATTATTTCTAACATTCGTAGACCTTTCAGGAGAATTACATACAACAAGTATATAGGATGCAAATATCAAATCATTTATTATATATCATCTGATGTCAATCATCATAGAAAAATTATGTCTTTTAGACCACAATTTCCAACATACTCCCACTTGGGCTAAAATACATACTACCATAACCTAACTCCCATCCCCTCAACATGACTTGTAAAAATATTTCCCTTGAGGGTCTTGGTAAAGGGATCAGCTAAGTTTTCCAATGAGGCGATCTTGAGCACTTCCACTTCTTTCCGCTGCACAAACTCTCGGATCAAGTGAAACTTGCGCTCAATGTGCTTGCCTTTAGTGTGATAACGAGGTTCCTTCACTTGAGCAATCGCAGCCGTATTGTCACAATACAGTGTTAAAGGTCTCTCAATTGAAGGTACAATCTCCAATTCCATAAGAAACTTTCTTAGCCAAACTGCTTCTTTTGCTGCCTCAGATGCTGCCACATACTCAGCTTCCATGGTGGAGTCTGCGATACAAGATTGTTTCACACTCCTCCAACTGATAGCAGCACCACCTAATGTAAATAGAAAACCGGATGTAGATCTTCTAGAATCTTTATCTGCCTGAAAATCAGAATCAGTATATCCCATTGGGATAAGCTCATCACTATGATATACAAGCATATAATCTTTCGTTCTCCGAAGATACTTGAAGATATGCTTGACAGCTATCCAGTGTTGTATCCCTGGGTTCGACTGGTAACGGCTGACCATACCTACGGCGTAACAGATATCAGGTCTCGTGCATAACATGGCGTACATAAGGCTACCAACAGCCGAAGCATATGGTACCTTACTCATTGTACGTTTTTCCTCATCAGTCTTGGGACATTGGTCCTTTGATAGAGGAACACCATGCCTGAAGGGTAACATACCCTTTTTGGAGTCGTGCATTGAGAACCTATGCAGAATCTTATCTATATAAGCCGCCTGAGATAAACCCAATGTTCTTGTCTTTCGATCTCGTAAAAGTTTGATCCCAAGAACATAGCTAGCATCTCCGAGATCTTTCATACTGAACTGATGTGATAGCCAAATCTTGACTGAGGACAATGCTGCGACATCATTGCCAATAAGCAACAAATCATCTACATATAATATCAGAAACACTACAGCTTTACCATCTAATCTCTTGTAGACACATGGCTCATCAGGGTTCTGATTAAAACCATAGGATTTAATCGCCTGATCGAATCTAATGTTCCATGATCTGGATGCTTGTTTAAGTCCATAAATGGACCTTTTAAGCTTGCAAACCATGTTCTCTTGGCCTCGAGATATGAACCCCTCTGGTTGGACCATATAGATAGTCTCGTCAAGATATCCATTGAGGAAAGCGGTCTTGACGTCCATCTGCCAAATCTCATAGTCAAAATGAGCTGCTATGGCCAAGAGAATCCGAATCGACTTTAGCATGGCAACAGGTGAAAAAGTTTCCTCATAATCTATACCCTCCTTCTGGGTATAGCCCTTTGCCACCAACCGTGCTTTGAAGGTTTCAACCTTCCCATCCGGTCCTCTCTTTCTCTTGTAGATCCACTTGCACCCAATGGGTTTGATCCCAGCCGGTGCATCTACAATATCCCAAACTTCATTCGAGTACATAGATTCCATTTCTGATTCCATAGCCTTGTGCCATTGGTCTGCATCTACATCCGTGATAGCTTCATCGTAACTAGTGGGATTCGATTCTTGTTCATTGGAGATCGCCACATAGGATTCTCCAAAGAACATAAACCTTTTAGGTGGTCTCAAAATCCTCCCACTGCGACGAACCACGGGTGTCGTATCTAATACTGGTTTGGCAATAGGTGTTTCATCCTTATCATTATGTCTTGAATTGAAAGATGATCCCTCAGGTGTATGTTCTTGTAGAACCACCTTTTTAGGATCAGCGGTACTAATACAATCATCTTCCAATAATCTAGCATTCGTGCTAACGAACACATTTCGACTCTCAGGATTATAGAAGTAGCCGCCTACAGTTCCTTTTGGGAAACCAACCCAGTAGCAAAGTATAGATCTTGGTCCGAATTTAGACGTCTTTTCAGTCAATACATAAGCAGGACATCCCCATACTTTGAGGTACCTTGGATTGGACTTACGTCCAGTCCACATCTCATAGGGAGTCTTGGGTACTGACTTAGATGGGACTAAATTCAAAATATATGCTGCCGTTTCTAGAGCATATCCCCAAAAGGATTCTGGCAAACTTGCATGACACATCATGCATCTTACCATCTCAAGTAGAGTTCTATTTCTCCTTTCTGCTACCCCATTCTGTTGTGGTGTTCTAGGAGCAGTAAGTTGAGAAACAATGCCATTGTCAATGAGGAACTGTTTATATTCTTCAAGAAGGTATTCACCTCCACGATCTGATCTAACAGCTTTGATTCGTTTTCCCAACTGATTCTCAACTTCAGCCTTGAACTGCTTAAACTTTGTAAAAGCTTCAGACTTATGTCGCATCAGATAAACGTATCCATATCTTGAGTAATCATCAGTAAAAGTAATGAAATACTCAAAACCTCCTCGGGCTTGTACCGTCATTGGTCCGCATACATCAGTGTGCACCAAGTCCAGTAAATTAGAGGCCCTAAGGCCTTTGGTCTTAAAAGACCTTCTAGTCATTTTTCCTTCCAAACAGGATTTGCACTGAGGCATTTTATCCATATCCAATGGACCCAAGGATCCATCCTGGATAAGCCTTTTAATCCTATTAAGGTTTATGTGACCTAGTCTTAAATGCCAAAGTGTTTCTTCATTGTGTTCAGCTTTTCTCTTATTTGAGACAGTATGCACTATTTCAGTGTCATTGGATGTGGGAGTTATTGGATGTACATAATATAAATTTCCTAATCTTGATCCTCTACAAATTTCTTTACCATTTCTACTAATGGAAACATCAGAATGGAAAGAAACATTGTAACCATAGGAAATCAAACATGCTACTGAAATTAAATTTCTTTTAATGTCTGGTACATATAAGCAATCATCCAATACAAGTTTTTTGTTACATCCAAAAGATAAACTAACTCTACCAATACTAGTAGCTCCCACTTTTACTCCTGTCCCCAACCTCAGCAATATCTCTCCTCTATTGAGTTTCCTGGTTACCTGGAACCCCTGCAATGAATTGCATATGTGATTAGTGGCTCCTGAGTCTACAATCCAGGATACAGTAGAATCCACCACTAAACATGTTTCAATAACAAAAATATTACCTGTTGCATTCTTCTTGGCAATTAGTTTTGGGCAGTTTGTCTTCCAGTGCCCTTTCTGGTTGCAGTGAAAACATCTCCCTTTTACTGCTCCTTTAGCGGTCTTTGTCTTTTTGATCTTGCCACCCGCTACCTTAGGATGCTGCTTCTTCTTTCCTTTGGGCCTTTTGGGCTTAGAAGAAGAAGCCTTAGTAAAGTGAACTGCCTTTTCCTTCCCTAGAATCTGCTCAGCTGATTGCAGCTCTTTCATGAGCTCTGGGAGGGTCATGCCAAGTTTGTTCATTGAATAGTTAAGCTTGAATTGATCAAATGAACTTGAGAGGGTTTCCAGCACTATATCTATCTGAGTCTCTTGATCGATCTCAGCACCCAAATCGATGGCCTCATATAGGTAGCCCATCACTTTAAGCATATGCTCTCGGACCGGGGTACCTTCAGCCATACGAGTATTGATCAGCTTCCTGATAGCACTCTGCCGTGCAGCCCTGCTCGAATGAGCGAACATCTCTTGGAGACTAAAATCATATCATAAGCCGTCTCCATGTTTTGATGTTGCTGCTGTAGCACTGGGCTTAAGGAAGCCAAGATATAGCATTTGGCCATCTCATCAGCCTTGTTCCATTTTTCAAATTCAAGCTTTTCATTATCCGTTGGGTTTTGACCCAACTGAGGACAGATATCTGTTAGGACATACTTATACCCAGCAGAAGTGAGTACTATGTCCAAATTTCTCTTCCAATTCAAATAGTTTGGTCCGGTTAACTTATTATCATTAAGTATAGAAGCAAGTGGAGAAAATGATGACGACATCTGAAATATAAATAATGGCATACATGCATCAGTTATATATGCTCCATAAATATTCTTTTAACATTAAGATTACTAAGTAGCAAAAACTTAAAAAAAATCTACAAAGTCTCAATGTAACAGTGTATTGACCTCCATAAAAATGAGTCAACCCAAGTCCCACCTGGTCATAGTCCCCAAGTGCTGATCTAACAGCCTTACTTGGTTATGATCACTGCTTTTTTTTTTTTTTTTTTTTTTTTGGCTCCTATCATTATAGGTCAAGTGTTAACCAAGGTTTAATCTTCTGGGATTAACAAGTTTGAAAACTCCATCCCTAATGGGGGTCACGCATGTGACACGAGTAAGTGTTCAAATAGGATACCCTAGATTATTCATTTAATTCTTAGAACTATGCAAACTAATGGCATACCCCATCCCTAATGGGGGTCACGCATGTGACACGAGTAAGTATATCATATGCAACAAAGAATTAAATATTTTATTAAAAATTCTCCCACTATAGCTGATGTATGTACTCCATCCCTAATGGGGGTCACGCATGTGACACGAGTAAGCACATGCATCATAGCGTGAATCAACCTTTTTGGGAAGCCGCGGGTTACATGTTACCCTCACACACTTGATAATTTGTTAATTAAGTTTTTGTATAATTTGTGATTCACCTTATGTCCAAATGGCCTTGGACATACCTTTAATCACTTAACCAATTATGTAATCATTTTTCTGATTAACGCCCATAATTGTCATAGGTGCTTTGGTTTCCTATCTATTCAATCATGCCAATTTAGGGTCCTTTAATCATTTAATTACATTTAACTCATAATATTCTAATGAGTGATACCATGCCAATAAAACATGCATGCAATACACATAAGCAATAAAATAATAATAATAATAAATTGTTATGCTAGCACAAATGGCAGAGGCATCCCAGAACCATAATCATCTTGGCCATCCCTTTCTAATTAACAGGATGCTTTGGTCAAGGGAAAATAAATATCCTAATAATATTGGTCTCATGTGGGCTTAGGAGGGCTGGTGTTACTTCCTTGTAATTACCACTACCATGTATTTCCATTCTTAAATGCCTCATTCAAAACTCTCTTCCAACTAAATAGCTCTTTCTCTCACGTGGTGTTCGGACGGAAGAAGGGAGGCATCCTTCTTTCTGTTCGTTCCTTCTTTGTTACTGGCAACAGACGGGCCAAACAAGGAATCATCGAATGGAAGAATTAAGGCCAACGTTGCTTCCGTTTCTGGCATTAAATGGCCCAAACAGAAGGAGGCCAAACATCCACGGAAGAAGGGAGCCGGTCTGTATCATTGGGGTTTCTGGTGATCCTTTCAAAATATATTGTTTAAGGCATGGCAGCTAGGTGAATTCCAAGGCCTGCTCCATTTTGGTGCAAGATAATGGATCTTCCCTTTTTTTTTTTTTTATGTGGAGTCTGGACGGAAGAAGGGAGGAGTCCTTCTTTCTCTCTGTTCATTCTTGGCATCAGACGGTCTGAAGTCATTCTCAATCGTCCAATTCCCTTTCTTCTTTAAGTCCCAATTGGCCAATCATCCGACTTCTAGGAAGAAGAAAGGCCAATCGTCTGAGCGTGGAGTCCTTCTTTCTGGGAAGAACAGAGGAAAAAAAAAAAAAACGATCGATCCGGACGTTTCAAGAGGTGGGAGGCCAAACGTTTTCTTCTACCCTTCCGCATGGAGTCCCAATCATTGGTTTCCCATCGTCAAAACCCCAAGAAGTCTTTTTGAAGAAAACGCATAGAGTCCACGGAAGAAGGGAGCCGGTCTTTATGACTTCTTGAAGAAAACGCATAGAGTCGACGGAAGGGAGCCGGTCTTCATTCCTTCCGTTACAGGAAGAAGGGATGAACTTGCTTCCGTTACAGGAAGAAGGGAGGAACTCGCTCCTAGACGCTAGGAGTCGAAACGTCCCAACGTCCCTCTTCATCGAGTCCGGACGTTCCAACAAATAGAGAGAAAAAAAACGGACGGAAGAAAAATCTACGGCCTATTTTAATATTTTTCATCTTCTCCGAAGAGAGGAGGCGTCCATATAGATTACTTATTATCCAAACCAACGCTCTGATACCATTTTGTTGTTGGATGGATATGATCGGATAAGTTAAGAATTTTAAATTTTGCTATGGTTATCTTTATCTTTGGATAAGCAAGTTCCAGTGAGATCCCCGTGATCAGAATAATCCGATCAAAACTCTTATCATAAAAGAGATAAACGTGGATTAAAATACTAAATCCGATTGATGCGGAAGCGACACCAATAATCTGAACAATCATGGCAATCATTACTTGATTAGAAAAAATGATTGCGTACCTTTTGCTAAATATTTCTGTTGGATTTCCCATTTTGTTGTTGGATGGATATGATCGGATAAGTTAAGAATTTTAAATTTTTGCTATGGTTATCTTTATCTTTGGATAAAGCAAGTTCCAGTGAGATCCCCGTGATCAGAATAATCCGATCAAAACTCTTATCATAAAAGAGATAAACGTGGATTAAAATACTAAATCCGATTGATGCGGAAGCGACACCAATAATCTGAACAATCATGGCAATCATTACTTGATTAGAAAAATGATTGCGTACCTTTTGCTAAATATTTCTGTTGGATTTCCTTGTGAATAAGAAAAACGTCCGTGAAGTCTCCTTTGCGTGAAGGTTCTGCACCGGAGACTCCTGAGAAGCTCTCTGAGATCGCTGATTTCTTCTTAGGAATAAACAAGATAATCTTTAGTCCTCAACTCCCTGAATGAGCAAGGGGTATGGCCAAGGAAATAAGCAAAGATTTTTTGGTGAATAAAAATCAGCCGAATTCTTTTGTGTTTCTCTCTTATGGAACTCTCTGTCTTTACTGTTCTTAAGAAACAGATAAAGATAGGCGGATGAAAAATGAAAAAAGATTATTTTTTCTCTCTGCTTTCTCTGATCATGGTGCTCGCTATTTATAAATGGGAAGCGATACTTTGATCGAAGAAAGTGTCGCGTCCCTACGGGAGAGACGCTTCTCATCATCATCCAAAGATACGCGAAGAGGACACCGCTTCATGAAAAAACACGTTCTCTTCTGTGCCTGATCTGAGAACATCATGCCCAACTTACAATAGGCCCGCTGGTCTAAAGGCTCATTGGGAACAAGGCCCATAGAGCCTAAACCCAAAGTCCTCAAACCACCCATGGCCTCCAATTTGGTCACGGATCCATGTTACAGAGTTTAGTTTCATTAAGAAACTTTTCTCCAAATTTTCCAAAAAAATAAACACAATATTAGGCGGCATTACTTGCTTATCGCATCACCTAAAATTTAAAAATAAATTCTTAAAATTTAGGAGCGAGTTTCCTTTTATGGTCTACACCTTGGACTTCGCGGGACACACATAACCTAGCTCCTAAGAATATTGTCCTTACACCGCCATTCCCTATGACTCGGGACAATATTCTTAGTCGTGATTTATTTCCACCAGAAAATCACAACTGCACTCTAGGATATGCACGACATTTACGTCGAGATAAAATAAATTGTCACATAAGACAATCCCATCCCTGACCTATGAGATCGATACGCAAATGGTTCCTTCATGCGACACTCGAATATTGGCATCAAGTAATTTGTGTACTATCACTTGTCCAATATCCATCTAACACCTTGAGCTCTAGGTTCCCTCATATCCATCCACTGAGTGTCATGAATCAACCCGTCGATTGATCATGTCTACACTCGATCTATAAAGATCACTATGCATAGTTTTAAGATAGATTAATTTGAACCTCTCAAGGGAGTGTTATTACTTTCTCATGGAAAGTACATGAATGACTATATTGCGAGTATGTTCTTAGACCCTAGTGGCATATGCCCAACCCACCGAGTATCAATCATTTATGGATTTTGCTCATTTGGTGAATCAAAGCATATACGCTATAAGTCTGAGTTCAGTGACTTGCTCAAGCTTAAGAACAATCGTACTCTCATAGCTATGAGTTAAATTTCATGATAGTACATTTCTAAAATTTATTCTCATGTAAGTCCGTCAATACGCAATATGCGTACTAGTATACTAATTCGAGAATCCCTCTCAAATAGTCAAGACAAACTATTTCCCCAATTGGAAATTACGTATACTTCAATTTCTCATAATAAAGCGCCTAACTTTATTAAAATTGTGACAATTGTATTTCGAATGTAATAAAATGATCTTGTGTCTTCTGTACTCATGTGTGAAGCATCTCGAGCACTCAAAATCATTATTTCTAACATTCGTAGACCTTTCAGGAGAATTACATACAACAAGTATATATAGGATGCAAATATTAAATCATTTATTATATATCATCTGATGTCAATCATCATAGAAAAATTATGTCTTTTAGACCACAATTTCCAACAAAAACCTCTTCCTTGAAGCTTAAGTTCCTTAGGCTCACCATAAGTGGATCACTCTCGCGCGTGTGCGAAGGGCGCAATGGGCACTTTGTACGTGTCCATCATCATGGGAAGCTTGAGGGGCTTTAAATTTTTTCTTGATCATGAGGATCCGACGGTGAAGACTAATCGGATTAAGATAAGGGGCTAAGATCAATTGATCATTGATCACGGTGATTAAATCAGGATCAGATTGATCATCGGATCAAATCAGACTGATCGTTAGATCGATTGATGATGGACCGTTGGATAAGAGGCAATTGACCAGTCGATCGTTGGTGATAAGATACACGTCAAGATTACAGATCGACGCATCAAGATATGCGTCGATCGCATGATAGCCTATCAAGGCTTTCGAAAAGCGCATCAATTGCGTGATCTTTAGATTACGGTTACAGATCGATGTATCAAGGCTTCGGAGAGGTGGGATCGCGTGATCTTTAGATCACGGTGGTATATTGGTATATTAGGGCTTTGGAGAGGCGGATCGATCGCGATCACGGCTCTAAATCGACTTATCCCATCACGAAAAGGCTTATTGATCAGACCGTTGATCGCATCCGATCAAACCTAACGGTGCACATCAATTCTGTAGGGATGTATCCAAGGGGCACCTAAAATCTATAAATAGGACCGTAGGCATTCATTCCAATCCATTCCATTTTTGAATTTCATTCTTATCTTAGGCATTTGCATACTCTCCTTAGGGAAGTATAGCAATAGTGCATATAAAAAGAGAGCATTCTTGGTTCGATATTTTTGATAAATTATAGTGCTGCTTTCATCAAAAGGAGATTGTTGTATCCTAGGAGATAATCGTCATACAGACCGTAAGCAACGTTGCAGAACAAAATTCTCTTAAAGACATAGTAAACTCTAGACTCAGTCTTATTAATTAGGTAGCCACAATCTGCGCCAACAATCTTAAGACAATTTTTTTGCTATCATGGAAGCGCTGCTGCAGATGGCTACAATAACGACATCCGTTCAAACCGAGAAACCGAATAACTTCTCTGACACGGACTTCAAGAGGTGGTAACAGAAGATGATGTTCTACCTCACAACTCTGAATCTGGTCAGAGTACTGAATGAAGATCCACCAGTCCTAAAAGGAGAGACGACAAGCAAGTGATTGCTATGGTAGAAGCATGGAAGCACTCAGACTTCCTTTGCAAGAACTACATTCTCAATGGTCTGGACAATACCCTGTACAATGTGTACAACAGTATTGCTACTGCCAAGGAGTTATGGGCATCCCTGGACAAAAAGTATAATATAGAGGATGCTGGACACAAGAAGTTTGTGGTTGGAAGGTTCTTAGACTACAAAATGGTCGACCACAAAACTGTTATGGAGCAAGTCCAAGAGCTCCAGATCATCCTGCATGAGATACATGCAGAGAGAATGTCTCTTAGCGAGTCATTCCAGGTAGCTGCCATCATAGAGAAGCTACCACCATTATGGAAAGACTTCAAGAACTACCTGAAGCATAAGCGGAAGGAGATGGGACTTGAAGACCTAATTGTCCGCCTGAGGATCGAGGAGGACAATAAGAGCCAAGATAAAAAGACAGGAGGACAACCTGCTGAGCCAAAGGCCAACCTCATAGAAGGAAAGAAGAAACACAGTTTTCAGGCGAAGGCTTTAAACAGAAGAAGGGCAATCCAAAGAAATATAATTCAAGGGAAAGTGCTTTGTTTGTGGAAAGCAAGGACACAAATCCAAGGACTGTCGTTTCAAGGAAAAGAAAAGAAAGAGGTCAACATTACTAAACCCTATCCAAAGAGGTATCCGAGATGATGCTGTCAGCTGTTGTATTTGAAGCAAACATGGTTGACAAAGCAAATGAGTGGTACATCGACACTGGAGCTACCAGACATGTCTGCTCTGATAAGAGTATGTTCTCATCATATACTCCTATCAATGGTAGAAATTGGTCATGGGTAACTCCGCTACATCCAAGATAGAAGGACTTGGCCGCATTTATGAAGATGACATCTGGCAAGGAGCTTCTACTGAATGATGTGCTACATGTCCCTGACATCCGGAAGAATCTTATATCAGGCTCCCTCCTAAGCAAACATGGCTTTAGGATGGTCTTTGAGTCTGATAAATTTGTACTCACTAAGGGGGGATATTTATTGGAAGGGGTTACTTGAATAATGGATTATTCAAGGTAATGTAATGACTGTACACAGAAACCTTGAAATAAATAAAGCTTCTTCTTCTGCTTATATGGTTGACTCTTCTTTTATGGCATGATAGATTAGGACATGTGAATTTTAATTTATTACAAAAATTAATGAAATTAGAATTATACCTGATGGGGCCATTGAGCCCCATGGACAGCGATAATCTCCCTAGGGTCGGATCCAATCGGCTCTCGGGTCTACCTCAGCCACTAGAGTCGGCCTCTTTCCCTCGACCATAAACAGTACTCGACCCTCTCAGCCTCGGCCTCGACCATAAATAGTGCTTGGCCTCTTTCCCTCGGCCATGAATAGTGCTTGGCCTCTCCTCCTCGGCCATGAACAGTGCTTGGCCTCTTCCTCTCAGCCATGAATAGTGCTCGGCCATGAACAGGGCCATGCAATGTTCACCCACGGTCTTCTCTAGAGCTCATCCAAGAGCATGAATAGTGCCATGCACATACTCTATAATCAATACTCCATGAGGGACAGAGCCAGTTTCAACTTCAAATTTCATCTTCTGCCTCAGCGGCTACACTTTGAGGCCCATGCACCTGACTTTATCGCCCATCACTATCCGCATAAGGCAACGAAAGTATGGCATGGGGAACACATCTGGCAACACTGTAACGATCGGCCACACCCTGCAACAGCCTGCAATAGCTGTCCAAACCAGTAGTACCTGCTGATGCGTGTCGTAGCGCAACGATTAAAACACCTTAATTTTACTATTAGGATAGCGAGAGTAAGGATCGATTCCACAGGGACTTTAGCGATTATCTTGAAATAATTTTAAATTTAACTAGATAGATAACTAAGTAGATAATTAATAGTGCAAAATAATAAGATATGGCTTGTCTTATTAGAGCACGGCTCGTACCCGTAGATCACGGCCCATCCCTTTTAAGAATAAATCAGTCTAAATTATTTTCACTTAAATAAAATTTAATAACAATTAAATATGCATAAAACTTTGTTTCAATAACATCCAAGAGTGCATATTAAAATCTAAAATAAAAGAGTTTTAATTTCTAATAGTGAAAAAGAGCAACAAATTCTTCTTACATCTAACCAAATATGGGATGAACGGTTCGGAGACAGGCTGAACCGGGTGCTGCCTTTCTTCCTTCACAGACGCTAAGCTACGGACGCAGCGCATGGAACACAAGACTCTTCACGGACGCCGCTTGCTCCACGGACGGCCGCTTGCTCCAAGCCACGAATAGAACCCACGGACTTCTCACAATGCCACGGAACAGAACTATCAGGGAAGGAGCTCACGAACGGCGGATCTCTCGGATGCAGCGCGGTGGATGGATGGCTTCCTTGAATCCCTTTGTGCTATTTGTAGAGGCTCCGGATGCGGCCTTGACACGGCGAGGAATCTGTTTCAAAATAGAGAACGTAGCGGAAGCAACGAAAATAAGAAAAGAAATCTAGATAAATAATTAATAAAATTCAAATTCCTTCTAAAGGAATTTAATTCTCTCAATTTGATAACTTCCAATCTAATCTATTCCTTAATTGGGGAGGAAACGGTTAGAATTTGAATGGAGAAGAATCAACAGAAACAGAGAAGAAAACGATGAAGTCTGCAACGTATTTGCCGTTTTTGCTTTGAAATTCGTGCTAAATCCTTATAAAATCAATTTCGAGCTCATCTTAAATCCGATTTGAGTGTCGTTTACATCGTTAAATCCCTAAAATCGAGCTCTTTAAGTTGATAAGATTTTATCTAAAATATTATATAAAATATTAAATAATAGGTACGTTAAATTATTAATTAATAGGTTTAATGATAATTATTTATATGTTTATCACTCCCCCCAACTTGAATCTTACTCGTCCTTGAGCAATAAGAAATTTAGAAATATGTACCAAGCTAATCCAAGAATTGATAGTTACTTTATAGTTCTATTTTTTTTAAAATTTTTTTTTAGATTATAAGGGAAGTACTTCATTGGATTATTAAGTTTTTTTTTTTAGTGATAAAGTGTAGTCCATAAGAATTATAGAAGTCTTCCTTCACCACTTTTCACTTCTCTGATTAAGTCTTCTAACTTAATTTGGGTTGGGTGTAATGTCTTTTGTACTTTGGTTCTTTATTTTTATTTATATGTAAAGTCAGTGCAATGTCCTAACCCCTTGCTTTCTAATTAACCCTTGTAGCGAGCTTTAGGCCAATGGCTCCCAAACCAATTGGTTTTAGGGCATTAGGTGTAAAACACCCCTCGGACTTACTTACTCGAGTTAAAAAAGCTTTAGGTAGGACTAACTTTATTTAGGTTCTTTTATATTCCCATCTTTTACGCGAATAACATCACTTTCTTAGGTGACGAGGCCCGATTACTCAGTGAAAAATGCTAAGAACCTAATCTATTAACTTTAAGAGAGATTTTTTTTTTTTTGAATAACATTTTCACCCATACCCTTATTAAGTAGATTGTACTATTAAGATCATGGTCAGGAGGGTCTGAAATTATTCTAAAAATTATTCTGGGCTAAACCCTACCTTTTATTAGGTTTTCTTAATAATTTATTGCTCAATATTCAAAAAAAAAAAATAATAATCTAACCATAATTCATTAGTAGATTGCTTGATTAACTTCAAATTGAGACAGAATTTAGTACACATCTGATTATAGTTTTACTCGAGGATTTATTCTTTTTCCTCCCCCCCCAACTTAATTTCCATTGTCCCTAATGGAAGAAAAATTAATTATTACAAGGAAAGATACTACCTGGTAGAGTATTTGAAGGTTGGAAGTTTCATTGTTGCCATCTTCTTTCAATCTGCTACTGTTGCTTTTCTCTGGTCATACTAAAAGAACACACTAAAAGAACAGAAAGTTAAAAATAACTAATAAACTGGGTTGCCTCCCAAGAGCGCTAAGTTTAAAGTCTTCAGCCAGACTGTGCTACTCATTATGATAGTGTTGGGTTCACAAGATCAATTGATTCAACAATTTCTCCATCATTAATTTCTTCTATATATGGTTTCAAACGTTGGCCATTTACTTTGAATGTATTTCCTGCTTGGGGTCTTTAAGCTCTATAGCTCTAAGGGGAAATACTTGAGTTACTATAAAAGGTCCATTCCATCATGAACGAAGTTTTTCAGGGAAAAGGTGTAATCTTGAATTGTAAAGCCATACTTTTTGATTTGGTTCAAAAGTTTTTCTACTAATAAATTTATCATGATATGCTTGGTTCGTTCTTTATAAATTTTTGAGCTCTCATATGCCTCATTTCATAACTCTTCTAACTCATTCAATTGGAGTTTTCTATTGACACCTGCATTTTTCATATCATAATTAAATTGCTTGATAGCCCAAAATGCACGGTGTTCTAATTTTTACAGGTAAATGACAGGCTTTTCCAATACGAGCCTGTAAGGAGACATTCCTATGGGAGTTTTAAATGCAGTACGATAAGCCCATAATGCATCATCCAAACGTTCTGACCAATCTTTCCTATCAGGTCTCACCGTTTTCTCAAGGATATTTTTAATTTCTCTATTTGATATTTCAACTTGGCCACTAGTTTGGGGATGATAAGGTGTAGCTACCTTATGAGTAATTCCATATTTGTTCATTAATCCTTCAAAGTGTCTATTCGTGAAATGTGTACCCCCATCACTAATTATAGCCCTTGGGCATCCAAAACGACTAAGGATATTATGCTGAATAAACTTGATTACAACTTTATGGTCATTGGTTCGAGTTGCCATGGCTTCAATCCATTTTGACACATAATCAACTGCCACTAGAATGTATTCAAATCCAAAAGAGGAAGGAAATGGGCCCATAAAATCAATACCCCATACATCAAAAATTTCTACAACCAAGATAGGGTTTAGGGGCATCATGTCTTTTCGAGATATATTTCCTGTTTGTTGACATTGGAGACAATTACGGCTAAATTCATGTGCATCTTTAAAAAGAGTTGGCCAATAAAACCCACTTTGCAGTACCTTTGCTGCAGTTTTCTTTCCACTAAAATGTCCTCCACAGGCAAGAGAATGACAGAAGTTAAGTATACTTTTGAATTCACTTTCGGGAACACATCGCCTAATCACCTGATCTGAACAGTACTTAAATAATTCAGGGTCTTCCCAAAAGTAATATTTGATTTGTGAGAAAAATCTATCTTTTTCTTGTTTTGTCCAGTGGGAAGGTACTTTTCCTGTTGCCAAATAATTCACAATGTGGGCAAACCAGGGAAGACTGCTATGGGAAATTGAGAATAATTGCTCATCAGGGAACTTATCTCTGATTATTTCTTTATTGTATTCCACTGAGATCCTAGAGATATGATCTGCTACCATATTTTCAGAACCCTTCTTATCTAAGATTTCTAGATCAAATTCTTGTAGTAGAAGGATCCATCTAATCAGTCTGGGTTTTGTATCCTTTTTTGATATAAGATGCCTCAACGCTGCATGATCTGAATAAACTAAAACTTTAGACCCTAACAGATATGATCTAAACTTTTCTAGGGCAAACACAACTGCTAGTAATTCTTTTTCAGTGGTAGTATAGTTCATTTGTGCATCTGAAAGAGTTTTGCTAGCATAATAAATTACATGGGGTTCTCGATTGAGTTTCTGTCCTAGAACTGCCCCTACAGCATAATCAGAAGCATCACACATGATTTCAAAAGGTATGGTCCAATCTGGGGGCTTGATAATGGGTGCAGTGGTCAAAGCAGTTCGAAGGATGTTATAGGCTGTTAGACAATCTTTATCAAAATTAAAAGAACTATCCTTGGTCAACAAATTACACAATGGTCGAGAAATTTTACTGAAATCTTTGATGAAACGTCTATAAAAACCAGCATGACCAAGGAAAGATCGTACTTGTTTAACTGAGGTTGGGGGTGGTAGATTTGAGATCAATTCAACCTTGGCTTTATCAACCTCAATACCTCTCTCTGAAACAATGTGTCCAAGCACAATTCCCTCACGAACCATAAAATGGCTCTTCTCCCAACTTAGGACTAAATTCATTTCCATACATCGTTTCAGTACCTTAGTCAAGTTCTCGAGGCAGCTATCAAATGATGCACCAAAGACTGAAAAATCATCCATAAATACTTCCAAAAATTGACCAATCATATCAGAAAATATGGCCATCATACATCGTTGAAACGTGGCTGGTGCATTACAAAGACCAAACGGCATACGTCTAAAGGCAAATGTTCCAAAGGGACAAGTGAAGGTGGTCTTTTCTTGATCTGCAGGAAATACTGGGACTTGATTGTATCCTGAATATCCATCTAAGAAACAAAAGAAACTTTGTC
This sequence comes from Calamus simplicifolius, assembly GCA_900491605.1. Lineage (NCBI taxonomy): Eukaryota > Viridiplantae > Streptophyta > Magnoliopsida > Arecales > Arecaceae > Calamus > Calamus simplicifolius. Next base: position 426,536 of record UESW01004626.1, on the reverse strand, counting down.
CCGCTAGCCGTTCTAGAATTTGATCGATAAAAGGCAAAGGAAAGTGGTCTTTCCTAGTCACGGCATTCAACTTTCGATAATCTATACACACTCTCCAACTAGTTGATGTGCGAGTAGGAATTGATTCGCCCTTTTCATTTTTAATCACGGTAATACCCGATTTTTTAGGTACTACTTGGATTGGACTGACCCATTGGCTATCTGAAATTGGATAAATAATACCAGCATCAAGCCATTTTACTACTTCTTTCTTAACAACATCCCTCATGTTTGGATTTAGCCTTCGTTGCATGTCTCTATGTGGTTTGGCTTCAATTTCACTATGAATATGGTGCATGCAAACGGAAGGGTCAATTCCCTTAATATCAGCTATTGTCCATCCAATCGCCTCTTTATGTTCTTTAAGTACATCTACCAATTTATCTTCTTGCTCAGAGGTTAGGGTAGATGCAATGATTACTGGAAGGGTATCATTGGGTCCAAGGAATGAATATTTTAAGTCATCTGGAAGAGGTTTCAATTCTAGTTGGGGTGGTTCTTCCAAGGATGGTATTAAAGGACTTGGTTTAGTTGGAAGTGGTTCATATTTTATAGTCCAAGGAGGGATGGTGTCGATCTTAGGTGGTTCTAATAACATGTTTATCTCTTTGGTGTACTCATCAATATCAAAGTCATCTATTCCAAAATGTGTAAGACATGTTTGTAAAGGATCCAAAATCAATCAAACTCTGGAATTTCTATCTACTACTTCCTCTATCATATTTACTTCATTTAAATCATACACAGGTGGTCCTTGGGAAGCATTAAAAATATTTAATCTCATCTTCTTGTTTCCAAAAGATACATCCATCACACCTGTTCTACAATTTATGCATGCATTAGCAGTAGCTAGAAAAGGTCTTCAAGGATGATGGGAATTTGGTTAGGATTACCACTAGATTCCATATCCAACACAAGGAAGTCGACAGAAAAATAGAATTCATCCACCTTTACTAATACATCTTCCAATATTCCACGAGGTTCTTTGACTGATCTATCTGCCAATTGTAGTGTTACTATCGTGGGTTTCAACTCTCCAAATCCGAATAATTCATACACTGAACTTGGGAGAAGGTTTACACTCGCACCCAAATCTAATAATGCTTTCTTGATTGTGAAGTTTCCTATGACATACGATATAATCGGGGTACTAGGATCTTTTAGTTTGGGTGGGGTTATTTGCTGAACAACTGAGCTGACTTGCTCGTCAAATGTATCTTTTTTGGTATTTGTGTCTTGGCTTTCCGTTTTTGTGTGCATAGATCCTTTAAAAATTTAGCATAAGTCGGAACTTGCTTGATAGCATCGAGAAGAGGTAAGTTTATTTGGACTTGCTTAAATAACTCGAGCATCTCATTCATTTTATATTCTTCTTATCTGAAGGCAAAGGAGATTCTAAAGCACTAGGGAATGGGGCTTTAGGTATGATTGCTTGATCATTGAATTCCTTTCTTTTTCATTTCTTCTCTCTTCTGGTTTAGCCACTTCTAATTTCTGGGATGGTTCAGGTGGGTTCAATGCTTTTCCACTTCTGAGAGTCATGACTGATTTAGCATGTTCTGGAAATTTGTCAGGACTATTGGAACCTTCAGCCATGAATTGTCCTTTCGGGTTATCGATAGGCTGACTAGGTAACTTACCCTCCTCCCTTCTACTAAATGCTGTGGCTAATTGACCTATCTGAGTTTCTAGTTTTGCAATAGATTGTGTGTGGGAGTGAAGGATTTGGGTATTCATTTCTAGCCCTTTCAATGCTTGTAACACTTTGTCTTCAAAAGTAGGCTGATTATTCAGTGGAGGTTGTGGGATGTTTGGATATTGTGAATATGGCATGTTTCTAAAATTGATTTCTTGGTAATTAGATCTGATCGATGAATTGACTACAGGTTGAGGTTTCTAAGAAAAATTTGGATGATTTCGCCAGCCAGGATTGTAAGTATTTGAAAATGGATCATTTCCTGTTCTAGGAGCTAATCGGGTTTGGGCTTGGTGGGCTTGCTCTTGAACAAGTTCAGGAAATTGGTATGCAGCTGGGCATTCACCTATAGAATGGGTTGGACTCGAACAAATTATGCAGACCTCATATAATTGAGTAGATAGGGAAGAGATGTTTCCAACTTATAGAATCTGGTCAAGTTTATGGGATAATTCATCTACCTTAGTATAGATATCTGTAGAATGACCTATTTCATATATTCCACCTCTTTTAGGTTCTACTGGAGGGTCTCGACGAGCAACTGACATATGATGTAATGAATTCTCACTCAATGTCTCAAAGAGTTGCCAAGCCTCATGTTCATTTTTTAACATAAATGTCCCACCACATGAAGTATCAACCATTTGCCTATGCTTTTCTGATAATCCATCATAAAAGCACTGAACCAGTTGCCATTTGGGTATAGCATGATGTGGACATTTTCTAATTAGTTCTTTGAATCTCTCCCATGTCTCATGGAACATTTCTCCATCTATCTGGGAAAAACTTGTTATGGCTTTTCTAATTTGATTCGTTTTTCCTATAGGAAAATATTTCTTAAGAAATTCTCTCTGAAGATGATCCCAAGTTGAAATTATAACAGTGTCTAATGAATTTAACCAATACTTGGCTTTATCTTTTAGGGAAAAAGGGAATAACTTAAGCCTAAGTGCATCATCAGAGAAATTTTGAATTTTGACAGTTGAGCAAATTTCCAAGAATTCATCTAAGTGTTTGTAGGGATCCTCATTTATAAGTCCATAGAAAGATGGTAACATTTGGATTACACTTGACTTAATTTCATACTGGGCAGCCTCTACTGGAGGCACTTGAATGCAGGGAGAGTAGGTATACCTTGAAGGAGTGAAATACTCTTTTAACTGCCGTGGTTGATTATTTTCGTTATTAGGATCCATAATTCTGAGTCTGTTTGCTCTAATAGTTCTTTCTATCTCAGGATCTAAGGGTATAAGGTTGGGTTGCAACGACCGACGACCAAGCATACACCCTACTAATGACTCTAAAGCAAATAGTTTTTATTTATTTATTTATTATTTATTTCTTTAATTTTTGTAATTAAGTTTCTAATTTCCTAATAAATTATGAGATGTCAATGGAAGGATTTTGAGTTTTGCAGAAAATAAATTCACCTAAGTCAATCTATAGCATAGAAAATAAAATAATTATTTTGTTATATATTTTATTTTTATTTTTATAATTTTTTTTGTTTCCTTAAATTAATTATATTTTATAGAAGATGTCTTAGGGTTTTATTTTAGGGTTTTTTTAGGTAAGTTAATTAAAAGGAAATTTGATTAGGTTAAAATTGGATTTGTGGCAAAAGAAAAGTAATAATTTTTTTATGTTTTTATGTTAAAAAGAAAATATGCAATTCTAACAATTAAGGAAATAAAATAAAGCGACGATAACTATTCAACAATTAAGAGAAATTAATCTAATTTTTTTATTTTTTTTTTTTTATATTTTATTATATTTTTTATTATTTTTATTTTTTTAATTTTTTTTAAAATAACACACTTAAGTCCCCGGCAACGACGCCAAAAATCTGATGCGTGTCGTAGCGTAACGATTAAAATACCTTAATTTTACTATTAGGATAGCGAGAGTAAGGGATCGATTCCACAGGGACTTTAGCGATTATCTTGAAATAATTTTATAAATTTAACTAGATAGATAACTAAGTAGATAATTAATAGTGCAAAATAATAAGATATGGTTTATCTTATTAGAGCACGGCTCGTACCCGTAGATCACGGCCCGTCTCTTTTAAGAATAAATCAGTCTAAATTATTTTTACTTAAATAAAATTTAATAACAATTAAATATGCATAAAACTTTGTTTCAATAACATCCAAGAGTGCATATTAAAATCTAAAATAAAAGAGTTTTAATTTCTGATAGTAATAAAAGAGCAACAAATTCTTCTGACATCTAACCAAATATGGGATGAACGGTTCGGAGACAGGCTGAACCGGGTGCTACCTTTCTTCCTTCACAGACGCTAAGCTACGGACGCAGCGCATGGAACACAAGACTCTTCACGGATGGCCGCTTGCTCCACAGACGGCCGCTTGCTCCAAGCCACGAACAGAACCCACGGACTTCTCACAATGCCACGAAACATAACTATCAGGGAAAGAGCTCACGAACGGCGGATCTCCCGGATGCAGCGTGGTGGATGGATGGCTTCCTTAAATCCCTTTATGCTATTTGTAGAGGCCCTGGACGCAGCCTTGACATGGCAAGAATTTGTTTCAAAACAGAGAACGCAGCAGAAGCAACGAAAATAACAAAAGAAATCTAGAAAAATAATCAATAAAATTCAAATTCCTTCTAAAGGAATTTAATTCTCTCAATTTGATAACTTCCAATCTAATCTATTCCTTAATTGGTGGAGGAAGCGGTTAGAATTTGAATGGAGAAGAATTGGCGGAAACAGAGAACTGGGCTGAGAAAACGATAAAGTCTGCAACGTGTTTGCCGTTTTTGCTTTGAAATCTATGCTAAATCCTTATAAAATCAATTTCGAGCTCATCTTAAATCCGATTTGAGTGTCGTTTGCGTCGTTAAATCCCTAAAATCGAGCTCTTTAAGTTGATAAGATTTTATCTAAAATATTATATAAAATATTAAAATATTAAATAATAATAGGTACGTTAAATTATTAATTAATAGTTTTAATGATAATTATTTATACGTTTATCACCTGCCAACTATACAATCACCCACATTTGATGGGACATGGCCTACACTTCTGACATGCCATTAAGAAGCAAGCCCTGCCATTGCTGCCACCATCATAAATGCTCTGACAAGTGCTCATGCCCCAAGTCTTACAGACTCCAAGCAACAATAAAATGGGTAAGAGGGACCCTCGACGAGGTAACTGATAATTCACCACACTCTTAAATGCTCATTCTTGCTCACATAGAGCACGGCTCTAAGCCTCTCTCTTTCGAGCTTCCTCAAGCTCATGGCTGTTGCCCAGAGCACTGACTTGAGCGTTGGAGGGTCCCCACCAGAAACTTCGGTCCCCAGGACTTGTTTGTAGGCTCTCAAGCGTAAGAAGTTTGCCGAAGGATCCTGGGCTCACTGGAGGAGGCAACCGGACGCTCGCGGACGTTCGAGGATGGTGATTTGGCGTCAACAGATTGGCGCGCTAGGAAGAGAGAGAGAATAGAGCTCTATGACACTAATCTACAAGCCCTCGCTTCCTCTACGACAACAATGGTGGATAAAAAGATGGTGATGATAAGAACCCATAAAGCTTCCGCCAGTCATGCTGGGAGGGCACCCTCAACGAGCTGAGCAACAAAGCCAACCGCTCCATTCCACTATCACCACTACCTTAGGCCACCCAAGCAAAACAGCATGCCACCCTCATTCTGCAAATCCATACATTGACGGCAGCTGTCCAAAAGCTCCATAAGTAATATCTTATAGCCACACAGCAGCCAGCAAAAGCCTTCGCTCACTCTTTAGTTGCTGCTTAGGCCAGCCATCATCCATCCCGCGGGAGATCTCCCCAGCAAGAGGCTCACTGCCATCAAGCTCATCAGCATGAGCATCTTCAAGCTCAAAAGCAAGAGCTCACTAGCAAGAGCACCACCGCTCGCCGTCCAAACAGCCTCCTCTCCTACGGACGACAACACGGGGGAAGCCTAAGCAAGGGCGCCAGCACCTCCACTTCAATCAACTTGCTTTTCGAGGGACAGACCACTAGCTGGCTGATGTATCTAAATCAACATGAGGAGAATACAAATTCTTTCAAAGGCACTTCACAATGATAGCCTCTTCCACTCGGACAGTCGTAATCCACGAGGCGTGCGACCTCGAGGCTATCTTCGACCGACAGGGAGCTGATCGAAGCTCCTCCCCTGCCGCTTTTTTCTTCCTCCAAACCATCCGCATCAAGTGCCACATCATCATCATCACCTGGCACATCTTCCCGGCCGAGTTTCCTCTAAGAAGCAAGGTCCTGGCCTTGCTATGCAGGGAGAGGATCGAGGATGTCGTCCAAGTCCCAGCCTAGTGCCATGCCATGCAAACTTAAATTAACAAGATTTAATATATGAGAGGAAGGAAGTTTGGTGCCAGCAAGAGGACAAAGAGAGAACGTTGGGTGGAGTGATCATTATGGACTTTCTTGTACTCAGATGTCAAGGCTCCATTAATGCTAAAAGAGACCAACAATGCAGGTTCTCCTTCACTCTCGAATAGTCTTCTTTGCCTCCATAAATACCCCGATCCAGCACTAGGAAAAGCTGGGGAAAACTCTCTGTCCCGACTCCATGCCGACCCCCAGTGTCATCGAACACGACGCAAAAGCCAAAAAGCTACAAAAGTTAAGTACACTATACTTTGAGAAAAACTTCTTTTTATTAATACTTGAATGCATTGCAGAAAGACAGACTCCAACATCGGCACCTAAGCCCGAGGCCAGCTCAGCACCATAGACCGACTCCAGCATCGGCACCTGAGCCCGAGGCTAGCTTGGCACCAAAGACTGACTCCAGCATCGACACCTGAGCCCGAGGCCAGCTCAGCACCAAAGATCGACTCCAGTATTGGCACCTAAGCCTGAGGCCAGCTCGGCACCAAGGACCGACTCCAACATTGGCACCTAAGCTCGAGGCCAGCTTAGCAACAAAGACTGACTCCAGCGTCAGCAACAAAGATCGTCGGCACAAAGAAAAAAAGGCACCTAACGACTCTCAACTCTCAGGTTACCGTCCGGGGTTAAAAGGCACCTGGCGACTCTCAACTCTCAGGTCACCCTTCGAGGTTAAAAGGCATCTGACGAATCTCAACTCTCGGGTTACCCTCCTGTTAGGAAATGTGTCCTACAGCCAATCGTCTAGCTTATAGATGGTTATGAGTTGATGTATATGAACATGATTTATTCAATAAATAAAAGTAAATTTTGGCCATACAGCATATAGTTTACATCTTCCAGTAGAATTCCAATATGTTGTAGTCCTTAGAGTTACATGTATTCAACAATGGAGGAATTGTTGAGTAACTCTTAAATAAGTTCGCGGCCAAATGATACGTCGTTACCGAGGATGACGACGTAATCAAGTGTAGGTCGTTGTATGTCATATGGGTTGGTTTATTCTCTTAAACCAAGGAGTGTATAACACTGGTATGACATGCGGGTGAGTGTAGGAGTACATTCACTGAACAATGACTCATCTCGGTTGAGTGCTTAACTACCTGGAGCAACTCACAGAAAGGCAATGGGTATAAGTGTCCCTTTGACATGAGACTATCATGTTGACTTGATAAGCAACTCATTGTACTTAGGCATTAGACCACCCAAATTTCTAATCCGGTGATGGAAGGTTGCTAGGTGCAGTCAAGTACTTATTGGGTCAGTGATGAGTCAAGATGGGATTGTCCACTCTAAGTGTTAGAGAGAGTGCTCGAACTATGTTTCAATTTAGCAAAACCTTGGCCAAGGTAATCTTTGCGAGGTGTCACAAGATTCATTGCATTGAAACATACTTGGGTGATTTACTTGGAGTTGGCAGTTAACTCCGTATTCACTCAGAGTACTAGGACAAAGGGATGAATTATGCGGCAACCATAGCCTGGGTTCCAGAATGTTGCCTTGTGCAAATTCGATCTATCCAGATGTCGGGAACCATGGCTAGATGGTCACATCGATTAGTATATGAAGCGTTCCTGTGCTACCAGCTTAGGTTTGAACCTATGGAGTCACACACATAGTCGGATGACTTGTACGCAAGCGTGATCACTGATTTGAGTGGGACTCAATCAGATGGGTCATACGGGGTTTGTTCTGGCTATGTCTAGCTAGCTCTAGACATTAGCGGCAGCACCTACTTCGAGGGTGATTTGAGTTAGTCAGTAACTCAAATAGAATTTTGGGACACGATATGAATCTTGAATAAAGTTAATTTGAACCATGGATCAATGGTTGGTCTGATAACAAAGTGGTTTGGATCCGGGTTCGAAGTGGTTCGATCCGAATATCCAATAGAGCATCTGAAAGTTTATTTATGAATTTTGAATTCATAAATCACTTCGGATTGGAGCTCGGCAAGGCACAATATGAAGTATGGTTCAAGAGCTACGAGTAGCTTCTTTTGGATTTGAATTTGGACTTCAAACGGAATTGATTGGATCAATTCTATTAACAAAAGAAAATTTTAATTGATAATATCTTTCATTCGTCATCATCCACTTGTTATAACAGCCTAGGAACGGAGTTCTTGATTATGTTACGGGAGGATGCTCAAAGGTCCCGTCACTCTACGTTTCCTCTTAGGCTCGCCGTTTGAGGGACGCATCGATGAGGTGACTGTGGACTTAATGCCATGATGAGATTCATTTAATGGCATTTTAAATAGATCTTTCATGTTTTTTTTTTTTTTGATTGCAGAATTTTTCATCGGATATAAAAGGTTACGATTTGAATAAAAAGGATGAACAGGTAAGAAGAAAAAAATTGACAGAGACTTTTCCGTAAAAGTTGATCTTCTGCAATCACAGAAAGTCTACAATAAGTCTAATTAGAGATTGTCTCTTCTTGGGAGAAGAGTTCTCCTTTCATTGTTCAAGAATTCTACCTCCTTTCTGCATTAATCATGCGTGCGGCGCGTGCGGCTCTTGCACGCAGCTCTTGCAAGGCACGAAGGGAAACTTCTCTCTTCAGATCGGATCTGCTACCTTCGTTATCAACAGCTTCCACAACGAGAGGTACTATTTTAAACTTAAATAAATAATCTTAAATTTCAGATCTGTTAATTTGCTTTAATTAATATTCAATGTGAATATTAAAACCGATTTACATGCTTTCCACCTTGAGATCCTGTGCATAGGAAAAACTGTTTTTTCTTTCAAATGGTATCAGAGCCATGGTTAAGGCTTAGGAATGCATGTATAAGCATAATAGATCTGATATAATTATGCATACATAATCTAATGTAGATCTAAAGTTGATCTTATTTTGATTAGTTTAGATCTATTGTAGATTTAAAAGTTTTGCATGATGAAAGCATATTAAAGTTATTTAATGATGATTAAATATATGTTTTAAAGGTAGATCTAATGTAGATCTTGCATGCTGTGTTCTATTATATCTTAGATTGGGTATATTCACCAGGTCGTCCGGTCATAGGGAGGTTTCATAGCCTCTATTTCCTTATTCAAGAAAGGTTTCCTATGACGTGTAAGGGTGTTACTGTGAAAGAACCCATGAACGGATGTACATAGAAGAAAGAAAAATTAAAATATGTTTTAACTGAATTAATCTTTTATTTTGTGATAATTTTGATTAGATCCAAAATTAATTAAAGATGAAATGTTAATAAAGATTAACATTAAGACATCTTAATTGATTTAAACCTTAATTATAAATTATAGTAAAATTTTTTACGTAAAAGTCAGATCACAGAAAATAGAAAGAAAGTAAAGATGTTTTACGAAAAAATTTTGAAAAATGTTTCAAAATCAGAACTCAAAATTGAAATTGGTTCAAATTTGAAAAGGAGTTAACTTAAGATCTAGAATTATGAATTAAAGACCTTAAGACATGATCATAAATCATGGGCTAATTGGGTTAGCATGAATCAGTTCTCTAAATGGGTTAGACCTAAGGTTAGATGAATTGGACTAAATTAAAAAATTGAATCTAATCAAATGTTGAGATAAGTTTTTTTTTTCTTGAGATCCATCTAATTAGATTAGATTGATCAGTCCATACATCTAAATGGACTTGATTTGGGGCTCAGTGGACACCCAAGTCTTTAGGCAAATTTAATTGGGTATGGTCAACCACTTGGTGTCAAGAAAGGTTCTGATCAAGGTCGCGGCTACCTCTAACATGGCTAGTTGATTATCAGCTAGTGTTTAGGCAAGATGGTTAAGGGCGCAACTCAGCCTTTTGATCAAGCCGGCCTGGCTAAGTGGTCCCAGTACTTGATTAGACTAGCCTATTGACTTGGGCTAACCCATGCTTCCTAAGGAAAATCAGTCTTACTGATTTAGGTACCCATGGACCAAATTAATGAACACAACTAAATGGTTTAGTGGGAGAATACATAAATTGGTCCATGTCATTCATGTGTCACAAATTAATCAAACCCTCTAAAATTATTAGGTCCCTAAAATGACTAAATTATGGGGATAATTAGATCATAGCCTCCCATTAAGAGAGTGATAATGAGTCCAATGGCTAAGATGATTATTGGAGGCCCAAAGGCCTGGTACTCATCTGGTCTTTGGAATTATCATTCATATTATGATGGTTCAATGCAACTCTCTCAACGATGGTCAGGTGGGCCGGCCAAAGTCGGGCTTGACCAATTCCTTGGTTAGAAGCTTGAACATGTCATGTTAATGGTTGGACCTAACAGGACACCCAATAGGAGGCCCAAAGGCCGATTGACGTGCAACCTGGGGCAAAATAAATTACTAGAAATTGTTTGGGGAAACAATTGGTTATGAACCTACCTTTAGATACATGTGGGTGCCGGCCAAAGTCGGGCTCATATGTAGTCTACTGGGTTCTAGTACCCACTAAGAAATTAGGAGTAATTTTTCGGGTTGGAGGTAGGGGTTACCAACCTAAATAAAATAGTGGAAGAACTTTAGACCATATGTCCAAGTCTATAGGTTTAAATAAATCATGTACACTAATAAGTTTTTGGTTTTTCTTTAGAAATGTCTACAAATCTGTCGCTCCGGTCACTGTTGGACAATGATAAACTGACAGGTCCAAACTTCGATAGCTGGTATCGAAGGCTTAGGATAGTCCTAGAGCATGAAAGGATCCTTTATGTGATAATGGATCCTGCACCTGAGAAGCCAGCCCCAAATGTGCCTGGTATGGCCAAGGACACTTATCTGAAGTGACCAATGACCGCACCACAGTGTGCTGCATAATGTTGGCTTCTATAAATGATGAGTTCAGAAGGAAATTTGAGGAGGCCCAACCGGAACAAATACTCCAAATGATGAAGAAATCTTTCGGGATGCCAGATGAAGTTGAAAGGTACAAAATGTCTAGTGCCATCTTCAACGCGCGTATGCGTGATGGGACTTCCGTCACCGATCATGTACTGTACATGATCGAGATAATAGAACGTCTGGGCAAACTTGGATTTCCTTTGCATGAGCAACTTGGGAAGGATGCCATACTGAACTCACTGCCTAGCTCCTACCTAGACTTTCTCAGTCATTATAGAATGACGAAGCCTGCAGTAAACTATCATGGATTGCTGGGTCTACTGCAGACTTTTAAGAAAGACCACTAGCTTCAAAAGAAGACAGTAAACTTGGTGGGAGGTTCAGGGGCAGGACGTCATCATCCTAAGAAAGGGATGAAGAAGAAAAATAAAAGAAAAAAGGTGCAACATGCTGGGCCTAGTCAGACCAAGAAGAAGAAGGCTGACAAAAGTCAGGCTGAGTGCTTCTACTGCAAGAAGCTGGGTCACTGGAAGAGGAACTGTCCCCAGTACATAGCAACCCTGGATCCTAACAGGCCTAAGAAGAAAAACCAGCAAGGAGTTGCTGGACAAGGTATTTATATGTTAACACCTTGTAATTTTTCTATCTGTGATACTACTAATTGGGTATTAGATACCGGGAGTCCAATTCATATTTGCAATTCTTTGCAGGGGCTTCGAATTAGTAGAAGATTCAAAGAAGGTGAAAGATTCCTAAACATGGGTGATGGAAGCCGAGTTCCAGTACTGGCATTGGGAGTCGTGGAGCTTTATTTTGAATTTAATAAAATATTGCTTAGTGAATATCACTATTGTCCTGCATTTTTATTTAATGTCATTTCTGTAGGCCAGTTGGCTATTGAAGGATATGATTTTTCAATAAAGAAAGATATTTTAAATATCATTATGAATGATGTACCAGTGATGTGTGGACAATTGAGCAATGGAATTTACCTTCGATCACAACCTGTTAATGTATTATGCACTCCAAACAAACGCCCTAAAATAGATGATGTCGATGACTCATACCTTTGGCACTGTAGGCTAGGTCATATAAACAAGAACAGGATAAGCAGGTTAGTCAGAGAGGGCATCCTCAATGACATTGATTGTGAATCAATTAAAACTTGTGAATCCTGTCTTCTTAGGAAAATGACCAAGTCACCTTTTACAGGAAAAGGTGAAAGAGCCAAAGAGATTCTAGGCCTCATACATACGGATGTTTGTGGACCTATGAATACTGCCTCTATGAGAGGGTTTAGCTATTTCATTACATTTACAGACGACCACTCCAGGTTTGGTTATGTCTTCCTAATGAGACACAAATCTGAATCGTTTGAAATGTTCAAACGATATCGTAGTGAGGTAGAAAAACAAATTGGAAAGAATATTAAAATCTTTCGGTCAGATCGAGGAGGTGAATATCTTTCTAATGAGTTTTTGACATATCTAAAGGAGAATGGGATTCTCTCTCAATGGACACCTCTAGGGATACCCTAGTTAAATGGTGTGTCTGAAAGGAGGAATCGAACCCTATTAGATATGGTTCGGTCTATGATGGGCTTTGCTAGTTTGCCTATCTCCTTTTGGGACTATACACTTGAGTCGACCTGTTACATTCTTAACAGGGTCCCTAGTAAATATGTTGCTAAAACTCCATATGAGATATGGACGGAGCGTAAGCTGGTGCTCACACACCTTAGGGTCTCGGGGTGTCCAGCTTATGTCAAGAGATTGTTGACAGACAAGCTAGGACCAAGGTCTGACAAATGCCTCTTTGTTGGATATCCTAAGGAGTCTAAAGGATACTACTTCTACCAAACTGAAGAGCAAAAGTTGTTCGTCAGTATGAGAGCTACCTTTTTAGAAAAGGAGTATCTTACTGGAAGTACTAAGGCTAATGTTGAACTTAATGAAGTTTGACAAGGAGAAGTACCTTTACACTCAGAAACCGCTATGGAACCGGCTTTGAATGGTTCAAACCCAGTGCCCGCTGAGGTACCATTAAGGAGATCTGGTAGAGTACCACGTCAGCCAGACAGATACTTTGGTTTCTTGGTCTGTGACGGGGATCCCATCGAACTCGATGAGAACGATGAAGACCCAATCACCTATATGGATGCGCTGCAGAGATCTGACTCTGAGAAATGGCTAGATGCCATGAAGTCTGAAATGGAATCCATGGAGATCAATAGTGTATGGACACTAGTTGATCTACTTGAAGGGGTAAAACTCATAGGGTGTAAATGGATTTTCAAGAGGAAATGGGGTGCAGATGGGAAGGTGGAGACCTATAAAGCTCATCTGGTTGCTAAGGGGTATAGTCAGCGTTATGGTATTGACTATGACGAGATTTTTTCCCTTGTAGCAATGCTCAAGTCAATTCGGATTATGCTTGCTCTAGCTGCACATTTTGACTATGAGATCTGACAAATGGATGTTCGAATGACTTTTCTAAATGGAGAGCTCAAAGAGGAGGTGTATATGATACAACCTGAAGGGTTCACATCCACAGACGAGTCAAAAGTATGCATGCTTCATAAGTCCATCTATGGCTCAAGCAAGCTTCTCGGAGTTGGAATAAACGTTTTGATAAATGTATCAAGACTTATGGCTTCATTAAGAGTAGAGAAGACCTACGTGTATAAGTGGGCAAATGGTTCCATAGTTGTATTTCTTGTACTGTATGTGGATGACATTCTCTTGATTGGGAATGACATCCCTGCACTACAGGGAATAAAGGTTTGGTTGATGTCTCAGTTCTCCATGAAAGACCTGGGAGAAGCTTCTTACATCCTAGGGATGAAGATCTATAGAGATGGATCTAAGAAGCTGCTGGGATTGTCCTAGTCAAAGTACATTGAGACTGTGCTGAAGAGATTCAGCATGGATAATTCAAAAGGGGCTATCTTCCGATAGGCCATGGAATTACTCTCTCCAAAAAGGATTGTGCGATAACTCATGAGGAGAGAGAGTACATGAGTAGAATTCTGTATGCCTCAGCAGTGGGTTCTATCATGTATGCTATGACATGTACAAGATCAGACGTGGCACACTCACTAGGGATAGTGAGTATGTACCATTCTAACCCAGGTGAAGCACATTGGAAGGTGGTAAAAATCATCCTTAAGTATTTGAGAAATACTAAGGACCAATGGCTCATTTATGGAGAACCTGACTTAAAACTAGTGGGGTACACTGACTTCAGTTTTCGGTCAGATAGAGATGACAGCAAAAGCATATCCGGATCTATCTTTACCCTCAATGGAGGAGCGATCTGCTGAAAAAGTTTCAAGCAGAACACAGTGGCAGATTCAGTTTGCGAGGATGAATACATTGCAGCATCAGATGCAGCAAAGGAAGCTGTATGGCTATGAAAGTTCTTGGGCGAGCTGGGAGTGGTATCTGCCCTGGAGAGTCCCGTCCTAGTATACTGTGACAGCACGAGAGCAATTGACCAAGCTAAGGAGCCAAAGTCGCATCACCGAACCAAGCATATGTTGCGCCGCTATCACCTTGTATGAGAGATCGTGGAACGAGGTGACATATACCTTCAGAAGATCGACGGAAAGGAAAACCTAACTGACCCAATGACTAAAGCACTCGGAATCAAGGAGTTCAATGAACACAAGTGGAAGATGGGTATTAGATACTGTTCCAATCGGCTATAGTTCAAGTGGGAGTTGTTAGGAAATGTGTCCTATAGCCAATAAATAAAAGTGTGTTGCCCAGATGTAGCAGCCCAAGAGGGGGGTGAATTGGGTATTTTAAAAATTAATTCAATGGATGATATTGACTAACGCAGATATGTGCTTAATCAAAAGTTAATTTGCAGCGGTGTAGTGGAGTGCACAAAATAGAAAATACACAGATCAATCAAACACAAACACAGCAGGGTTTATAGTGGTTCGGTGCCAAACTCGGCTCCTACATCCACTCCCCAAAAACCCTTGGGAATTTCACTAATCGTATCACAACGATTACAACCCCTAGCCTTCCCCGGCTAGTCCTCTTGTTTTCACGGCACAAGGCAGCCAAATCCCCTAGCCTTCCCGGCTAGTCCTCTTGTTTTAATGGCACAAGGAAGCCAATCCCCTAGCCTTCCCGGCTAGTCCTCTTGTTTTAATGGTACAAGGAAACCAATCAAGAAACTAGGGTTATCTCTAACCCTAATACAAGATTATCAAAGAATAGACAGCTCCAATATGAGCAGATATTCAAATAAGAACTTTACAATTTTTAGAAGCAATAACCAGCAGCAAATGTAGAATGTCGACGCAGCTGAGATTTGAATCTTGCTTCAAAGGCTTGGACGATTTTTGAGCAAGTGTTGAAGGATGAAACTTCGCAGCACAAAGACTTGCTTCTCAAGATCCGAAAGTTGTAAGCAATAAACACTCTCTTTTGATTTCTTTCTTTTCTCTCTTTTGTATTCTTGATGTGTCAAAAAATGTAAGAGATTCGTCAAGGTTTTCTTCTGAACATCTCTATTTAAACCAATCAAAAAACTATCCGTTAGATTCATTGGTAAATAGAAGAAAAGAAAAACGGGAAGAAATAAAACCGTTTGAAATATTTTCCCAAATGATGAAAGCATTAAACCCATTGCTAGTGAGGGATTCCTGTCCATAATCAAAAGGAAACGGTCAGCATTCATCAAAATAGAAATGAGAGAGAGAAAGAGCATTAAATGAGAGAGAGAGAGAGTAAGCATTAAAACAAAGTTGGCTGAAATAAATTTTCAGCAACTCCCAAGAAAACGTGCGGCCATGGGGAAAAGAGGGAAGAGCAAATGCTAAAGCTAGCTAACCAAGCTAGCTAACTCCCAAAGCTAGCACCAACCACGGCAAGAAATCAGCTAAAAATAGCTAACTATGGTTAGCTCTTTTTCAAAATCCCACGGCTAGCAACAAAGCAAGAAAAAAGTTAGCTAAGTGCCATGGTTTCATGCTATAAAGGAAAAGTAGTTAGCTATGGAGCTAACTAAGGCACAAACTAGTTAGCTCTTTAGCTAACTAGCCATATAAGAAAAATCCAACGGCTTCATGAACAGAGATAGATTTAAAACTAGTTAGCGTTAGCTATAAAAGGTGTATGAGGCCATGTAAAAAGATAGTTAGCTATATAGCTAACTCAATTCAAAAATTTCATGCGGCTAGGATGCAAAAAATAGTTAGCTTATAAGCTATAAAAAGGCAAACCTATTCATGACAAAAATAGCTAACTCCCAAGCCATGAAAACAATAAAGATAGTTAGCTTATAAGCTAACTCCCAAAGGGAATCATGAAAAGATGGTTAGCTTGTAAGCTAGCTTTCTCAATAAAAGCTACGGGAGATGGTTTCATGAAAAGGAATTCTTGTCATCCAGCTAACTCATAAGTTAGCTATCCATAAAGGTGTGAAGCCATGATAAAAAGATAGTTAGCTTGTGAGCTAACTTATTATAAAAACCATGCGGCTGATTTGAAAAAGGGAGGAAAGAAGTTAACTAACCAGCTAGCTATTTTAAAAGGTATTCTATCATGCAAAAAGCTAGTTAGCTTGTTAGCTAACTGGATGAAAGGATAGCTAACACATAGCTAGCTATAACAAGGAGTTTTCATGCTACGTAAGATGGAATGGATGAAACAAGTTAGCTTGCAAGCTAACTGCTTCAACAAGGCATTCGGCCAAGGAGGAGGAAACAAGCTAGCTTTCCAAAGAGAAGAAACCGGCCAGCAAGAAGGGAAGTTAGCTTCCTAGCTAACTTATTTTCAAAAGCATTCGGCCAGCAACAGGAAGAACAATGGGAGGATAAACAAGTTAGCTCCTCAGCTAACTAGTTAACCAATTCATTTGTCTAGCCAACCTGCAAAACAAAGAAGTTAGCTCCTTGGAAGGGGCAAGTTAGCTCCCTAGTTAACTAGAAATTTCAATCTCACGGCTGGCACAAAGAGTGAAGGAAAAAATAGTTAGCTAGCATATGAAGGAAGCTAGCTAACAAACCATGCAACACTTCTAGTAAGCAATTAAGTTTCTATACTCTAAACAATATAAAATAGACTTCACAATGAAATATTCTTGACAATTGTAATTTGTAAGATACATGAATATTCTTGTAATCACAATTTATTCAGGCCTAATTTGTTTTGTAATCATCAAAATCAATTCAGGGGTCAACAATCTCCCCCTTTTTGATGATGACAAAAACATACAAAATTATTAAGCATAAATCATTCAGCATACATAATCAGCATTCAAAATATAATCTCCCCCTGAATATATGAAGTGATTCTTCTCCCCTAAATTTTAATTTATGCATTATTCTTCTCCCCCTTTTTGTCATTGATCAAAAGATGAATTTTCAGAATATGCAATAATTCAACACAATTTATGAAGAGAAGATGCAATATATTAATTCAAGCATAGTTCATAATTCAGTCATTCATAGAAAACATATTACAATATATCAAGCAGAAATCATAATTCAGTCATTCATAGAAAACATATTACATGACATGAAACATAGATCAAACATAGAATACAATCATCATTCATCATCAGAAGATATGACTTTAGGTTGCTTGGAAGAGCCTTCAGGTCGAGTGGATGATCCGGGTACGTCATTAGGTTGAGAAGGCGGCGTCCAAAGATGAGAATGAGAGAATGAAGCTCCAGGGGCAGAAGCAGCAGCAAGACCAATCTGAATTTCCAGCAAATTGCTCATCTTCACGGTGGATGCATTCAGGTGGTCAAGAGCATTCGCGGCATCCTTCGTTGTGCTGTCATTGGTCCTCATCTGGTGTGTTACCCATTCAGCCTTGGTTACAACATCTTCAAACTGGGATTTCAATTGCTCAACGTCTTTCTTAATACAATCCACTGAAGTGTCGTTGTGAAAGAACACACGACTGTTGAGCACACTAACATCATGCACAAGTTGCTTCACAATAGTTGACATATGATTAAGAGTTTCAAACACAGAAGAAATATGGGGTACCAAGGAGAGGTCATTGTTGACGGAAGAGTTACTATCACTGGTACTCCTATTTGAAAGTGCAATGGAAAGATCATGAACAATTTGTTTGATTTGATCTTGACTAATCAAAACAGTAGGAAGGGGTGAATTTTGATTTTGATTGGTATAATGAGTGGAAGATTCTGGAATGTCCGGATGATCATTAAGAAACGGGTTTGACTCATTCATAGCAGCTAAAAATTGATTAGGTTGATTGAAGTCGAATTAAAGAAATTTGGAGGAGAACAAACTGGTGGAGGAGGATCGGATGGAATTAAGTTTGTAGGTTGAGAGATAGTTTTATCAGCAGTTCTGGTTCTAATCTTGGTCCAAATGCCATTACGTTTGGCATAGTCCATACGGTGTAGGGAGTGTGCATTAAAAATGTCAGTGTGACGCAATGATGCACTAGTTTCTCCTTTGAGTTTCACATTGTGAAATTCAAATACGTAAGTGAGAAACATCCCGTATGGCAAGGCGGCTTTGGATCTACCTACAGCTTCTTTCATTATAACCATCATTAATTCTGGAAAATCTAAAGGAGTTCCTTCTAATATGTCAAACATTAGTCCTATGTCCCTATCAGTTATGGCATTAAATGAACCGGCACGAGGTGCAAATATCTTTGCAATAATACTGTGTAGCAATCTATTCTCAACATTCAACATGTTAGCATCAAGATTGTCTACATGAGCATTATCATCCTCTAAGCCCAAAATAGAAGCAATTTTAAAGTTTCGATCGCTAGGAAAATATGTCAAGACACCATCGGATGGAATACCTAGGGCTGACCCTAGCACATCACTATTAAAATTAATTTTAACATTTTTAACAAGTGAAGAAATAGTTCCATCACCAAAACTAATATTTTCATAAAATTCATAAACAAGAGTAGGATAAATAGGTTTCCTAGTAGATAATAGGTCAGTCCAACCTTGAGAAGCTAGGAGATTTCCTATTTTAAATCCCTCTTTTTCTAAGAAACTGAAATCTACTAACCTTCCATTGGAAATAGATCGAGTGGTTAAAGAAGGAAATATAGATCTTGAGGAGGAAGAAGAATTTTTCCGAGGAAGATCCGTTGTGTCTTCTCTTGAGTGAGAACCCTTCTTCTTTGGAGCCATCCTTTTCCTCTACAAGATGGAAGAAGCTTGATGAAAGATAGAGTAAGAAGGAGACGTTTTTGGAATGAGGCGAGTGGAATGAGAAAATTTTCTTGGTGGAGACGTGTGAGTCAAGAATTTGGCCCTTATATAGGGAGGATTCAAAAGAGCTAGCTTGTCAGGTGCCTGGATGGTTACCTGGTTAGTTAGCTTTCTTGAATAGTCCCATGATAAAGGTCAAAAGGATAGGTGGCGTGGAATAAAGTGGACAAGCTTTCATGAAAAAGGAATGTGGGTAGTTAACTACCTAGCTAACTTACTCACTAGAAGACAAAAACATTGAGGTCATTCTAAGGAATTTTCATGAAAGATTTAATTGATTTAGATGGAATTAGATAATCAATACATTTCAATCAAGATGTCCAATCACAAACAAGTGTCACAAACATGATTACTTAATTAATTAGATGGATCAATCATTCCAAGTTCCATTCTTATTTCATAAAATTTTGATTCATCTAAAGGTTTAGTAAATATATCTGCGAGTTGTTTTTCAGTGTTTACAAATTCCAATACAATGTTGCCATCATTAACATGATCTCTAATAAAATGATGTCGGATTTCTATATGTTTTGTTCTAGAGTGTTGAATAGGATTTTTAGTTAGACAAATTGCACTAGTGTTGTCACATTTTATTGGTATTCCCTTTTGTTTGATACCATAATCCTCTAGTTGCTGCTTAATCCACAAAATTTGAGCACAGCAACTTCCAGCTGCAATGTATTCGGCCTCGGCCGTAGACAATGCTACTGAAGTTTGCTTCTTGCTA
Source organism: Calamus simplicifolius (assembly GCA_900491605.1). Taxonomy (NCBI): domain Eukaryota; kingdom Viridiplantae; phylum Streptophyta; class Magnoliopsida; order Arecales; family Arecaceae; genus Calamus; species Calamus simplicifolius. The sequence continues at coordinate 406,596 of UESW01004626.1, read as the reverse complement.
AACCATGAGATTAAGTTAACACCTAGGAATTGGCAAGTTCCACTAGTTGATTTTCTGTCTAGTTTACATCCAGCAAAGTCTGAATCGGTGTATCCTATTAAGTCAATGCTAGATTGTCTGTCATACCAAAGTCCTAAGTTTTTAGTTCCATTTAAATATTTAAATATTCTTTTAACAGCAAGCAAGTGTGATTCTTTAGGATTAGCTTGATATCTGGCACACATGCAAACACTAAACAAGATATCAGGTCTACTGGCAGTTAAGTATAACAAAGATCCTATCATTCCTCTATAAAGTTTTAGATCTACAGATTTTTCAGAATTACAAGCATCAATTCTACAAGATGAGCTCATAGGGGTACCGATACTTTTAGATGTCTCCATGCCAAACTTTTTGATCATCTCCTTGATGTACTTGGATTGGCTTATGAAGATCCCGTCATTGCTTTGCTTGATTTGGAGTCCGAGAAAATAATTCAGTTCTCCCATCATACTCATCTCGAATTCTCCCTGCATAAGCTCAGCAAAATCTTTGCATAACGAGTCATTAGTGGCACCAAATATGATATCATCTACATAGATTTGAATAATTAAAATATCATCATTTTGTCTTTTAATAAATAAGGTTGTATCGACATTTCCTCGAATGAATTTATTACTAATCAAGAACTTGCTTAATCTTTCATACCAAGCCCGGGGAGCTTGCTTCAAACCATACAAAGCTTTGTTTAATTTAAATACGTGGTTTGGAAACAAGTGATTTTCAAAACCGGGTGGCTGTTCCACAAATACTTGTTCAGCAATATATCCATTTAAGAAAGCGCTTTTAACATCCATTTGATATAATTTAAAATTCATAAAACAAGCAACAGCAAGAAGTAATCTGATAGCTTCTAATCTAGCAACAGGGGCATATGTTTCATCAAAATCAATTCCTTCTTCTTGATTATAACCCTTAGCTACTAGTCTTGCTTTATTTCTTATTATGTTACCATGTTCATCTAACTTATTTCTGAAAACCCATTTTGTTCCAATAATTTGATAATCATTAGGTCTTTCAATAAGTGTCCAAACATTATTTCTTTCAAATTGATTAAGTTCTTCATGCATTGCATTTAACCAATCAATATCATTCTTAGCTTCATCATAACATTTAGGTTCAATTTTAGAAACAAATGCTAAGTTATTATATGTATTCTAAATGTCGATCTTGTCCTAATTCCATGAGATATTTCACCAATAATTTGATCTTTAGGGTGACTGTGAACATACCTCCATCCTCTTTCTAAGTCATCATTACCTTGTGAGGCTTCAGGTGGATTAGGATTGCTTTCTTCATTTACCTCTTGTGTATCTGATTCATCTTTGTCCTTCAAGTGATGTCTTTGAGTTGATCTTCAATTTCATCTGCATCAACTATACCTTTTCTCTTCCTTAAGGGAAGATCATTAGTTTCATCAAATATCACATGAATAGATTCTTCAACTACCAATGTCTTTTTGTTAAAAACTCTAAAAGCTCTACTATGCAATGAATAACCAAGAAAAATCCCTTCGTCAGATTTAGCATCAAATTTATCAAGATTTTTTTTCCGTTATTCAAAACAAAGCAGCGACATCCAAAGACATGAAAATAACCGATATTAGGTTTTCTTCCTTTCCAAAGTTCATAAGGAGTCTTTTTCAAAACAGGTCTAATTAATGCACGATTTAAAACATAACATGCAGTGTTAATTGCTTCAGCCCAAAAATATTTTGGAGATTGCTTTCACACAACATGGTACGAGCCATTTCTTCTAAAGTTCTGTTTTTCTTTCTACTACTCCATTTTGTTGAGGTGTTCTGGGTGCAGAAAAATTATGTTCAATTCCATTTTCATTACAAAAATTTTCAAAATATTGATTTTCAAATTCTTTTCCATGATCACTTCGTATCGATAAAACAGAAGAATTCTTTTCATTTGTAATTCTTTTAAATAATTTTTGAAATGATGGAAATGCTTCATCTTTACTGGCTAAGAATAAAACCCATGTAAAACGAGAGAAATCATCAATTATGACAAAACCATATCTTTTTCCTCCTAGACTAGTTGTTCTTGTAGGACCGAATAAATCCATGTGCAAGAGTTCTAAAGGTCTAGTGGTTGAAATCACATTTTTCGATTTAAAAGATACTCGAGTTTGTTTTCCAAATTGACAAGCATCACAGATTTTATCTTTTTCAAAAGAGAGTTTTGGCAAACCATTTACTAAATCCTTTTTGATTAGTTTAGATAATAGATCCATGCTTGCATGAGCTAGCCTACGATGCCATAACCAACTATTATCAGTTTTATTATTCATAGCAACTAGGCAATCAACATTTCTATCATTCAAATCATTTAAATCAACAATGTAGATATTACCATGCCTATGACCAACAAATTTCAGATTATCATTAGTAGGATTTTTAACAATGCATAAAGATGATTCAAATGTAACTTTAAATCCTTTATCACATAATTGACTGATACTTAGTAAATTATGCTTTAAACCTTTCACAAGTAAGACATTGTCAATAAAAGTATGAGGTGTGATACCTATTTTTCCAATGCCAATAATTTTTCCTTGGCCATTATCACCAAAAGTAACAACACCTCCATCTTTTGCCTCTAAAGTGATGAATTGAGACTCATCACCCGTCATGTGTCTTGAACACCCGCTATCCAAGTACCATTGTCTTTTAGTTGCTCGGGTTGCAAGACACACCTGCATACACAATTTTAAGTTTTGCTCTTAGGTACCCAAGCTTTCTTGGGTCCTTTCGGGTTAGTTAAAATAGTTCCTTTTGGAACCCATATTTGTTTAACTTTGTGTGTGTGACAAGTATATGCTTTGTGTCCAAATTTACCACATTTAAAGCAAGTAATTCTAGTTGAATCATCAGCATGCACATAAATATTTTTCAAAAATTTTTGTCTTTCAATAGGATTGTATCCAAGACCAGCTCTATTGTAAACAGCCCTTTGACTATTTAATATCATTTCTAACTTTTCTGAACTCAAAGTAAATTTATCAATAATAGGTTTTAATTTATTTACTTCATCTTTCAAATCTTGGTTTTCCTTTAGTAAAGAATCATTGTTATTTGAAATTCTTTCTTTTTCAAGAGTAAGTTCCTTAATTTCATTTCTCAAGTCTTTATTCTTTGAACTTAATTTAGCAAAATCATCTACAAGTTCATAAAAAGCACCATGCAATTCATCAAAAGTAAAGTCATCTAGAAAGCTAGGACTTACCTCATTTTCATCAGCCATGAAGCATACATTTGCAACTTCAGTCTTTTCTTCTTCTTCCGAACTTGTTGCTTCACTGTCACTCCATGTAGCCAACATAGCCTTCTTCTTTACTTTCTTAAAACCTTTCTTCAACAGTGGACATTCTGGTTTGATATGTCCAGGCTTCTTACACTCATAGCATATAGGAGGTTCACTTCTTTCCTTTTCTTTGCTATGATCTCCTTTGGTGAATATTTTTCTTTTTCCAAATCTTTTTCTTCTCATAAATTTCTTGAACTTTCTAGAGATGAGAGCCATATCATCATCTTTTTCACTCTCACTAGTTTCATCTTCACTTTCCTCATTTTGAACATTACCTTTCAATGCCATGGTCCTTCTCTTCTTTGAATCGTCTTCATCAATGTGTTGACGTTGTTGTAGTTCATGAGTCATCAAAGATCCGACCAATTCTTCAAGTGATAGATTGTTGAGGTCTTTAGCTTCTTGTATAGCTGTGACTTTTGCTTCCCATGATCTAGGCAAAGATCTCAAAATTTTTCTCACAAGATCACTGTTAGCATAAGACTTACCCAAACTTTTTAAACCATTAATAATGTCGGTAAATCTAGTAAACATATCAGTGATATTTTCAGATGAATCCATTTTAAATAGTTCATACTTATGAACAAGCATATTAATTTTGGATTCCTTGACTTGGTTAGTACCCTCATGGGTAACTTCAAGTCTATCCCAAATCTCTTTAGCAGACATGCATGTAGATATACGATTAAACTCATTTGCATCAAGAGAACAATAAAGAACATTCATTGCTTTTGCATTTAATTGAGCTAATTTCTTATCTTGCTCATCCCATTCAGATTCAGGCTTTGCAATATCAATATTATCAATCTTAACAGTGGGTGTGTGAGGTCCATTAATTATGATTCCCCATAAATCATAATCAAGTGCTTGAATGAATATTTTCATTCGTGCTTTCCAATAAGTGTAATTTGTTCCATTGAACAAAGGTGGTCTATTAGTTGACTGTCCTTCGGTCAACATAGATCCCATTTGGATTACTACTGATCTTTAGCTCCAAGCTTATCAAAGCTATAGGAATCAAGAGCACGCTGCTCTGATACCACTTGTTGCCCAGATGTAGTAGCCCAAGAGGGGGGTGAATTGGGTATTTTAAAAATTAATTCAATGGATGATATTGACTAACGCAGATATGTGCTTAATCAAAAGTTAATTTGCAGCGGTGTAGTGGAGTGCACAAAATAGAAAATACACAGATCAATCAAACACAAACACAGCAGGGTTTATAGTGGTTCGGTGCCAAACTCGGCTCCTACATCCACTCCCCAAAAACCCTTGGGAATTTCACTAATCGTATCACAACGATTACAACCCCTAGCCTTCCCCGGCTAGTCCTCTTGTTTTCACGGCACAAGGCAGCCAAATCCCCTAGCCTTCCCGGCTAGTCCTCTTGTTTTACTGGCACAAGGAAGCCAATCCCCTAGCCTTCCCGGCTAGTCCTCTTGTTTTAATGGTACAAGGAAACCAATCAAGAAACTAGGGTTATCTCTAACCCTAATACAAGATTTATCAAAGAATAACAGATAGCTCCAAATATGAGCAGATATTCAAATAAGAACTTTACAATTTTTAGAAGCAATAACCAGCAGCAAATGTAGAATGTCGACGCAGCTGAGATTTGAATCTTGCTTCAAAGGCTTGGACGATTTTTGAGCAAGTGTTGAAGGATGAAACTTCGCAGCACAAAGACTTGCTTCTCAAGATCCGAAAGTTGTAAGCAATAAACACTCTCTTTTGATTTCTTTCTTTTCTCTCTTTTGTATTCTTGATGTGTCAAAAAATGTAAGAGATTCGTCAAGGTTTTCTTCTGAACATCTCTATTTAAACCAATCAAAAAACTATCCGTTAGATTCATTGGTAAATAGAAGAAAAGAAAAACGGGAAGAAATAAAACCGTTTGAAATATTTTCCCAAATGATGAAAGCATTAAACCCATTGCTAGTGAGGGATTCCTGTCCATAATCAAAAGGAAACGGTCAGCATTCATCAAAATAGAAATGAGAGAGAGAAAGAGCATTAAATGAGAGAGAGAGAGAGTAAGCATTAAAACAAAGTTGGCTGAAATAAATTTTCAGCAACTCCCAAAGAAAACGTCGGCCAACAATGGGAAAAGAGGGAAACCAAAGCTAGCTAGCTCCAAGCTAGCTAGCTCCCAAAATCCCACGGCTGAAGTGAGCCCGGCAAGAAACAGCAAGGGAGAGCTAGCTTGGTTAGCTCTTTTTCAAAACGGCTAGCAAAAACAAGAAAAGTTAGCTAAGAGCCATGGTTTCATGCTATAAAGGAAAAGTAGTTAGCTATGAGCTAACTAAGGCACAAACTAGTTAGCTCTTTAGCTAACTTTAAGAAAGTTCATGTAGGTTAGCTAGTTAGCTATAAAGGTGTATGAGGCCATGTAAAAAGATAGTTAGCTTATGAGCTAACTAGATAAAAGGCAAACCTATTCATGACAAAAATAGCTAACTCCCAAGCCATGAAAACAATAAAGATAGTTAGCTTATAAGCTAACTCCCAAAGGGAATCATGAAAAGATGGTTAGCTTGTAAGCTAGCTTTCTCAATAAAAGCTACGGGAGATGGTTTCATGAAAAGGAATTCTTGTCATCCAGCTAACTCATAAGTTAGCTATCCATAAAGGTGTGAAGCCATGATAAAAAGATAGTTAGCTTGTGAGCTAACTTATTATAAAACCATGCGGCTGATTTGAAAAAGGGAGGAAAGAAGTTAACTAACCAGCTAGCTATTTTAAAAGGTATTCTATCATGCAAAAAGCTAGTTAGCTTGTTAGCTAACTGGATGAAAAGATAGCTAACACATAGCTAGCTATAACAAGGAGTTTTCATGCTACGTAAGATGGAATGGATGAAACAAGTTAGCTTGCAAGCTAACTGCTTCAACAAGGCATTCGGCCAAGGAGAAAATATGAGGAAACAAGCTAGCTTTCCAAAGAGAAGAAACCGGCCAGCAAGAAGGGAAGTTAGCTTCCTAGCTAACTTATTTTCAAAAGCATTCGGCCAGCAACAGGAAGAACAATGGGAGGATAAACAAGTTAGCTCCTCAGCTAACTAGTTAACCAATTCATTTGTCTAGCCAACCTGCAAAACAAAGAAGTTAGCTCCTTGGAAGGGGCAAGTTAGCTCCCTAGTTAACTAGAAATTTCANATTAGATTTATACTTATGAAGTACTGATCTGGGTATGATGCCAATATGTATTTTCAACATATCTTAGTATTATTATTATAGCTTTATGGCTAGTATGTATCATCAGAATGCATTGTATTACTTATATAGTTATGACACTAGTATATATCATTAGAGTGCATATGTATGATGAAGCATGATGTAGCACTAATATGATATAGTTCAATACCACTAATAAAAAAAGATGAAATTATTAATATTTTTTTGTTTAATACATAATTTTGTAGCATGATATTTTAACGTATGATATAAAATTCATTATGTAAATATTTAATTATTATATAATATTCACTACATATCCATATCTATATGTATAAGGATCTTTATTAAGTTATGAGCTCATATCATATTTACAACATTTCTTACAAAACTTAAGGACTTTATCGCAAAGCCAAAGTTATGAACTTAAAAAAGAGATATCATAGAGAGTTGATTTGTATTCTAGCAATTGTAAAATCAAATTTTATTTTGACGATAAAAATAAATATTTCATTTAGTTTATGATTGAGGTGTGAGTCACATTGATAAACAAGCATCACAAGCCTTTAAAATGGATCGGTTAGGACATGCGACCATGTCATGAACCCAATGCCCCCAAACTGCGACTAGTGGCTGAAAATTTTAATTAATAAAAGGCTATAAGTTATGGAACTTGTAGCTATGCAATTATGAAACAATCTATATTTATACACCAAAAGTTTAAGCCATAAATAGTGCTAGTTGCACGCATGCATGCTGGCGGAGGGCATCATTGTGGATGTTTCCATCTTCTTATCAATGTCCAATCGCATAAGATGTAGATGGGATCCATGCAATAGCGAAATTTGGTGGCTTTGTTTATGGAGATTCTCCTCGCTAGTAGCCACGCATATATTTCTCATAGCATGGGCCCTCGATCAGCCGTTATGGTGCGTGTTGAAAAAGACCAAAAAAAAAAAATTGATAATTTACCGAAATAGATAGATAGCCGCCAAAACTCAAGAGCAGCAGCTAACCACAAAAAAAGGATTTTTTTCTTAGATTTTTCTCTTCTGTTTTTTTTTTTTTTTTTTTTTTTTTTTCACGTTTCAGTTGGTGGCTGGTGCTTAAGATTTGCAAATAGTTGTCTTGGACGGCTATTTCTTGGCTGGCAATTCCCGGGACTAAATTTGTTGCGAGAGAAAAATCAAAATGGAAACAATTTAATCCTTGGTTTTAATCAATTTTTAAAAATCGAACGAATTGGCCGGTCCAACGGAACCGATCATTAGTTCAATCTAGTTTTATTAAAATTAACTTTTATATTATTAATAAAAATATAAAACTCATTGAACCGACTGATTTCAATCGATCCAATTCGATTTTAAATTTTTTTTATTTTTTATTTAAATTATATTTATATTTTATTATTTTATATTATTAAATTAAAATTAATTATAATATTATTAGATTAAATTGGTTTATTTTTAAAACATTAGTTTTAATATACAAATAAACAATGGTCACCATGAGGACTTTTCTTGTTAAAGCTATTTCTTGCTGCAACCAAACCTTTTAAGGGGAAGGCACTAGCTATATTGCTTGTGGAAAGGATTGTTGTACCAGGGATCTGTGATAAAATCTTGTCTTCATCAAAGTTAGCAAAATAGGAAGCATTGAAGGAGACTACCTCTGAGATTTGTCTCTTCAATTTCATTTCTTAAGAGATATTAAAATTATTTAAAATTTTATATTTTTTCAAATAATATTATCTAAGTAATATTTGAATTAAAAATAATTTATTTATATTCTTTTACATATTAAAATAATTTTAAGATTTAATATTTATATTATATTATATTTTTAAAGAAATTACTAAGATCTATTTATCTTTTCACAATACTCTTTATGTTAGAATAAATATTTTGAATAGAAAACTTTTAGTCCTTTGAGTAGAAACCTTTAGTCCCACATTGGTTAAACCAAAAAGGACTAGAAGTTTAAAAGTACACAAAGCCTTTAAGTCTTGATTTTGAAGAAGAACCAAAAGTGGGTTCTAGTGATTCTTGGGCTTGAATTTATAATAAAATTATTATTATAAATAAATCAAAGTTATATATAACTTTTTTTTTCAAAAAGCCACAAAATTTGAATTTGAATTTGAATGTCAAAGGAATGTCATTTTGAAGAGGCAAACTGTTTCTATAAATTTAATACTTAGTATGAGTTTTTTGTATTAAATTTTTGTTTTCTATCCTTGAGAGTACATATACTTAAGAGGGGAACAATTCCAGTTTGCCAGAATCTAATTCTAGTGCTCAGAATTAGATTATTGACAGTCGAATCATGGGAAGACAGACACTCACAGATCTTCTAAGCACAAGAAAGGAGTGAAAAATTTCTGTCTTAAGACATTGCAATCAAGCACGTTTCTGTCCAAAATGGTTCTATTTCTCGTTCGTCTATTTTATTAAACTTATCACGAATTATTGAATATAGATTTGTAACACTTTATACTAAAAGGCCTACTTTATATACTACTTATATATTATTTCTTAGAAATTACAGCTTAATTTTTCTTATCAAACTATAATTTTACTTATACTTTTGATATATGCATTATCGTATATAAATTTAGTTTTTTTAAAAAAAATTTCATAGTTACTAATTAAATGATGGTACTATATTTCTTTTAAAAAATACATATCATTATAAAAAAGATAATTTTATTTTAATTATACTATCTTTCATAAATACTATATTTTTATTTTTTCTTTCTTACGTACATCAAAAGTAGAAGGTATATAAAAAAATGATTAAAAAGTATTAATGAAAAAAGAATTATGATTATGTAGAGATAAAAAATATTTTATTTAATATGTAAAAATTTAATTTAGATATTTTGCAGATGATTAAGTGTTATTTTTAATTTGATAGATAAATAATTTAAAAAAATAACTTATTATTCTTTTTTTTAAAAAAAAGGATAAATTGATCACAAATTCATAATATTATTCCATTAGAACGAAGCCTTATCCTCCTATAAAACAATCAAGCCTAACATTTTTAGTGGGCAAACCTTGATTTCTTTGTATAATTACCATCAAACTTTGATTTGAACGATAAAATCTAAGATTCGGGATGGGACGTCCCTTGAGGGGAACATGTACGTCAACGCGTGGTGTCAGCACAGTCAACGGTCAACGCTACCACACAGGGAGCGCGCATTACGTGGGCCCAATGTCAGCGTTGGAGGATCTTTCGCCAGGTGTCATGGCCACGTGGTGGCATCCAACGATAGTACAGGGAAACAGCCAATCCGTCCTCAGGCGCAGCAGCACGTGATCGGGAACCTCGGATTCGATGCTGCCGGGTTGGAAGGCAAGCCACATGCGCGCGTTTGTCGGCTGCCACGTTGCCCGCGGAGCCCGACAAACATGCCCCTGTAACCGTACAAATATACACGAGCGGAGGGAGGCAGGCTCGGTCGTCCGTTTCTTCTTCGTTCTCTTTTTTATTTTTTTTAAAAAAAATTGTACAACGCTCGATGCAAAATGCGCTGCATCGAGTACAATAATTTATCAGTATATATACACGTCAAAATATTTATCTATAAATATTTCATCGCTAATGCATAAATTTATATACAAATAAATTATTATGTTTGATATATATCTTTCTGTATTGAAACAGTATATAAAAACTTTTTTTTTTTTAATTCTCTAACCGGGCCATGCCTCCCAGTCTAAAGCTCACCTCCAGGTTGAAAGTTCATGCTATAAGCTAACAAAAAATAGAAAAAAATAATTTTCATTAAAATAAAAGATGATATTACTACTTTCAAAGCGGAACGCATAAAAAAGATGCTCTAGAAAAAAAAAGTCTATCTATATATGATTATAATATCATTTTATTTGCTTCTCGGCTAGCAAACCGTCAATCATTATACACTTCACCCATGCGATATATTTCAGTACTTCATTTGAATTGAGAAATAAAGTATAATTTTATATAAAAAAAAAAAACGATGCTTTAGATATGGTGAGAAAGAGACAAATCTTTAGCAGCCATATGAGGACAGAAACCAACTCGGAGAAATAATCACTCTAACATATGATATGAGAGAATTACAGGGAGAGAATTTGTCTTTTTGTAAGAGAGTAGTAGCTTTTTTTTTTTTTTAATACAAACGGGTCATCATACAACGCACATACGAGTCAACCCATATTTATCAGAGTATAAAATTTATTGTAAAAATAAAGAACAGGAATCACCCTACCTTCAACTTCAAAAACCTGAATAATGAGCCACAGATGCAGCCACCCAATCGGTCACCGAGTTAGCTTCACGATAGGTATGGCGAATCTGGACTCCATGGGCCTCCCTCAAAATCGTCCATATATCATATAAGAGCGGATTGATAGGGGCTGGGAAGCCATTATCGTTCCGCATCCATCGATAACAGTCATGGAGTCACCCTCAATAATAAGGTTATAAGCATGGAGAATCTGAACCGCATAGAAGAGACCCACCCAAGCAGCATAAAGCTTAGACATAGGGATAGAGGAGTCCAGACTACCAAAACCACCAGCCGCCAGTAGATCACCCTCCGGCCCATGAATGACAAAGGCAGAATCAGCTAATCTACCTCGGACACTCCCATCAAAGTTGATTTTGATAAAGCCTGGAGGGGGGCTCCCAAAATATGACAACCGTATATCGGTTCACTGCCAAAGCAGCAGGGGAACCCTAGAAGCCAGAGAAGTCAGAACCACCTATATAGAGCCCCGGGCACAATCCGTCGTCAAAGATCTAATTTTCCGCATGATCCTATGGAAAGATATACTGTCATCAGTAAAGATAGCCTGGTTCCTAGACAACCAGATCTGGTAAGCCGTAGAAGCCCAAAGAGCACTTCTGTACTAAGAGGCCTTCTGGAGGTTATTTAAGAAAGAAGAGCACCGAGAGTGCATATGATCCGCTCTACAATAATAACCAACTGACAGCCATATCCGCCCCACTCTAGGACAAGAGAAGATGATATGATCAGTAGAATCCACCTCCAGACCACACAACGGACAGCTAGGCTGGACAGGCCAACCCCTCCTCGCAAGCAATACACAAGTGGGAAGGCAGTCCCATAGAAGCTTCCAAATAAAGAGCTGGACCCTGGGGAGAATGGGAAGCTTCCAGATCCATGTAGCATCCCGTGACCCCTGAGCCTGAGGCCTGAAGATCTTTACAAGATCCTTAGTGGGGGCCTAGAAAGACAAGATCTCCGCTATAGTCTGACATCTGAAGAGATACCCGGGATGAGCGGAATGGACAAAATCCGATGAGAAAGCTCCTCTCCAAAGAGACAGGACACCAGCGGGGTCCTCCAGGAGGGAGGGTCAGAATAGATCAAATCCATAACTCTCATTCCACTAGGGACGTCAATACTAAAGAAGGAGGGCCATCGAGAGAGAGGGATGTCAGAAATCCAGGTGTCCTGAATAACGTCAATGGAAGAGCCATCTCCAATCATTCACAAAGTGTTAGATAGAATGGAGCTACCATACTGACACACCTCCTTCCAAAAGGAAGAATACCGACGATGTGACTGAATATGCAGCGAGGAAGGCCAATCACCATATCTCGCAGGCATAAAAGAGCTCCATAGATACTACGGCTCTAGGATGAACCGCAAAGCGTGCCTGGCCAATAGGGCCTCCCTTCTGACTGATAGAGACTGAATTCCAAGACCTCCCTCCTGAATCGACATACAGACCCTCTCCCATGACATAAGGTGAATACCATGCCCGTCCTGCATAGAGGCCAATAGAAAGTCCCTAAAGCATTTCTCAATCCTCCTAAGGCACAGATCGGGATGGCAGCATTAGAAAGAAGATACATAGGAAGAGAGGAGAGCACCGAACGGATAATAGTGACCCTTGCCATCATAGATAATCCTGTAACCTACTACCCCTCAATGCACTGACGGATCCGCTTCTCCAGGTCAAAGAAGTCAGCACAGCGGGGATGTCTACTAGTCATGGGAACCCCCAAGTACAATAATCAGTCAGTCTGAGATGAGATACCCAGAGATTGACTATAGCTTCCCTGATAGCTCTGGTAGTCTTCGGGTTGAAGCAGATAGAGGACTTAAGCACATTGACCTTCTATCATGAAGCCTGACAATAACGCTAAATAATATCCGCAAAGGAGAAGCATTGGCAATGGTAGCCAAACCCAGCAGAATTCAGTCATCGGCAAAAAAAAGATGAGAGATCGCAGGACCCATAGGACTGGCCATAAAAGGGGCTATGCTACAATCTGCCTGAGCCTGATATAAGGCACGAGAGATCATCAGCCGCCAAAATAAACAACAGAGGTAATAATGGGCAACCCTGATGCAATCCCAACGAAGAGTAAAAAAATTCAGTCATGCTCCCGTTAATGATCAGCAAGAAAGAAGGCCTTTGGATGCATGCCATAATCCACTCGATAAACTGATCATCAAAACCAAACTCCTGAAGGGAATGGTACAGGAAGACCCAACTGAGTCTATCATAGGCTCTCTCCATATCCAGCTTGACAGCCATGAGGCACTACCTGGCCGGAGCTCTCTGGAGATCATACATAAACTCCTGAGCAATAAGGACATTATCCGAGATACAACGCCCTCTGATAAACACCCCCTGTTCCACATCTATAAGACGAGGAATCACCAAGCGGAGGTGGCCAGCTATCAGACGAGCACATACCTTATACAAAAAAATGCAAAGACTGATGGGCTGGAAATGTTGAGGGAGGGAAGCATCATTACATTTAGGCACAAGGGTAATAAGTGTTCGGTTTCAATCAATAGGAATGGCCTTAGCTTGAAAGGCAAGATGAATAGCCTGCACCATCTCTTGACCAACAATGTCCCAATAATGACGGAAAAAGAAAGACGGAAACCCATCCGACCCTGGGGCCTTATCCGGCTCGAGCTCCCAAAGAGCTAAGAGAATCTCGTCATCAGTGATAGGTCTGGTAAACATTTCATTTTCCAGAGAAGAGACCTTCCTGGAGTCAGGGACCTAGAAGACTGGAGAACCATAACCCGAGGACTCCGACCATCTGGACTGAAAGAAGTGAAGGAGCTGGTCCTAAATAGAGGGAAAGTCATCATGAAAGTGCCCAGTCTCATCACCTAATCTACGGATCCTATTAGCAGCACGCCTCCTCAGAGTAGCCTGATGGAAAAACCTGGTATTACGATCCCCTTCGCGAATCCACTGGATCCCGGACCGTTGCCTCCAATAGATTTCCTTCTAGGAGAGAAGAGAGTGGTGCATAGCTAACTTGGCCCGGAGAGCAGAAAGGTCAGAGTCCAAAAGAAGACCCTCCTAATCCTCCTTAGCCTGCAGGGAACTAATATTAGCTTCAAGCTGCTCCACCTGCCTAACCAAGTTGCCAACCTCCAGTCTATTCCATCTGACCAACCTACATTTAACCAACAACATACGACGAGATAGACGATAAATAGCATTACCCCGGATAGGAAGGTACCAGATCTGGGATATAATGGACTGGGCAGCCGAATATGAAGTCCAAAACTGCTCAAATTTGAACTGCCTCCGCTGATAATGATCAATCTCCATAGAGATTAGAATGGGGCAGTGATCAGAAGCAATCATCGGGAGATGAGTAACAGAAGCCGAAGGGAACTTTTGAAGCCATCGATCCGAAGCCAAGGCTTTATCAAGTCTCTCCCAAACTCGAGCCGAACTCTGCTGGTTATTACACCAGGTGAACCGAGGCCTCGAAAACCCCAAATCCAAAAGACCAGCTGAACTGATGAAAGCCCTAAATTCAGTAATATTAGCTGTGCCAGTGGCCCTTCTACCCCCACGCTTTTCACTGGCCTCCGTGATAAAGTTGAAGTCACCAGCGACAATGGAAGGAATGCCCTGGGCAAGGAGGGAATGAAGATCAGACCATAAAAGTCATCTGTCCCGAAAGTCAGTGCTGGCATAGACAGTCGAAAGAAGCCAAGGGTCGGAAGACCCCTCAGAGACAACAAGGCCAATGTACTGGTTACTTTGGTGAAAAGCATCAATCCTAACAGCAGAGGAGCACCAAATAGCTATAAGACCTCCAGATAGGCCCACGGCCTCCACCGCATACGAGGACCAAGTCCGAACTATCTGTCTCTGAAACCAGGCTAAACCATCCCCCGATAATTTGATTTCTAAGAGAACACCGATATCAAAGTTATGAAGTTGCATCAATCTACCAAAAGAGGATCGAAACGACGGCTTTCGAGCTCCTCTAACATTCCATATTAAGATCTTCATTTAGAAGGAAGAGGAAGCTGGGACCCCCATGGACTTCTACCATAGCACTATCCGGATGGCCACCAGAAGAGAAGGTGCCATCCTTAGGGATTTGTGAAGAACAGATCATCGCATCCTGGATCTCATCAGGCCGAGGAGATAGAACAGAGGACCTCGAACCTAAACACTAGCCCAAGGCCTCCATAGCCGATGGGTCATAAGAAGAGCCTGTAGCCATAAGAGACTGAGCCTTCTCCCCCACCGGACCCTTGGTTGGACGAACAATAGGGAGCCCATTATCAGCAGTCAATTTTTTAGAGCAGCAGCTTTCACTTGTTTATCTTTAGAAGAGGTGGCACAGGCTTTCCCTTTCTTTTTCTCCACTTTGGAAATTGACCGAGGAGTCTGATTCTCCATCGGGTGGGCCCGCTTAAGGGGACTCGGAAAAGCATCCCTACCACTGGATTCCAATTCAAGAGAAGCAAAGGGATTCTTTGAAAGCAAGAAATGGGATTGGTTAGTCCCAGACTTCTGAACCTCTGCAGCAGCCAACATTTCACTATCTCCAGAATCTTTCAGACCAGCATGCCCAGAGGACCGTGGCACGGCCTCAGACTCAGGAATACCCTTCTTAATATCCATAGGAAACTGAACAGGGGCAGAAGCTTGACGATCCGCCACCTTATGGACTCCAGCACTCCTCCGACGAGCCAGCTTAGGCAGAGCAGACCACCCTTCGAACGAGAGCCCCGGAACAGTGGGCAGAGAAGAAGAGATCGGCCGGGAAGTAAGGAACACAAGAACCTTCTTCGACACCGTCTTCCTCCTGGACTCAACCTTGGAGCCCTCTGCCACCTTAAGCTGCCGGACTGCAGACATCCAAGAGCTGAAGAGGAGATTGTCCGACGACGACTCTGCTTCAGATTCGGCCACTGAGGATGTTGGCCCAGATGGCAACCCAAGAGGGGAGGTGAATTGGGTTCTTTAAAAAAAATTAACCTCTTTTAAAAATAAATTATCTGCTCTAAGACAAATGAAATTGATTGCAATGCAAATATAAAGCACAAACAAGGAGATAGAGATAGAGATAATGAATGCACAACAAACACAAAGATTTTATAGTGGTTCGGTGTATCCAACACCTACGTCCACTCCCAAGATTCACTTGGGTCCACACTATAATCAACTAGATTACAGCCGAGTTGTTTTACAAGAGCACAACTCACAACTTGTTGTTTTTCCCCCGGGATCACAACGAACCCAGCCGTTTTCCGGGCTCACCAGCACAAAACCCTAAACTCAAGCTAATCTAGCTTGACCCGAGGTTAACAACCTCCACTAGTTCAATCCCCTTGATAGAACTAGCACAAACAAATATAAGAATGTTTTACAATGATTCACAGCTCCTTAGTTGAGCAAATATTCAAAATAAAGTAAACAAGTTTAGAAAAGCCTGTTTGGAGATGATTGAATTTGAGCTTTCTTCTTTTTCTTTTCTCTTCTCCTCTTCTCCTTTGGAATGATGAATCAAGCCTCAGCTTTAATCCCTCACAGTCGTTGCAGTTGAGAAGATTGGAAATGGAAGAAACGAGCTTTTTCTTCAATTTGGGAAATCCACGATTTTTGATTTGGGCGCTTGGATTCCTCTTTGAGCTTTTTGGAGTGGAAGGATTTGAGTTTGAAGGCTTTTCTCTTGAGATTCAGGCTCAGGCTTTCTCGGATTTTTGATTTGAAATTTTCTATTTTTCGTCCTCTTTTCAAACGGTGTTTTCCCTTTTTATAGATTTCTTTTAATCCATTTTGGGAAGGAAACTAGCCGTTGGAGTGTACCTGGAAACAAAATATATCCGTTAGAAATTAGGTAAAAAGGAAATATTACCGTTAGAGCTGATCTGGCAATTTAAATTTTTGTTCCAGTCAGGTTGGAGTCGGCTCCAACTTTTCAGGTGTCGGCTCCAGGTCGTTTTTCCAAAAATAGAAATTTCGAGTTCGTTGAGGAGTCGGCTCCAAAAAAGTAAGTGTCGGCTCGCCATCGCCAGGTGTCGGCTCCCGAATACTGTGTGTCGGCTCCAGGATGCTCAAAAAATCAACGTTCTGTTCCCGCATCGGAGTCGGCTCCAGACACTGTAAGTGTCGACTCCGAAACTCTGGGTGTCGGCTCCGAAACTCTGTCGGCTCCGGACCGTATCAAAAATCAGAATAAAATTTGAATGGCCATGGGGTCGGCTCCAGGGATTCTAGGTGTCGACTCCAGGTTCTGAAACTTTGAAATTGAAGTTTTGCATTGATTCAAAACACGTTTCTTAATTCATTTAAATTGATCAAATAATTTAACTCCTGAAACACTTCTCAAATCCATTAGTAATCAAATAAATATACTCAATTCCTTTATTAATCATCAAAATCAATAATTGGGTCAACAATCTCCCCCTTTTTGATGATTATAAAAACATTGAGTATATGCATAGTATTCTTAAATTCAAATTTTTAAGAGATGATCCTCATAAGTAAACTCCCCCTATGAAGTTCAAATATCAATTGTTCTTTTTTGTGCCTGAAATTTATGCAATTAAGCTTTAATTATTCAATCAATTGCTAATCAATGCATATACGACATAACTTTCTCCCCCTTTTTTGTAATCAACAAAAAGAAAAAAGAAGTTAAGTCATAAGATAAATTGATAGATCAAAAGGTAATTTCATTGCATCAAAAGTATTACAAAATGGAACTGAACTTTGACATTACATTAAACTGCATCATCATATCAAAAACTTTCATTACATCAAGATTGTATTTCCATTACATCAGAATTCATTACATCATTACATGAAGATCAAAAATTAGTTCTAATAATCCTGTTAAATGATCTACAATCTTCTGCATTCCTTCAGACTGAAGCTTGACGTAGTCTTTTAGTCTTTCATCAACAAAAGTACAAGCAGTGATAATTTTATCTTGTAACTCGGCATTGCACTTTGAATAATTTCAGAATCTCCACAAATGTCTTTAAGTTCTTCAAAATGTTCTTCAAATCACCACTTAAAGATACAGTAGAAGAGCTAAGAGTTGATTCAATTTTGGCAATCCGATCATCTAATGAATAAAGAGTTTCTTTAAGATTCATAAATTTGTGTCAAACTCAGTCTTTAATTCTTCCTTCTGAGCAGCAAGAAGATTTCTAAGTTGCTCTAACTGAAGGTCTGAAAATCCGACTGAAGAAGTAGATGAAGTAGATGGAATCACTGGTACTGGGACAGGAGCAGGAGCAGGACTACTAGGATGTGGAGATGGAATCCTCATAGACGGACCAGCCTCACAAGATACAGAATGTCTAGGCTCGGGGACTCTCTCATCCAAGTTCCCTTTCCTTTCCCACTGACCATTAATTTTACAAATCCCATTCGATGTAAAGTGGCCAAGCTATAATAATCAGTGTGTCTCAGGCTCTTGGAGGGTTCATTATCCAAAATTACAACCCCTTGGCTTCTGAATACCATCGTTAAGATCATGCCGTAGGGTAGTGACGATCTTCTCCTTCCTCCAGCCTCGGCCATGTAAAATATCATCATAGCAGCTAGATTAATGGGCTGACCGGTCAATACACTATCCATCACAAATGTCCCGCTCGGAGACATACTCAAACGTCCGGTCTTCGGAAACAAAATTCTGCTGCAAATGTTGTGTAACAACCTTAATTCCAAGGGCAACTGATTAGCCCTGATTTCCTCAAATTCAGTAACCTCTCTCCCTAACATCCTTGATAGGGCAGCTGATCTCTCACTGTGCACATCAGCAGCTAATCCAGTAATTGGGATGCTCAGGAGATTTCCTAATTTGTGAAATGTAAGGTGAATCCTTTTTCCTCTAACAGTGCTTACTAAACCACCATCTCCTCTTGCTAAATTAAAGTAAAATTCCTTTACTAAAGCTGGGTAAGTGGGAACATCAAGAGAACATACTTTATCCCATCCAAGCTCCTTAAGTTGCCTACCAATCGAAAAACCCTCGGATTCAAAAAGTTCGAAATCAACTTTTCTTCCCATTGTGATTACCCTCCCTGCTAGGGTATCTACCTGAGGTGAAGTGGCGTTAGGATTGTCTGAATCGGTGGAGGAATCTTCACTTGGAGACGGCTCGCGGACGGGTCGCCTTACGGAACGCTTCCCGGTCACCACGGTCGCTCCAATCACCGAACCTCTCCTCTTAGGCGCCATTGAATCCGTAGGAAGGCTTGAGAGAAGTGGAATTAGAGATGGGGAGGTTTTGGAAGAGTTTTGGAGGGATTTGGTGGAGGATTCGAAGAGTAATGAAATGACGAGGTGTCGACTCTGCCCTAATAAATCGATTTTGGAATCCCAGGTGTCGACTCCCGCAAAGTCGGGTGTCGACTCCAAATCGCTAACACAGTCAGCGCTCGAACTGGAGTCGGCTCCACTTACACGGGTGTCGGCTCCAAGGTCAGGGACCGAGAGCGACACAGTCAGAGGTGTCGACTCCTCATTCTGAGGTGTCGACTCCAATGACAGTTTCAGAGAAAAATAATTGAAATTCAACCATCTGAAACTGTCAAAATATATTTTATAAAATCTTGATAAAATTTTGGAGAATTAAGAATCAAATACCTCAGATGACTAGATAATTTGTCCTTAAAATTATGAAAGGAATATCAAGAAATTAATATAGATCTAGAAAGTCATTCCTTATAGTTTCAAAATCAATCCAAAGGGTCACATATCCCTAATTCACCTCTAAGATAACAAAATCTCTCTTCACTCAAAGGTTTTGTAAATATATCAGCTAATTGTTCTTCAGTATTAACATATTCAAGACAAATTTCATTATTAGCTACATGTTCTCTTATAAAATGATATCTAATTTCAATGTGTTTTGTTCTTGAATGTTGAATTGGATTTTTAGTTAGATTTATTGCACTTGTGTTATCACATCTAATTGGAGTTTTATCAAGTGTTATGCCATAATCTTCAAGTTGTCTCTTAATCCAAAGGATTTGAGCACAGCAACTTCCAGCTGCAACATATTCTGCTTCAGCAGTAGATAATGCAACCGAATTTTGCTTTTTGCTAAACCAAGAGATTAAGTTACTACCTAAGAATTGACATGCTCCACTTGTGCTTTTTCTATCTAATTTACATCCAGCATAATCAGAGTCAGAATAAGCAATCAAGTTTAATGTTGAGTCTCTAGAATACCATAAGCCTACATTTTTAGTTCCACTTAAATATCTTAAGATTCTTTTTACAGCAATTAAATGTGATTCTTTAGGTTCAGATTGAAATCTAGCGCACAAACATACAGCAAACATTATATCTGGTCTACTAGCTGTTAAGTAAAGAAGAGATCCGATCATACCTCTATAATATTTCTGATCTACTTTCTTACCATCATCATCTTTATCCAATTTGCATGAAGGACTCATAGGAGTTCCAAGTGGTTTGATTGACTCCATTCCAAACTTCTTGAGCAGTTCTTTTGTGTATTTGGCTTGATTGATGAAAATTCCTTCTTTGCTTTGTTTGATTTGAAGTCCTAGGAAGAAGTTGAGTTCTCCCATCATGCTCAT
Source organism: Calamus simplicifolius (assembly GCA_900491605.1). Lineage (NCBI taxonomy): Eukaryota > Viridiplantae > Streptophyta > Magnoliopsida > Arecales > Arecaceae > Calamus > Calamus simplicifolius. The sequence goes on along the minus strand of UESW01004626.1, from coordinate 386,203 downwards.
TTCAAACTCACCCTGCATCAACTTAGCAAATTCTTGACATAACAAATTGTTAGTAGCACCGAATACAATATCATCAACATATATTTGTACTACTAATAAATCCTTGTCTTTTCTTTTCAAAAATAATGTTTTATCAACATTTCCTCTTATGAAATCATTTTCAATTAGAAATTTACTTAATCTTTCATACCAAGCTCTAGGTGCTTGTTTTAAACCATATAGTGCTTTGTGTAATTTAAAAACATGATTTGAAATTCATGATCTTCAAAACCAGGTGGTTGTTCAACAAAAACTTCCTCATTTATAAATCCATTTAAAAATGCACTTTTAACATCCATTTGAAATAAATTGATATGCATATGACATGCAAATGCAAGTAATAATCTAATTGCTTCAAGTCTAGCTACAGGTGCAAAAGTTTCATCAAAATCAATTCCTTCTTCTTGATTATATCCTTTTGCAACTAATCTAGCTTTGTTTCTAATTACTATGCCATTTTCGTCTAATTTATTTCTAAATACCCATTTTGATCCTATAACAGAATGATCTTTAGGTCTATCTACAAGAGTCCAAACATTATTCCTAGTAAATTGATTTAATTCTTCTTGCATAGCTAACATCCAATTATTATCTTTTTCTGCTTCTTCAATAGTTTTAGGTTCAATTTGAGATACAAATGCAAGATGATTATTGATGTTTCTCATTGATGATCTAGTTCTTACTCCTTGAGATGGATCACCTATAATTAATTCTTTGGATGACCATAGGCATATCTCCAATCTCTAGGAAGATCTACATCATTATGATTTGCATCAACAACATCAACACTAGGAGAATCATTATCTTTAGCTTCTTGTTCATGATCCGAAGATACATCTATATTCAGTTTTTCAATATCTCTTTCTAGAATGTTTGTATCTTCCTCATCATCAATCTTTTCAGAACTTGATGCTAAAGATTCATCAAAAATTACATGAATAGATTCTTCTACAATTAAATTTCTCTTGTTAAACACTCTATAGGCTTTACTAGATGTTGAATACCCTAAGAAAATGCCTTCATCAGATTTTGCATCAAATTTTCCTAGATTATCTTTACCATTATTATGAATGAAACATTTACAACCAAATGCATGAAAGTAACTTATGTTTGGTTTTCTATTATTCCATAGTTCATAAGGAGTTTTCTTAATGATTGGCCTAATTAGAGCTCTATTAAGAATGTAGCATGCCGTGTTTATAGCTTCCGCCCAAAAGTATTTTGGTAGGTTGCTTTCACATAGCATGGTACGGGCCATGTCTTCTAAGGTTCTATTTTTCCTTTCAACTACTCCATTTTGTTGCGGTGTTCTAGGTGCTGAAAAATTATGATGAATGCCATTTTCTATGCAAAAGTTTTCAAATAAATGATTTTCAAATTCAGTGCCATGATCACTTCTTAGAGACACTATGGTGTTGTTTTTCTCATTTGTGACCTTCTTGAAGAATTTCAGAAATAATGGAAAGGTCTCATCCTTATGAGCTAAAAACAATACCCAAGTGTATCTAGAATAATCATCTACAATCACAAGACCATATTTCTTTCCTCCTAGACTTGTGGTTCTAGTAGGTCCAAAAAGATCCATGTGAAGTAGTTCAAGTGGCCTAGAAGTGGAAACAATATTTTTAGTTTTGAAAGAATTTCTAGTTTGTTTTCCAAATTGACATGCATCGCAAATTTTGTTATTTTCAAAATCTAGTTGTGGAAGTCCTTTTACTAAATCCATTCTAATTAATTTTGAAATAAGGTGTGTGCTTGCATGACCTAATCTACGATGCCATAACCAACCAATCTCATTCATATTAGCATTATTAGCAACTAAGCAATGATTACTAGTAGACAAATTGTCTAAATCAATCAAGTATACATTGCCATTTCTATTTCCAATAAAAATAATGCTATTATCAATGGGATTAGAAACAGTGCAGATTGATGCTTCAAATGATACTTTAAAACCTTTATCACATAATTGACTAATACTTATTAGATTATGTTTTAAACCATTAACATATAAGATTTTCAATATATGTGGAGGGAGTTATTTGAATTTTACCAAACCCCATGATTTGGCCTTTGCCATTGTCACCAAATGTAACAACTCCTCCTCTTTTGCTCTCAAGGGTGATGAATTGATCCTTGTCACCCGTCATGTGTCTTGAGCAGCCACTATCGAGATACCACTTTCGCTTTGATCTTTTGGCCGCAAGACACTCCTGCAAAAATAATTAAGTCTTATATTTAGGTACCCAAGCCTTCTTGGGTCCTTCATGGTTAGTAGCATAAAAATTGTTCCTTTGGGAACCCAAATTTTCTTGCCTTTACTACTTAAATTTTTGTTACTATTTCTCATTTACATTCATAGGATTTATGACCTTTCTTGTTACAATAATGACATGTAACATTATCTCTATTTTGTTCTTTTCTAAAAAGTTTTTGACAAATTTTTGTTTTAAGTTAGGTCTATATCCTAAACCAGCTTTATCAATATATGGCTCTTTGATTGCTTAATAATAAATTAAGTTTTTCAGAACTATAAGTAAATTTATCAACAATACTTTTATATTTATCAACTTCCTTCTTTAATTTATCATTTTCATTAGAAATTGATTCCTTTTCTTTTGTCAAATTTCATTTTCAGATTTTAGTATTTTAATTTCATTAGTAAGATTCATCTTTTTCTTTGATAAAATTGAGCTATCATTTTTCAAAGACTTGTATTTCTTTTTCAAAATTTTAAAGTCATCTACTAGTTCATTGAAAGCTTCAAATAATTCATCAAAGCAAAATCATCACAAGGGTTTTCAGAACTTACCTCATCATCCTCGTTTGCCATGAAGCAAATGTTGGCAACCTCTTTTTGTTCTTCCTCCGAAGAGGATTCATCGCTGTCGCTCCAAGTTGCAACATAGGCTTTCTTCTTCTTCTTGAAAGTCTTCTTCAGTTGAGGACAATCATATCTAAAGTGCCCCGGTTTCTTACACTCATAGCAAATCAAGGGGTCTTTCTCTTTGTCCTTGTCCTTTCCTTTTCTTTTCTTTCTCCTTCCATCTTAATCCAGATTTCTTCTTTGGAAGGGTCTCTTTCTTCTCATGAATTTTTTGAATTTTCTTGCTAGAAGAGCTGTCTCATCATCATCATCACTATCACTGCAGCTTTCCTCATTTTCTGCAGCCTTAAGAGCTATAGTCTTCTTTTTCTTGACTTCCTCCTGATGTTGTTTCATGGTTAGCTCATGAGTCATCAAGGATCCAAGTAGCTCCTCCAAGGGTAATGTGTTGAGGTCCTTGGCTTCTTGGATTGCTGTCACCTTTGCTTCCCAAGTCCTTGGAAGTGACCTAAGAATTTTGCGAACAAGTTCAGAATTAGTATAGGTTTTTCCAAGACTTTTCAAACCATTCACAATATCGGTAAATCTAGTGTACATGCATGCTATAGTTTCAGTTTGTTCCATGCTAAATAATTCATATTTATGAACAAGAATATTTATTTTAGATTCTTTTACTTGGTTTGTACCCTCATGGGTAACCTCTAATCTATCCCAAATCTCTTTTGCGGAATTACATGTAGAAATCGATTAAATTCATTAGCATCTAATGAACAATATAAAATTCATGGCCTTAGCATTGAGCTGTGCCATTTTCCTATCATTATCATTCCAATCCCTTTCGGGCTTAGGAACAATAGTGCCATCAACAATGTGTGTGGGTGTACTAGGTCCATTAATTATAACACCCACAATTCATAATCAGAAGCTTGAATGAATATCTCATTCTTGCTTTCCAATATGAATAGTTGGAACCATTAAATAAGGGAGGTCTATTCGTAGAATGACCTTCAGCAAATGATCCAACATGAGCTGCCATTTGGATCTTTAGCTCTTGATCGTGTGATCAAATTCTAATGAGCACTTGCTCTGATACCAATTGTTGGCCCAGATGGCAACCCAAGAGGGGGGGTGAATTGGGTTCTTTAAAAAATTTAACCTTTTAAAAAATTATTGCTTAAGACAAATGAAATTAATTGCAATGCAAATATAAAGCACAAACAAGGAGATAGAGATAGAGATAATGAATGCACGACAAACACAAGATTTTATAGTGGTTCGGTGTATCCAACACCTACGTCCACTCCCAAGATTCACTTGGGTCCACACTATAATCAACTAGATTACAGCCGAGTTGTTTTACAAGCTCACAACTCAAACTTGTTGTTTTTCCCCGGGATCACAACGAACCCAGCCGGTTTTTCGGGCTCACCAGCACAAAACCCTAAACTCAAGCTAATCTAGCTTGACCCGAGGTTAACAACCTCCACTAGTTCAATCCCCTTGATAGAACTAGCACAAACAATATAAGAATGTTTTACAATGATTCACAGCTCCTTAGTTGAGCAAATATTCAAAATAAAGTAAACAAGTTTAGAAAAGCCTGTTTGGAGATGATTGAATTTGAGCTTTTCTTCTTTTCCTCTTTTCCTCTTCTCCTTTGGAATGATGAATCAAGCCTCAGCTTTAATCCCTCACAGTCGTTGCAGTTGAGAAGATTGGAAATGGAAGAAAGAGCTTTTTCTTCAATTTGGGAAATCCACGATTTTTGATTTGGGCGCCTTGGATTCCTCTTTGAGCTTTTTGGAGTGGAAGGATTTGAGTTTGAATGCTTTTCTCTTGAGATTCAGGCTCAGGCTTTCTCGGATTTTTGATTTGAAATTTTTCTATTTTTCCGTCCTCTCTTTTCAAACGGGTGTTTTTCCCTTTTTATAGATTTCTTTTAATCCTTTTGGGAAGGAAACTAGCCGTTGGAGTGTACCTGGAAACAAAATATATCCGTTAGAAATTAGGTAAAAAGGAAATATTACCGTTAGAGCTGATCTGGCAATTTAAATTTTTGTTCCAGTCAGGTTGGAGTCGGCTCCAACTTTTCAGGTGTCGGCTCCAGTCGTTTTTCCAAAAATAGAAATTTTCGAGTTCGTTGAGGAGTCGGCTCCGAAAAAGTAAGTGTCGGCTCGCCATCGCCAGGTGTCGGCTCCGAATACTGTGTGTCGGCTCCAGGATGCTCAAAAAATCAACGTTCTGTTCCCGCATCGGAGTCGGCTCCAGACACTGTAAGTGTCGACTCCGAAACTCTGGGTGTCGGCTCCGGACCGTATCAAAAATCAGAATAAAATTTGAATGGCCATGGGGTCGGCTCCAGGGATTCTAGGTGTCGACTCCAGGTTCTGAAACTTTGAAATTGAAGTTTTGCATTGATTCAAAACACGTTTCTTAATTCATTTAAATTGATCAAATAATTTAACTCCTGAAACACTTCTCAAATCCATTAGTAATCAAATAAATATACTCAATTCCTTTATTAATCATCAAATCAATAATTGGGTCAACAGAGGAGCAGCTGCTAGAGAGATACAGTGAACCATAGTGCGTACAAATTCCCTCCAGATGCTCGAACACATACTGCTACCAGAACGGCCCATTCAGCCCTCACACGGACCCCGGCCGGAGAGGAGAACGAAGCTCCACACGTGCATAAACACGAGTGAAGCCACCCCTGTTCTTCACCAAGGTAGCAGCATCAGCATAGAGAAACTCTCCTGCCAGCGCAACAATCTCTCTGAGGATCTCCTCCCTCCAAAACTCAATTGGAAGATTAGGAAGTCTAATCCATAGGAGCACTGAAGACATAGCGTCAGCTGTAGGGAAGAACTTCGGTCTCCACACTTCTGACGCTATTGGCTGGCCGTTAACCACCCAAGGACGTTGGAGAACCATGTCGCGGGCAGCAACATCAGCGAACTGGAAGACATGGCATCAGAATGCCAAGCTTAGTAGGACTATCTCACCGGGGATACCACCTCGCCGGAACTCCCTGATGAAGACCTCGGCAGGAACCCATCGATGAAAAGATCTCACCAGTACAGCCCGATGAAGCCATCCTAGTGGATTCAGCTTCGAGCTCTGCAACCAAAACTTGGACCATATCGGGAAAACGGGTTTCCAACAATGCCACCTCAGCCGGCGACGGAGAAGACGAAACCCACTGAAAACTTACGTCCGCAGCCCGCCTCCCAGTCATCTGGCCATCGGAACCACCATCCGAAGCCATTGGAGAGAAGGGAGGGCAGGGGAGCCACGTGCTAGAGAGCAAGAACAGCAGCAACAGAGAGGATCACCGAAGATCAAGACGGAAGGAGGCTAGAGCACAAATCTTAAAGCACCCAAACATAAGAGAACGAGGATGTAGCTACAGTAACCTGGAGCTATAGTAACCCCTCTTTTGACCAGTAGTAGCTTATTGGTTCTTTGGCAAATGATGAAGATTAATTACCTTCAAGAATATAATCTTGCACTGAAGAAATGAGAGTGATCTTTTCTATATCATGTTGATGCAGAGTAAAATCATCATTGCATTAATATACGTGCATATGACAAAAGGACTAGAATCATTTTTGATTCTAACTCATCAGCCATTACGTTCAGAAAAAGATAAAACTGACATGCCTCGGACAAACTTAACTACTCTTATGCCTCAGCAGGACCGAGTGACCCTCATGCCTCGACAGGACCAAGCTATCCCCATGTCTCGATAGGACCGAGCTACCTCCTCCTTCGACTCAAGTGCCTTTGCTATCTAGCATTACACCAAGTCCTTTGCATGATAAACGTCTTTGATCATCCGATTTTCAAAGCAATCCTCCTAAAATAGAAGAAGCCAAACATGACCCTCTGATGCCAATCAACGAAAGTTCAAATCCCTGATTATTTGGTGGGATTCCAACCACGTTGGTTCCCGATATTCCCAAAAAGAAAATAAAGCCAATAAAGTAAAAATAGCTTAGTGCCTATAAATAACCAAATCTCAAAGCACCTATCAGCTTCCTTGATCGTCGATCCTCTAACTAACAGGATTTGAATCCTGCCAGCCCATAACCAATCAGATTCGAATCGTGCCAACTTTTAGCTTCATAAGACACGTCCAAGAAGTCATGTATTAATCGGCTATCATTTCAACAGTCTATAAATATCTGGTCTTAAGACCTTTTCAGATACGCTCTTTGCCCCTATGCTCACTCTGAGCTGAAAAAGCCCAAGCAGAGTTCTTAAGCTCTCGAGAGGCCATTTTTGAGGAACTCTTCTGTGAGAGCCTTCTTCTCATATCTGATTTCTGAGAAATTGCTGCTGACTTGGGTATCGGAGGGTCTTTCGCGGAGGCACCCCCAACACTTCTTGCATGAAGATTGTCTTTCAGGTTCATCCGGATGAAAGATCGCCATCTGGATCCAGAAGCAAGCTGCACCCAAGTTGGAGAATGAATTTCTACGGCAATAGATTGGCGCTAAAGGAAGGGCCTTAAGCCCATTAAACTTGAAACCAAGGAGACAAGGTTCTTAATCGAAAGAATAGTTCCTCTGATGGCCAATCGAAGAAAAGCAACCTCAGATGCTCCTGATAAGGCCATCTCCTAGAGGCCTGATCCCGCAAATAATGTGGCACCCTCATAGTCACCACCAATAGAGGTTACCTCACCACCATCAGCGACTCCGGTCACCTAGGACCAGTTCACCATGTTGATCCAATAAATCCAAATCCTGACTCAGCTGGTGCAGGGCTCTACCAGTTGTTCCTGCTCCATAGCTTCTCGATGGAGTTCCTGCCCCTATTCGCCTATGATCCCCTCTTCTAGTTCATTCGAAGCAGTGAGCCATCTATAGCAACCCAATCATAAAGGGGCTAGACCGGCACCATGGAAGGCCAAACATAAGAGCCCGCTTGGATCTCGGCAGGCTTGTTCTCTTTCTTCAATATTCTCCCGCCATGACTCCATGCCACAACCATGGTCTCCTCATCCTCTCTCTTCCATCACTCGAGATGAAGGAGTTCAGCGATAACTCCGAGATATGCGTCAGAAGTGGCACCAAGAATTGGACGCTATCAAGCAAATTTCACCACCTCAGTCGAAGGCAGAACATGGCATCCCTTTCACTGAGAAAATTATGCAAGAGGTAATTCCTTCCTATGTTAAGCTTTTCGTCATTGAGCCGTACCATGGATCCATCGACCTGGATGACCATCTGAGCAGTTTTTGATCCATCATGATGTTTCATGGAGTGTCAGATATGATCCTGTGCTGAGCCTTTCCCTTCACCCTCATAGGATTGGCAATAACATGGTTCAACAGTTTGAAGCCGGGCTCCATCAATTCCTTTGATGAGCTGAGCTGTCTATTCATCAGCCAATTTATTAGTAGCCGCCACAATCGAAGAAGATCTGACTCCCTCTCTAAGGTCAAACAGTGAGAAGGGGAGTCCTTGAGAAGTTATCTTGACCGCTTTAACATGGCCATGCTGAAAGTAGATCATCTCAATCATGAGATAGCCATGTTTGCCTTGGCTGGTGGAGTATCGAAGGAGGGTGAATTCTACCTAGTCATGAAGGTCAATTATCTAAAGAACCTTTTTAACATGATGGCCTTGGCAGATAAGTGCACCAGGATCAAAGAATCGAGAAGGTCAGTCCGAGCCGAGCAAACCAGGAAGAAGGAGAAGAAAGGATCAGAGAAGGATCGACCCCCTCACCATACAAGCCTGTCTCGCCGTCAAAGAGCTCCTCTTCCGTTGCCCAAAGATCACACCAGAAGCCCGGTGTGAAGGTTCAATCAATATACTCCACTCTCTATGTCGCGGGTGCAGATCCTGATGAAGATCAAGCAATAACTTTCTCGACCACCTCCCCTCCGAGGAAGCATAGCTCGAAGGAACATGACAAAGTACTGCTGATTCCATCGAGATCATGGGCATGACACTAAGGAGTGCTGGTAGCTTTGAAATGAGATTGGGCAGCTCATTCACTGAGGAAGGATAGACCGATTTAGAAGGCCCCCTAAGCAGAACAATGAAGGAAATCGTCAACTTGAGCCCCGACCACTACCTTCACTTAACCCTCCAGTTGTTGGCAACATCAATATGATTGCCATGATTGGCTCCTCCCCAGCTCAGCTGAGTGAAGAAGAAAATCTGCCAAAGAGGGACTGGTCCGAGGGACTCTTTTTTAGATAAGACTTTCAAGGGGTACTGTAACATCCTAAAAATCTTGTAATTTTGGTAATATTAATGGCATTTTCATTATAATGAAAGTCGGATGGTTCAATGATGTGTTTGTGTGTTGGCCACTTGATAAATGTAAAAAAAATTATGGTGTAAATAGTATATTTTTGGGTGCTAATGATTTGGATTTAAGAATTTAATAAATTTGAGTTTTAATAGGCTTAAATTTCATGAAAAATCAAGTTTAGTTTGAGTTTTGCCCTTAAGTATTGTTTTTTAGCAATTAGAATTGACTCTAATTGGTGAGGGGTCAACTCTGACATGGTTTAGAACTTTTAGCACGGATTAGAGTCGACTCTTACAGAGATTAGAGCTGACTCCAATGGTTATACAGAGAGTAATTTTTCAGGGCCTCATTAGAGCCGGCTTCCGATTCTGCTATAGTCGACTCTAAGATGGTAGATTTTTTGAGTTAAATCTTTAAAATTTCATATTTATTTCATTTTAAGTTCGATTTGAGTGTCGTTTGAACCATTGGATTATCGAACTTTTCAAGTTGGCATGGTCTTTTCCTAGACACATTATATAAAAGTATTGATTATATGAAAAATAATAATTCAGTCTATAAATAGATTAAAAAAATACATGTTTCAGGGCAAAATGGGAAAAAGCTCTGATGTTAATTGCTAATTGCACTAAGGGCAATTTGAGAAAGAAAATCTAAGGGCAAAGTATCATGGTTAAGAGTGAGCCATGTGCTTTCCAAAAAGCGTGCTTTAAAAGTTCTTGAGGGTAAAATTAAGATTTCGTCAATGCCGTAGCCCCTGAGCAACCCCTTTAAGTGCCTTCCCCCAAGTCATCAGAAGGAAGGAAAAAAACATGGGTTTCAGCCAGAGAAAGAAAGAAAGAAAGAAATAAGGAAAAGAAAAGAGAGGAAGAGAAGAAGAAGAAGAAAAAGGAGAAAGAAAGGGGAAGGGAAAGGGAAGCTTGGGGTTTGAGTTTGGCTCCAAGTCAAGAGAGTTGTTCCAGGGAGCAAGAACACCGGATTTGAGTACCAATTAAAAGGATATTTTGCTGAGGTGTGTGGGTTTCTTACCTAGCAATGAAAAGTTTATTTTGAGCCAGTATAATTATTAATACCTAGCAGTGGTATGTTATATTAGTAAAGTATTATGTATGTTTTAAATCTGAGAAATGAGGATCTAGTATATGATATTCTGATGCATGGGTTTTGATGCATGAAGCTTTGAGCATGAGTTTTATTACAAGATTTAAAGCATGAGTTTTGAGCATAATCTTAAGCATAAAGAAATAAGCATGAGTTTGATGCATGAATTTTTATGTATACATAGCATATTTGTATGATAAAGCTTCTCAAGTAATATATTTGATGTATAGATCATATTGAGCATCAGATAGCTATGGGGCTGATCACCCTTTATACTGTACTATAGCATGAGCATTGCACACTATTATTGAGCCGGCACCTCCTTGTGATTTGATCATACGATGAATTTCGAGAATAGGGGTGAGTGCATGATAGATTAGACCTAGTGGGGCAAGTTGTAAGCAGCCCATAGGGGCAAGAATCATAGTTCAGTGGAGCTGAATATTATATAGCCCATGGGGGCAGAGTGAAAACCCGAAGTTTCATGGTTAAGGAACAAAGCACTTTATCGGATGAACCACACGGATAAGGGATGCTATTGTGCGGGGATTCTATTACTAGTCACGCACCCGATGAGAGTACATCTATAGAAGGACGACTGTAGGGTAATACCTTAGAGGCATTTCACACACAATCCAGTATCATGAGATTTAAAAGATTATATTGAGATTTAAAAAGAGCTAGTAGGCCAAGTATTTATCCTAGAAAAAAGTTTACATAAGATGCCAGTAGGCAGGCAGATCCCAGTAGGGATCAGGAAATTTAATAAAGAAAGTCTGGGCTGTAGGTAAAGAATGTGTATCTTCATGTTGTAATGCATCATGCATGGATATTTATATTAATGGGTTATTTTTTAGTGAAAAGTTATTGTAGAGCATTTCAGTACTAGTATATTATTTGAAGAATGAGCTACATTATACTTTATATGATATCATGTTAAAAATGTACTTTGATTTATACAAGCTATATTGTATCAGCATACTGTTGAAATGTAATGTTATGGTTCTCTATTTCTCCTTGGTTAGATGGTTATTCATTCACTGGGACTTAGGTCTCACCCTCTATTATTAATATTCTTCTTCCAGATCAGTGAGTCTATTTGGCAGGATTAGGGTTTGCGAGATTGAGACCCTTAGCTACTGAAGCCTACCAGGCTGCAAAAGCATATATAGATGATAACTTTGTATATCGAGCTAGTGTGGGATGATATTCATGTATATATGTGTGTGTGTATATGTATATGTAGTGAGATGTGGTGATGTATTTGACTTATTTGGATATAAATATAAGACTTATGTTTTAGAGAAAATTATGAGTATAATGTATGCACTTATGATTTTGATGTCGATTATGAATGTGATCTTGTGAGCTGCCTAAGGATGTCATAAAAACTAGTATATGAGCAGGTTGATGCTTAGTATTGATTTGAGTGATATGCATATAATTGAGTTGATAATAAAAGTTTTTAATAGGATGTCTTTTCGAGTGTCTGCCACTTATGATAATTTGTTGAAGTTCTCTAGCTCTTTTTGGAGCGCTACATAAAGACTAGTAGAACTCTATCCAATTACCATAGGTGTGTAGGTATATGTCTGTGGTTCCAGAAAGAAGGGAGAGCTGATGTATAGTATCCATATGATGATGCTTAGTTGTATCTCTTAATATGAATGACTATGATGTACACTGAATTTTAGTGATAGTGAAAGCTTTATTAATGTTTTGTATTTTGTGAGGATGAAATTGCGAATGAAGGATCTCTGAACTATAAAACTCTACCTTGGTAGGGTTCACCGAAGACACTGTCACTCCCGAAGGAGTCATTACATTAGTGGTCCGAGCCGGCACCTGACCTAGTATGACAATTGTTCATGCAGATTTTCTGGTAACCAAGCTTCGGTCACCCTACAATATAATCCTCAGCAGGCCCGGACAAGTGTCGCTAAGAGCCGTCATATCCATTCCTTATCTAGCTATAAAATTCCCAATGGAATGGAGAGTGGGATAGTTTGGGGAAACCAAGCTGCAGCTCGATACTGCTTCATCGCTGACCTTCAATCCAAGAGATCTGAGGTTGATGGGCCAGACGCTCGGGAGGACTTTGCTGAGCAATGAAGAGAGCCGACTAAAGAACTCGAAGAAGTGCCGCTCGATGAGGCTCGACCAGACCAAACTATGAAGATTGAATCTTAATTGGAAGGAAAGCCTCAGCAAGACTTAATTGAGTTCCTCTGAAAGAATGCTGATGTCTTTGCTTGGTCAGCCTCGGATATGCCGGGGATTAGTCCAGACATGCTTGTCCATTGCCTTAACATGGATGAGACATTCTGACCAATCAAGCAAAAGAAAAGAAGCTTTTCTCCTGAACAATAGAAGGTTATTGAAGAAGAAGTTGATAAACTCATTAAAGCGAACTTCATCCGAAAGATAAATTATCTAGATTGGTTGGCAAATGTTGTGATGATGAAAAAGTCAAATGATAAATGAATGATCTGCATCGACTTCACTAACCTTAACTAGGCCTGCCCGAAGGACAGCTTTCCTCTGCCAAGGATCAATCAACTTGTGGACGCTACCTCAGGCCACCAGATGCTGACCTTTATGGATGCTTACTCAGGCTACAATCAAATTCGAATGACACCTAAAGATGAAGAAAAAGATTGTATTCATCACTGACCGAGGTATTTATTGCTACCGAGTTATGCCTTTTAATTTGAAGAATGCATGAGTGACTTACCAAAGACTAGTCAATAAAGTCTTTAAAGAATAAATTGGTCGGAACATGAAAGTCTATGTTGATGACATGCTGGTTAAAAGCAAAGAAGCCTCCCAGAACATCGATGATCTCACAGAAAGCTTCGCGATACTCAGGAAGTATCAGATGAAGCTGAATCTGACCAAATGTACTTTTGGAGTCAATTCCGGGAAGTTCTTAGGTTTTATGGTCTTCTAGCAGGGCATTGAGGTGAACCCCCAGAAGATCCATGCTCTCCAAAAGATGGCATCCTCCAGATCAATCAAAGAGGTGCAACATCTTACTAGAAGAATAGCAACCCTCAACCGTTTCATTGCTCGATCGGCCAAGAAATGTTTGCCTTTCTTCAGGGCATTCGGTTGGCTAAGAACTTTCAATGGACTACAGACTACCAGAAATCTTTCAAGGACCTCAAAAGGTATCTTGGCTCACCACGGCTCCTCAGTAGCCCGAAGCTCGGAGAAATCCTATATTTATATTTGGCCATTTCAAAAAGTGCCATTGGTTATATAATGGTTTGAAAAGAGAACAAGCTTCAACGACTAGTTTATTATGTCAATAAATTGCTTCGTGATGCCGAAACAAGGTATACTTGGATCGAGAAGATGGTGTTAACTTTGATAACATATGCTCGAAAGCTGCATCCCTATTTCCAAGCACACATTGTGGCAGTTCTAACTGACCAATCTATTAAGTCAGTTTTTCATAGTTCAGAAGTGTCAGGGAGAATGACCAAATGGGCTGTTGAGCTGAGCGAGCATGATCTTCAGTATCAGCCTCGTCCGACTATCAAGACATAAATTCTGGTGGACTTTCTCCTTGAGTATACCATACCAAAGGATGGCTCTACTCCAAAGGTTTTTGAGTAACATAAACCTAAAGCTTTGTGGCTGCTTCATGCAAATGGATCCTCCATTATCAATGGTTCTGGTACCGGCTTAGTCCTCACCAGTCCGGAAGGAGCAACATTTGAGTATAGCATCCGCTTCTCCTTCCCAGTCTCTAATAATGAAGCTGAGTATGAGGCTCTGCTTGCTGGACTTTGAATCACCTATGACCTAAAAGTCAATAGGCTAAATGTCTACACCGACTCTCAACTGATCACTATTCACATATGAGGAGAATTTGAAGCTAGGGAGCCGAGCATGGTTCGGTATCTTCAAAAGGTGCATGATTTGTCCTTTTGCTTTTTTAAACATGATGTTATTTAGGTCCTAAGAGCTAAAAATGTGCACGCTGGCCTTTTATCTCGCTTGGCGACCATAGATTCGATGGACCTCGAGCAAAAATTTCACCTGAAAGTTCTGAAGAAGTTCAGCATTTCCGACATTGACCAAGTGATGCAGATTAAGGCCGAACCATCTTCGTTCGACCTGATCCTTAAATACCTCAAAGAAGGATTTCTTTTGGCTGACAGAAAGAAGGCAAAGAAACTGAAGATGCAAGCATCTCACTATGCCCTACTTGGTGATCGGCTATACAAGCGGTCCTTCTCCATGCCCTTACTTAAATATCTTTGGCCATCAGAAGCTGACTACGCTATGAGGAAGGTCCATGAAGATATATGTAGCAGTTATCTGGGTGTTTGAGCCCTATGTCACAAAGTCCTGTGCCAAAGATACTACTGGCTAACCATACAGAAGGACTCGGACGATCTCGTTCGAGCTTGCGATTTATGTCAGTGGCATTCTAACATTCAAAAACTCCCTTCCGCTCACCTAATACCAATATCATCTACTTGGCCCTTCACCAAGTGGGAGATAGATATTCTTGGCCCTTTTCCACCTACAATCGAATAGAGAAAATTAGTGTCATAGTAATTGACTACTTCACTAAGTTGGTCGTGGCAGAGGCAGTTGCTTAGATCACTGAAGTCCGGGCTAAAAAATTTGTATGAAATCCATTATCTGTTGGTTTGGCCTTCCGCATTCCATCATCATCGATAATGGCCAACAATTTGATAATCCAAAGTTTTAGGAGTTTTGTGAAGATCAAGCTATCAACCATCGACTCACATCGATCGAACATCCATAAGCTATTGGTGAAGCAGAGGTAACAAACCAAACTTTATTGTAGAGAATTAAAGCTTGGCTCAATAGAGCCTGAGGCAGATGGGCAGACAAGCTTCATCATGTTCTGTGGGCTTACCGAACCATTCAAAGAATTTCCGCTGATGAAACTCCATTCAGGATGGATTTTGGGACTAAAGTCGCCATCCCTGTGGAGGTGGAATTACCCTCACAACAAGTGGAGAGTTACTCGAAAGAGTCAAACGATGAGCAGCTCTGAGCCAATCTCGACCTAATAGAAGAAGTTAGAGAAAAGGCTCGGATCCAGATGGCTGCTTACCAACAACGAGTGACTCGCTACCATTCCTTCCGAGTCAAAGAAAAATTATTCCTCCCTAGTGACCTTGTGCTCCGTAAAGCATCGGTTTTCAAAACATCGAAACAAGGAAAGCTATCTCCAAACTGGAAAGGCCCCTATCAAGTTACAGAAGTCATAGGACCTAGCACCTATAAACTCCAAGATTTGGATGAAAAGTCTATTCTCCGGATGTGAAATGCGCACAACCTTCGAATATACTATCAGTGAAGTACACCTAAACTGAGCCCATTTTGCCCACAATAATAAGGTTTTACTTTTAAGTTTGAAATATTCTCATCTCAATAATTTTTCCAAAAGTTATTGATGAAAGACAGGTTTCACCTAATCAGCAATACATGGGTCCCATTTCTCCGAATCTCGGTATGGCTGAGCAAATTTCTCCAAACCTCGGTAGGGCCAAGCAAATTTCTTCGAACCTCGACATGGCTGAGTGACTTTCTCTGTACCTCGACAGGTCCGAGCAAATTTCTCTGCACCTCAGTATGGTCGAGCAAATTTCTTCGAATCTTGGTATGGCAGAGCAACTTTCTCCGTACCTTAGAAGGGCTAGGTAAAACATTTATCCATACCTCGACACGGCCGAGCAACATTCTCCATACCTTAGCAAGGCTAAGTAAAATATTTCTCTGTACCTCAGTAGGGCCGAGCAACTTTTTTTGAACCTCGGCACGGCCGAGCAAATTTCTTCGAGCCTCGGCACGACCGATCAACTTTCTCCGTACCTTGGCAGAGCCAAATAAAATATTTCTCCATACCTTAGCACGATCGAACAACTTTCTTCGTACCTTGGCAAGGCCAAGTAAAATATTTCTTTGTCCCTCAACAGGCCGAGCAAATTTTTTTGAACCTTGGCATGGCTGAGTAACTTTCTCTGTACCTTGGCAGGGCTAACTAAAATATTTCTCTGTACCTCAGCATGGCTGACCAACTTTTCTGTACCTTGGCAGGGCCAAGTAAAATATTTCTTCATACCTTGGTAGGGCCAACCAAATTTCTCTGAACCTTGGCAAGGCCGAGCAAATTTCTCTAACCCTCGGCATGGCCGAGCAACTTTCTTCGTACCTCGGCAAGGCCGAGCAAATTTCTTCGTACCTCGGAAGGGCAGAGCAACTTTCTCCATACTTTGACTAGGCCAAGTAAATTTCTTCAAGCAAGCATTCTCTGAGCAACAATCTCCGCATCTCTACGGAGCAAGGTAAAACTCTCTCTCAGCTTTGGCATGGCTAGGTAACTCTTGGTACGTCCGAACGATTCTCCTAGTTTCAGTAAATTAAGTAAAAACTCTCAAAGAAATTCAGTATGATCGAACATTCATCGAATATTATCAAGGCCGCCCAGGTCTTCCTATGATTGAAAAGAGTTGAGTACTATGCTCCCAAAGTATCAACATAGCCATACAAAACTTCAACGAGGCCAGATAGAATTTCCCAAATGCTTAGTAAAAGTAAGTTCCTTCTAATGACTTACTAATCTCTTCTATCTAGGCGCACCAATTCAAACCTTCAAAAAACTAAGTGTTTCCTCTTTTAAAGAGAGGCTTCATAAATGTTCCTATGCCTTGGCAGGTCCGAGCCTTCTCTATACTATCAGAAATTCATGTGTTTTAGCAAATATCTTGATAAAATGTGCCTAAGCATAATCTATACCTTGGAAAAAACCGAGGCCTTTGAAGTGCTGAACTTGCGAATGAGATAAATAGTTAAGAGAAAAAAGTTTTTTATTCATTCCAAAAATGGTATAAGAGATTACAGCCTATTGCAAGGCATTACAAGTGCATTACAGAACATGAAATACAAGAAAAATTTCAGATAAATAGGGATTTTGGCTACATGCATTGCATCTGCATGGCTTCTACTCTAAAAAAAGAACTCTATCAAGCTTCGATCTCTGGGATGCTGGTCAAAGATGCAGAAAAAGAAGCAACCTGAAGAAATTTACCTTTGGCTTTCCATCCTCTAAAAAGCCACCACCTGATGAATCTTCAGGTGGATCGGCGATTATCATGGTTGATGGAAAGCTTGTGAAAACCGAGGCCCATCAAAAATAGTGTTTTCACTATGGCCTCTATGGTTCCACAATGAATGGATAGATCCAAGTAGAAAGCGCTAGCGTGCGCTTCCCGTATGGCCTCTATGCATCCTCTGTGCTTCACGTATGACCTTCATAGCTCCTCCCTCCTTCTCTTTCTTATTATTCCTCATACTTAAGCTTCGAGGAGAGGGTCCACTCCATGACCCTTTAGGAATGGCTTGCTTTTCAACAACTTCTTCATTCAGATCATCAGAACTAAGCCAAATCTCAAAGGAAAAGTCAATCTTACAGCCTCTAACTTTGATAGGGAAAAGACCTCAAAGGTTTCCTTTCACTCTCAGAATAAGGAGGTTTTCAGACTATGCTCAACATCTTCTACTCTTTTCCTTTTTACAACCATTAAGCAGGGAACAATTGTCATTAACAAAGAGGGGCTCCGGACTCGAAGCATGATAATTGCAGCACATTGAATCTGTTGAAACCACATGCCAACATGTTGTTAGGCTCTATAGGGTATACTGGAAGTCTCTTCTCACACAACGAGAAAAAGCAAAAGATCTTCCCTTGATCTCGGATCAGGGGACTTAAATGCAAAGGGCTACTATTGGCTCCCCAGGATACGAATAAGTATGGGGAACCCCCTACGGGAAAAATGTAGCCTAACAAGAATCGATTACTTGACGTGTACGGAAGATAAACCCACGTCGGAAAGAGAGCATATTAAATGCAAGGCAGAAACCTTAGGAAATGCTAAATGCTTGTAAAGTTGGGTAAAACCGAGCCATTGACAAGCCTCAGCAAAATCAAACGATTTCCTTATCTCGGCAAAGCCAAGCTAGTTCCCTTATCTTGGCAAGACCGAATAGTCTTTTAGCCTTGGCAAAGCCAAGCAACTCCCTGTATCTTGGTAAAGTTAAGTAATCTCCTTACCTCGGTGAGGCCGAACCAATTCACCACTCTTGGCAAAATTGAACCACATATTTGCTTCACACGAGCCAAGTTGTTTCCAGACCTCGAAGAAAGTAATTGAAAATTTTTCCATGTAATTTGATGAAAATAAGGTATAAGCATTCAAACTTAGCAAAATATGGAAAGGGCCATCAAGCAGGCGACATTCAAACCATGAAAAACATCAGAAAAATGCATGGTTCCATTCACAAAAATTTTGACATTACAAAGTAGGAATGTTTACAAAATTTCTCCAAACACTAAAAATAAAATATAAGAAAAAATCCTAAATCTCAGGCTCGGCTTCAGCTGCGACTTTAGGAACGGCTTCGGGAGGGACTAAAGGAGGTTGACTTGATTGCCTACTTTGAGTGTAACCAAGGGTGGAGCTTCGGGTTCTTCGGCAACAATCTCAGGAACCTCTATTCTTGATTGCCCGCTGCTGGAACCTCAGCCAAGTTTGTCTCTGAAGCCACCTCAAAGTCAACATCCATAATTTTTTGATATTCGGCTTCAATGGATAGTTCAACCCCTGGTGTGCAGCTACTATAAAATTCAGCTTCTAGGGAGGAGAGGTCTAAATCTAGGAACTTCCGGGATACCCTCGCTAGTACCTCCTCTCCTCCAATTTGGTATGCATCAGCTCAAGCTGCCCTTCGCTCATCCAAAAACTGAGCGAATTCTTTATATTCCTTAACCACCAAGCTACCCAATTATCGACTTCGATCACTTAGCGCTCGAGCTTAGAACATTTCCTATGACTCAGCGCTAAATCCTTGGTTAGGGTTTTATTTTATCCATCGCATCAACATTAGTCTTTTTCAGCTAAACAAAAACAAAACAACAAACAAACGGTCAAGTTGACCTTAGTTAAAGGAAAGAAACGAGCCAATGCACGAGAGTGGAAGGAATATACACCTCTTCAGCATGCCAAGCAACTTTGGCTTCCACTTTTTTTGGCCCTCTTCGACCCTTACTCTTTCCTTTCTATACCTGTTCATTTTCTGCCAGGTGTGCTCGAGATTTGCTCAATCTTCTTTTGCATCAAGTCATGTCTGGTTTAGCTCAGCTGTGAGATCAGCGACCTTCTTCTAACAAGCCTCGAACTGACACTTATCTTCACATGCCTATCATTTAAGAAGTCAATTTTCCTTATGGCCTCAACTCGAAACTTCGATAATTCTGATCGAGCTTCATTGACTGATTTTCGAGCCTCCTTAAGCTCGGTAACTTTAGCTCGGAGTCTTGATACCTCTGATTGGGCTTCTTCAGCTAATCTCCGAGTTCTTCAAGCTCAGCCTGAATCCTTGTTAATTCTTTTGTATGTTGGCTGGCTTAACTCAACTCACTTCGAAGCACCTCAGCTTCGTGCAGAATTTGTCTATAGCACTCGTTCACAGAGGTCAAATGCTTATAATGCATCCATTGGAGGAGGGTTGCCTACAGCAGAGCGAAATAGGAAAACTTAAAAAATCATATAGAACATTCAAGAGGACAAGGAAAGGAGGAACACTCACCCAAAGGCAAAAGTATTCATATCCCTCAGGAGGTATTAGCTGGGAACTGACACCTAGTTTTTCAGGTTTAAGGGTATTTCAAACCCTTCGACTGTAAAAGTGATCTTCCAACATTCATCCTTTTCATTTTCAACAATAGGGGCATCCTCCTCGGCAACGGAAGCATCCTCTTTCAAACAAAGAAGGGCGAAAAAAGTATCGATCCGAGATCGCAATTCCTCGTGGGACAGCCAGAAGGGTGGACGAGAGGGTTGAGCCGGTCTATTCCCCCCTCATCATCCGTCGATGTATTCAAAGGCCCTAGTTCATCTATCCTCATCGACCCCTTTTTGTTTGGCGGATCTCTCCTCTCTTCCTTCCCTCGGTGAGGATGAGACTCCATCGCAGATGGGTTAATGCGAGATTCACTTGCCGCAAGAGCAGCTGTGCGATCCTCAAAAGCAATTCCTTCAACTTTTGCTGATCCGGGTCATCTTCCCTAGGCCAATCCACATCGGTGGCCATAGGGTAATAAAACTCTATTACTTGAAAATCATTGTCCATTGGTTTAGGCATGTGATTAGACCCCAACCCTTCTTGACCCACCATTTCTTTAGCTCCGTCCCTTGGCGTCTGCTCCCTGGATTTTAGAACCACAATAGGGGCTAGATTCAGCTCTTCCCCAACGCCTTTCCTTGGAGGACTCAAGGACTGGGACCTTACTACTCCAGTGAATGGCTTGATAGAGCCAGTCTGAGCTTGGAAAGGGATGAAGAAAAATATTTTTGCTCAAGCTTAGCCCTCTTTCCTTTCACGGGAGTCGATGATACAGTGCGAGTGCACTTCACATCCTTCCTTTTGCTTGGACTACCAGAGTCGATATCAAGCATCTCTCTCGTATAAGCCCCAAGCTCAGACCTAATTATTGCAACACACCAACCATTAAATGGTTAGTTGCGCCCTGACAGACATACTAAAACATAGTAGAAATAATGCAGAACTCACCCGAAGGATCGATTCTACTAAGCCTAGCATTGTAAAGGACTTCCTCAAATAGAAGAGTATCAACTGGGATTGCCATACTGTTGTAGAGGATGTCAAAATCTTCCTTCTCCTGCTTCGACAATTTTGGATGCCGGTTTGGATCCAGCGAGAGAGGTGCCCATTGATGAGGAAAGTCATATGCGGTATCCCATTCAACAAGAAAAAACCGAGGCTTTCATCCTTTGATGGAAGTCGAAACTTTCAAGATCCTATTGAAGTTCTTCCGTGGTCCAATGTACGGCCAAGCAAAATCCTTAGAAGAGGTGAGGTTATAGCAAGCCCGGATAAGGAACTGTTGTCGTTGTTCCCACCAGCATGCATATAAAAATGAACCCGATAATATAATGCCAGCTATTTGGTGTGACCATTATGGGACAAATGCCAAAGTACTCTATTATATCTTACACCAGAGGATGAAGAGGAAAATGGAGACCTGCTCGAAAACTCTCCTCATAGAAGAACACCCCTGTTTTCAGTTGATCGGATACCCTTGCCCAGGATCAGAAACTTGCATTCTGATGTCACTTATAAACCAATAATCCCCACGAATCTTCTTCAGGTACGCCAGGTTATCGTCGAGGCAACATCAATTGGATGCTCCATATCTCCAGTGTTAATGGAAGAGGCACCAGCCATGCCACCTTTAGTTGAAGATGTTTGATCTTCGAAGAAGAAGGAAAGAAGGAAATATAACCAGGGATGGCGCCGCTCATCTCTTAAACCACCCGGCAGAAAGGCAAGATATCATCGACAAGGATCCCTAAGCGTCCAGACTGCTAACGCGGGCGCTTCAAGTGCAAAAGCTTATTGCGTGTCATTCCCTTAATCGTTGTTTGTAGAAAACGAGGGGTTCTGCCTCATTCGCCGAAAAGGATGATGGAGCGGCAATGTATTTATGAGGCCATCATTATATGCCTTTTTAAGTTCAAATTCCTTCGGTCAAATTAAGCCATTGGAACTCTACTCACTATGCTTTGGACTAGAAAGTGGAGGGTATGTTGTTAGCTCCTCCTTCTCTCTTGGGCGACCGATAGTACACATACACATATGGTAATCGGATAGAGTTCTACTAATCTTTATGTAGCGCTTCATAAAGAGCTAGAGAACTCCAATAAATTATCATAAATGGCAGACACTCGAAAACACATCCTATTAAAAGCTTTTTATTATCAGCTCAATTATATATACACATCACTCAAATCAACACTAAGCATCAACCTGCTCAGATAATATTTTTCATGACATCCTTAGGCAGAAAATAAGATCACACTCATAATCGATAGCATAATCACTTATACTAACATTGTACTCATAATTCCTTCCAAAATGCAAGTCTTTCCTTCATTTCAAAAGAGTCTAAGATACATCACCAATTCTCACTATACACATACACATATGCAAATATACAAATGTCACCCCATACTATCTCAATATACAAGGTATCATCTATACACCTTTGCATCCAAGCAAGCTTTACCAGTTAAGGGTCAGATCTCGCTTATCCTTTGATCCTGGCAAGAATATTCACTGATCTAAAGTAAATATCAATCATAGAGGGATGAGACCAAAGTCTCAGTGATTTGATAGCCATCTAACCATGGAGAAATAGAGAACCATAACATCACATTTTCAACTGTATGCTGATACAATATAGCTTGTATAAATCAAAATATATTTTTACATGATATCAGATAAAGTAAAATATAGCTTATTCTTCAAATAATATACCGTACTGAAATACTCTACAATAACTTTTCACTAAAATATAACTCATTAAGATAAAAATCTATGCACTACAATATGAAAATATGCATTCTTTACCTACAACCCAGACTTTCTTTATTAAATTCTCAGATTTTCACTGGGATCTGCCTGTCCACTGGCATTTCATGTAAACTTTTTTCTGGGATAATTACTTGGCTCACTGGCCCTTTTTAAATCATAATATATACTTTTAAATTCATGATACTGGGCTGTGTGTAATGCCTCTGAGGTACCACCTACAGTCGCCCTCCTACAGATGTACTTCATCAGGTACATGACTAGCAACAGAATTCCCCACAAATAGCACCCCTTACCCATGCGGTTCACCCGACAAAGTGCTTTGTTCCTTAACCCTGAAACCTTGGGTTTTCCTCTCTCTCATGAGCTATATATATAGTAACCAGCTCCACTGAGCTATGATTCATACCCTCATGGGCTGCTTACAACCTGCCCCACAGGCCTGGTCAAGCATGCACTCACCCCTAATTTCAGAGTTCATCGTACGATCGAATTGCAATGAGGTGTCGGCTCAATAGTAGTGTACAATGCTCATGCTACAACACAGTCTAAAGGGTGATTAGCCCCATAGCTGCCTGATGCTCAGTATGATACATACATCAAAATATGTCATTTGTGAAGCTTTATCATGCAAATATGCCATGTATACATCAACAATTCCCTATCAAAACTCATGCTTATTTCTTTTTGTTTAAGACTCATGCTCAAAACTCATGCATCAGAATATCATATACTAGGTTCTCATTTCTCAGATTTAAAACATACATACCACAACTAGGTATTAATCTTATTATACTAGCTCAAATTAGCTTTTCATTGCTAGATGAGAAACCCACTCACCTTAGCTTACTCTTCAACTGATACTCAACTCCGGTATTTTGGCTCTTGGAATAACCCTCTTGAACTACGTCAACATACAGATACGATAGCTATTAGGGTTATCTGCACATAAGGTTTTCCCATGAAACCATTCATGCATATATGATCTAACCTCTAATATTTTTTTTTTTTTATCCTTTCTTTACTCAAGATTACTTTCACTATTATCTCAAAATAAAAATCTAAGAAAATTTAAATTCATGCAAGATCTAGGGAAGCTATAGCTTACCTGAAGCCAAACACAAACCCAAGCTTTCCTTTTCATTCTTCTTTCTTTCTCCTTTGTCTTCCTTTCTTTCTTTCTTTCTTTCTTTTCTCTGGCTGAACACATGTTTTCCTTTTTCTCTAGTGACTTGGGGACCAAGTCATGGATAACTTAGAGGCTAAGGCATGCCAAATTTCCATTTTGCCCTCAAATACTCTTAATGCACGCTTTTTGAAAAATAATGGCTCACTCATAATCATAATATTTTGCCCATAGATTTTCTTTTCAAATTATCCTTAGCACAATTAGCAATTTACATTGGAGCCTTTTCCATTTTACCCATGACATAGCATTTTTTAATCGATTTATAGCATAAATTATTATTATTTATTTAAATCAATACTTTTATGTAACATTTTTAAGAAAAGACCTTATCAACTTAAAGAGCTTGATTTTGGAAATCCAACGGTTCAAACGATACTTAAATCGGACTTAAAACAGAATAAATATAAAAATTTTAAGATTTAACCCAAAAAATTGTGTCGGCTCTAACAGATTTAGAGTTGGCTCCCGTAAAAATTAGAGTCAGCTCCTGAAGAGAGTAGAGTTGGCTCTAATATGAGGTAGAAATACTAACTTTCTATTTTTTAATAGAGTCAACTTTCCCTTCTATAGGAGCCAACTCTAAAGCATGTCGAAAGTTCAAAACCGTGCCAGAGTCAACTCCACACCAATTAGAGTTGACTCTAATACTAAAAACATCATATAATGGTAAAACTCAAACCAAACTTGATTTTTCTTATGATTTAAGCCTATTAAAACTTAAATCTCTCAATTTCTTAAATCAAACTCATTAGCACTCAAAAATATACTCATTTACTCTATAAATTTCTCCTTTTATATTTATCAAATGGCTAACACACCCATACTTTATTGAGACCCTTCGACTTTCATTTCAAATAAAAAATATCATTAATATTACCAATAAATTATAAGATTTTCAGGATGTTACACATGTGATGCAGGGTAAAATCATCATTGCACTAATATCCATGCATATTGCGAAAGGGCTAGGATTATTTTTGATTCCTGACTCATCAGCTGTCATATTCAGAAAAAGATAAAACTGCCATGCCTCGGGCAAACTTAACTACTCTCATGCCTCGGCAGGATCAAGCTATCTCTATAGCTCGACAGGATCGAGCTACCTTCTCCTTCGACTCAAGCGCCTTTGTTATCTAGCATTATGCCAAGTCCTCTGCATGATAAACGGCTCTGATCGTCTGATTTTCAAAGCAATCCTCTTAAAATAGAAGTGAAGAGCCGAACATGACCCTCTGATGCCAATCAACAAAAGTTTAAATTCCTGATTATTTGACGGAATTCCAACCACATTGATTTCAGCATTTCCAAGGAAATAAAGCCAATAAAGTCAAAAATAGCTTAGTGCATGTAAATAACCCAATCTCAAAGCACCTATCAGCTTCCTTGACCATCAATCCTCTAACTAACAGAATTCGAATCCTACCGGTCCCATAACCAACCAGATTCGAATCGTACCAACTTTCATCTTTCCAAGACATGTTCAAGAAGTCAGATATTAATCGACCATCATTCCAACAGTTTATAAATACCTAGTCCTAAGACCTTTTTAGGTAGCTCTATGCTCCTATGCTCACTCTGAATTAAAAAAGTCCAAGCAGTTCTTAAGCTCTCGAGAGGCCATTCTTGAGGAACTCTTCTGTGAGAGCCTTCTCCTCATATCTGATTGCTAAGAAATTGTCACTTACTTGGGCATCGGAGGGTCTTTCGCGAAGGCCACCCCCAACGCTTTCTGTGTGAAGACTATCTTGCTGGTTTAGCCAGATAGATGATCGCCATTCGGATCCAGGAGCGAGCCACACCCAAGTTAGAGAACGGATTTCTATGGCAACACATGCCATACCATGGTTGGTGTCATCTTGAGCAACTGAGAGACACAAAGTACTCATTTACCAAACCAAATTGTTCTTATATTTGGTTTTTATCATGTCTATTTCTTATGTTGGGTATTATGTTCCTGTAACAACCTAAGAGGGAGATCCCATTAAAGTTAGGTTTGTTCATGTGAAATAAGCATATCATCATGTTATGCTCCAAAAGTGTGATACCCAAGTTTAGTCTTACATTGGATGAGAAAGAAATGTATGATATGCTTATAACGTAAGTTCACTTGCTACCATTAACATCCACTCAAATTTTTGGGCCACATAATTTTGATCGGCTAATGAAGTTAATTGGATTAGTGGATGGATTTGGGGCATTTCAAATGGTATCAAAGCCAATCCTGAGTGTGTGGAGTTGATGGATGGGCATAAGAAAAGGACCACTCATGACAGAAATAGTGGAGTCTTACCATGGCGTGGAACCACCTTTGAGCACTAATGATCCGTATATTGATATTGCCTTATAAATCCTGTTTATATAGTAATGTCTTGATGGGTCAGCATGTTCTATCCCTCTAACTACCAAGATGGAGATTTTGTGTTTAATTCTTGAACGATGAATCTCATGCTATTTCAATTTAAATAATTTATTTTAAATAGATCTTTTCTTCTTTTTCTTCCTCAGAACAAGCAGCAACTTGATTTATTTCATATGCTTGTAGGGCACATTAAAGACTTTTATGTTAGCATTGCTCAAATTTAGATCCCTAGCCTTTATGTAACAGTAGTGTATGATGCAGATGAGAGGTCTATTTGGTTGTGATTTGCTATAAGGAAAGAAGTTTTTTAATGAATATTTCACAAGAGCTCTTAAACACAAGGCAATCCATAGAATGCCTGAAAGACATCTAATAAACTTAATTTATTAAATATCCATATGGATAGCTAAAGATAAGTTGGGCGGATATTATTGAAAACCTTTATAAGTTTCTTAAAATTAAAATTTATCTTCAAATTTACAAGCTTAACAAGATCATTACTCCTTATATGCTCCAAATAGGAATGTAATTCCTAATATGCATAGAAGTGACTTTTAATTTTTATAAAATATGAATTATAATTCTAGTAAGATATAATTGGTCTTAAAAAAAAAAACATAAACATGTGTAATCTTTTCTAAAAGAAGAGAGAGTAGGAATAAAGAGTTTTGAAAAGGTATTCTAATTATGTTGGTTTCACATAGGTCTAGTGCATGAGAGAAAGAATTGGGAAACAAAAAGGGCTATGAATATAATTTGATTTATTATTATTTTTAATATATATTTTTTCTCTCTAATATTTCTTATTATTCTACTGTTATTACTTATTTTATATTGATATTGCTTGGATTTTAGGCAAATACATTCATAATTTAGCATTATTAAAGAATTTCTAGTAATTCATGGCACTTTAGTACAAAAATTAAACCATACCAATTTTGTTTATTGAAAATTTTGCATCAAATTATACTTGATTGAACAAGATTTATAAAAGATTCTGAATGGAAATGATACAGTAATGCCATTAGAGACTCTTGATGATACAGAAAAAAGAAGAAAGTAAAAGATTAAAGCTAAAAAAGAGTAAGCATATTCTATAAATTAAATAGATGAAAATAATCATTAATATATTCAAAATTTAGAGGAGTCAAAGAAAACTTGGGATATCCTTGCAGCCATACACTCGAAATTTAATGGTGCTCGACTTTAATTTTTGAAGAACAAAATGATGCATGCTTTCGAACAAGACTAGCCACCGAATAATTTGAAGCTTTGCATGATAAATTTGGCATTATTAACATAGGGTTTGTAATAAGAGTTGTTACAAAATTTTTAAAAGTTAAAGTTTATCTTGAAGTTTACAAGCTCAATAAGAATATCACTCTTAATATATGTCAAATAAGAATGACTCCTAACTCACGTAGGAGTCAACTTCTAATCCTTATATTATATAAATTATAATCCTAAGAGGATGTAATTGATCTTGCCTTTATAATAAACATACGTAACCCTTTATAAAGGAAAAGACAAAAGACAGGAACAAAAAGTTTGAAAAAAATATTCTCTTTGCATCAATGTACATGAGTCTTGTGTACCAAAAAGTGAGAAGAGAAAAAAATAAAAAATAAAATCTTGACTTATTATTGTTTTTAATATATTTTTAAAATACTTTTTTGTTATTCTATTATTACTATTTATTTCATATTAGTATTGTTTGAATAGTAAGCCGATGCATTCGATTTACATTAAAATTATACCGTTATACAGGCATTGCTAATAAAGATAATTGTTTCATATGGATGGCCTTGGAATTACTCGTGTCTATCCGACTTAATCCCCTGATGAAGGAAAAGGGTGCAATTGCCGGGCTAAGCAGGGCTTGCTTTTGGATTTTATAGCAAGCTGTCTAGGATTGCATGCGAGTCATTATCCTCGAATGAAACAAAGCATAGTTGGTGGAAGTGCGGATATAAAATGGCTAGAATCTTGCATCCTATGACATATATAATTATCATAGCTCACCTATTAATTAGATCCCCAAGTAAATGAATAAATAATAAGATTCGTTGTCATTGGTTCTTTGATCTCTTCTTCTGTCACCATGTAGGTTTGTTATCGCTAGATCAAACATTGAGCACCTATATATTAGAATAAAAATATCATGCCACCATACCCTATAAATTGATGGCAAACTGTTCTCAAGCTCATCGAACACAATAAATATTGGATCCCTTGCAGGATTGGTTGCACATGATCCCCAAGGAAGCTAAGAAAACCCATTGACTGGCGTAGGAACAGAAGGTACATGAACCATATAGTAAACTTTTGAAAGGAAGCATCTGCTTTTAATTTATTTCCTACTTTTATATATGAACAGTTGAACACCCAGGTTGCTGCCTTTGACTTTGCTTGAATTCTTTTTGATGGGACCACGTCACTTAAAAGCTAAAACGCAGGACCACCAAGGGCTATAGCTTTGGCAACGTTTGAACTTTTTTTTGAAGCCATGCAATGCATTGGCCAAGTGTCGTCGCTGGGACTCTTTTTAAAATAGGTAGCCTGTGAATTAATATTTCCTCCTACTCCCCTTAATTAGTGGTCAGGCCTTCTTGATTGGTTTATGTTGATGAATTCAGACGGAACAAGGAACGAAATATAGAATACTTTCACACCATCGGCCATGGTGACTGCTCCTCTGCACCTACCACAGTGGGCACAGAATTGGATAGAGGAAAAAGTATGATGTAATGTGTGGCAAAGCGTTACATAATGCCTCGCGCCTGAAGAAATTAAGGTTGGCATGGGGCATGCGAGCTTAGTGTCATGTTGTGGGTAGCTGAAGCTCGACATGGTGGACCCAAGGGGAAAATTTACATGCATATCACTAACCCAAGAAGCAAGGCCTAAGCTTTAACTAGACTCGCTTTTATATATATCACTGTGCTCCACATGACCTTAAAACAGCTAGGCTTGGAGCAAACATTGTAGCCACAGAGATCTGGAATCCAATTCATTTCCACGGAAGCCATTTTGGTGATGGAGAAGGCAAGCAAACCGATGGTGACAGTAGGCAAAAGAATACTTAGCGTGTTGCCCTGGAATCCTTTTTTGTTTTTTTTCGGTTGATGGCTTCTAATGTTGTGAAATGCTGCCCACAAAAAAGAAAAAAAAAACAAAGTATGTGAGATGCTAGCCAAGGATAAGAAAGATGGTTCATGCATTGCATGCCAGCGTTGTGACAGCTTGCTTCAACCGAAGAGAATGAAGCAACTCAAGCAAGAG
Source organism: Calamus simplicifolius (assembly GCA_900491605.1). Taxonomy (NCBI): domain Eukaryota; kingdom Viridiplantae; phylum Streptophyta; class Magnoliopsida; order Arecales; family Arecaceae; genus Calamus; species Calamus simplicifolius. Next base: position 356,689 of record UESW01004626.1, on the reverse strand, counting down.
AAACCTCTTTCTTATTTAATTTTAAATAAGGCTCATCCACGACACAGTACAATGGCAGCTGAGGTCATTTATCTCATTCCAATCGATCCCCACATCTCCTGCAGTACATTAAACGAGCGTTGGAAGCATAAGACCTCCGAAGCCAAAGTCAAGTAATGCAGCACCACGTACACAGCCCCATGAATGCTAGAAAGCGATCAAGAGGGCTCGGTTTCTGACAGAAGCTATGCTTTCATTGCCCAAAATTTCAATGCTGCTGCGGTGCTGCCGATGGGCAAACAGTGAGAGAGCCTGCTTTTTCATGTCACCTTTTCGTAGAGACGTACGTGGTGTTGCAGCAAAGAGAACGAAGGTGAGACGGAGGCTGAAGTCACTTCAGAGTTCAGACGGATCCTCGCTCGGATTCCAGCAAAGTTTTTCCTTCCATTATAGGCTGTATAGAGAGTTTAAGAGGAATGCGTGGGGGAGGGTGATGTAGGAGCTTATTGAAATCTAAATCAGTTTACAGTGGAGGAGGACATAGATCCCAGGCCCATGCATGGTTTGTGTTTGGATTCCAAATCGTGCGGACTCTTCTGATCATTTCCTGACTAAAAGTTTAAAAGGGTCAGCGTTGAAGTTTTAGGTAAGCTAGACCCTTTTTTTTCCCCTTAAAACTTTTACTTAAAATTTATTTCAATTCTTTAACTTTTAATTATTATAATTTATTTTATTCTAAAGATATTACATTCTTAATATTTCACCGTATACAATCAATTAAAATTGCTTAAATAACTTATATATCATTCTATCAATCAATTCATATATTCATACTAGAGTGACATATTAGTTATTTTATTAATTTTTAACTAATCTAATAAGACATCCGGAATGCAGCATTCTTAATATACGAAGAACAAAACTGTAGCAATTGAGAGTTGGAAGATTAAAATAAATTTTAAGTAAAAGATTGAGAATTAAAGTATAATTTTGCCTTAACAAGATATGTACAAATCTTGGCTGTTTTCATACAAAATCTTGGTGCCTTTCTTCAGCTGGTGTGAGTAAAATTCAAAGGTTATATATAGATGAGTAATTTGTCTTGTAAACAATTTAAGAAACTACCTTGGCAGAGATTCCATGAATCTTAGAGCAATACTTGAAATAAACATAGGTATAATATTAGCAAAAATTATTTTTCTTATTTAATTTTAATTATGAATCATATATTTAAACTACATGGCTTGCTAATAACATTATAAGAAATTTATAGTAAAAAGATGTATGACATTGGAAACATTAGAGATAAATATACTAGGTTATTAAATGAAATTTATATATTATATGATAAAAAATATAATAAAAATAAAAGATTATTTATTATAAAAAAAAATTTTTATAAAAAATTTTTAAACATAATAATAAATTTTATTGATATATAATTATAAATATTAATATATAAAAATTATATTATTATTTATTTTTATATTATATTTATTATATTTATAAATGATATTATTAATAATTATTCAACGTTTTAGTCAATTAGCGATTAGAATGCAAAATCAACAGCTTTTTAGGAGCAGGGAAAAGTGCTCGGTAATGCACGCGATATTAGAAGGAAAACATCCGCTATACTTGAGTCGGTTAGCATAATTATTAATATAATTAAATATTTTTATATTATATTTATAATTATACTATTATTTTTTTACAATGAAATATTAATGTCGTATATATAATATTAATAATAGTATAATAATAATTATATATTACTATAATGTCATTAACATTATATCATTTATATTTATTATATATAACAAATATGTAATTTGTATATAATACATTATAATAATATATAATATATTGTATGATACAATATGTATTATTGTGCAATATAATATTATAATATTATAGTTTTATATTTTATATTATAATATATACTATATATTTTATATTATTTTGAAAGATTATTTATAATGAAAATAAAATAAAAATATTTTTATTTACCATTTGCATTTTCTAGAGATTAGGAAATAGAAGATAAAACCTATTTTTAGAGAATGAAAAGGAAAATAAAATCATACAATTTTTTCAAAAATCAGACACAGCCAAAAACTTTCTTCAAATGACAAAATAAAATGAAATTGAAAGATAGAAGAAGCGTTTCCAAAGAAGAAGAGGAAGATTGAGTAGCACAACAATAAAATGGTATAACTGCAATAATAAGCCATTTGCCCAGCAATGTACAAAGACATATATATTTAATTTAATTTATATAATTTAAACAAAATTAATTAGAAAAATCAAAAAATTGCTTGGTCTATCATATTGGTATTAAAAAATAAAAAAACATCTTAATTAACATGGCATATGGCCAAACTCTATACGACGTAACTCAATTAAGAAAAAAATTTATGTACCATGTGTAGGCACGCATCATACGCGATGATTGATTTGTGATTCATGTGACTGCATAAATATAAAAAAATATTTTTATTCTTATCATATGCGCATGAATTAATCATCGCATGATGCATAAAAAGATTTTTCACTTAATTGAGCCAAAAACTCGTAGAATATGTTGAGCCATCCTTTTTGAGTTGTTAACCACATTGGCATAGCCTATACATAAGTCATACCGGGCTAGTATGGTGCAATGGTTTGGCAGGGCCATTGTTTACACGAGTCGTCGACCTAACGGGCCCTATTTGATTCCTCTTTGAAAAAACTTAAACCTTTTAGGTGGTGTTTGGATGTCAAAAAGTTATTCTGAAAATAGGAATATGAATTTTCTATGAATAATTTATTTCCATTTTTATTCTAGATTTCTGTTTGGATGAAAATCTGGTATTCTATGTTATTCCAGTGCAATTAATGTAGTGTTAATCCAAATGTTTGGATGACATGGGAATAAGCATTTATTCCACTGAGAATAGATGAAGAATTTTTTAGAAATCCCAAACATACCCCTCGACCCAATGAGAAGAAATGTTTTATTAATTTAATTTTTAATGTAATGACTTTGATAAATTATTTTATTAATAAATAAAGTAATAAATAATGTTTAAATGTTTGGATTAAAATAAGAACATACTTAATACATTATTTTATATTAATAAAATAAAATAAGAACATACTTAATAAATTATTTATTAATAAATTAATAACTTTATTTTATTATCTTATATAACTTTTAACTATTATTTAAGTATGTTTCAATAAGGATACTATTTATGAGAGTTTTATTTTATTTTCCTCCTGTAAATAACAATCTTTATGTTTAGAAAAAATATGTCTCACCCTTTTCTAATCTATAGCTTTAAATAATTATTTTGTTAAAATTTGACATATTAATTTATTAAATTTTTAATTTTATTTAAAATAAATTAATTTAATTTTAAATTACATTATAAATAATGTAAAAAAATAAGTTTATATAGTTACTTATCTTAATAATTACATCGGCATTTGGATTTTTTTAAATATCTATGTACCTAGCACCTTTGAAAAGTGAAGGGGGCTTCGAGCTTAACGTATAATGCAACAAATTTAAAAATTTAGAACTAAATATTTGGGAACGAAACTTAAAATTTGAAAATTCGAAATCAGTATATATATTTTCAACCAAAGGAACGCTAGATTTGATATTAATAAAAGAGTACAAGACGGGCACCACGGCATTGATAGCTCGTGAGCAAATCTATTAAACATTATAACGATTCTAGCATATAATAATTCTAGTATATTACATTAATGAGCAGATTTTGGAATATGATGATCTAAACATCAAGTGATCTTGATGCAACCAACACTCATATAATTATAAGAATCTTAAATCATGCCATTTGGATAAATACTGTCCCAAAGTTCAAGCTTAATTATACAACTGCTAGTTTATTAATGTGAATTATGTCAGCCGGAGGATAGTCCATTTGCACAAGGTCATCTTTTTATCTGCTGCAGCTATCTAGGAAAGGAGACCCTGTGCGTTGGTATATGAAACAAACATAAGCAACAGTCTAAACTAATGACAACAAGATGTATAGAGGAAACATTTGCTGCCAGTAATTATAGAAAAGCATATTTAGAAAAGACATCTTGTAACTAAATCTCAGCGTTAAATCATGATCTCCTTTGGCTCCTCTTCTGACAATTGAGGACCTCATCAAAAGGTCAGCAAAAATGTTGTAATTTGGGATACTCGGACTAATTAAATATCCAAGGCCTCCTCAATATGCAGCCAATATGGGACTAATCATGCATTTGCATGGGTTCTCACACACTTCTCCTGCTTAAACTCTAATGATGTGGCTTATCAAATCTGTCACGCTCCAGACCCAAAAATTTTGAGCTAGGGTGACAACCCGCCGCGTGCCGGGCACGCAAGGCGTCTCGAAACATGACACTGAGTTCAATAAAAGTAATAACCTATATATCATTCAAGTCCATGTCTTTAATACAATCCATAACTAAAGATTTGGGCTACAAGCCCTACACATAAGCATTACAGGGGTTACATCAACATATGAATCCACTTTATAGAAGCTCCAACTAACCCATGGTTCCTTACACACCACAATGATAAAGTCTGGGCATCAAGCCCTACACATATATAATATTGGGGCTACAACAAAATAATGATCTGGCTTATTTAATAGAAGATCCATCACCCCAAAATCCATCTTCAACCTCGTGACTCTGATAAAAACATTGTAAGGATTTTGTGAGCTTACACTCAGTAAGTAAACCATGTTATACAGTCCAATCATAGCATAGCAATCAATAAGCATATAAATAATCTGCATGCATAAACATTTCACAAATACTCAAACATGTAATGTAAGTAAACTCATCATTGTTATATTATATCATATGTGTCCCAAGGCCCTGCTATGCCCCATAACAAAGGAGAGCCGTGGTGGCACATATAAATATAATTCAAATCATTTGCACTCATCATTGTTGTATTATATCATGGCAAATTATCAGTGCATATAAACAATTCATTGTCATATTATATTATATGTGTCCCACGGCCCTGCAATGCCCCATAACAAAGGAGAACCGCGGCGGCACTTATGAATATAATACCAATCATTTGCATCCATAGCCGTTCAATTATATTATATAAGTAAACCCACTGTTTATACTCTCAATGGTAACTGTAAATGTGACCCACGGCCCTGCAATACCTCAATCAGAGCACATCCTCCAGATGCGTGGCCATCAATATCCACAGAACACATTGTACGATGTGTGGGCCATACCATAACAGAACACACTCTACGATGTATGTGGCCATAAAAATCATACAGAACACATTGTAAGACATGTGGGCCAGAACACACTCGTCAGTGTGTGAGGCCGTAAAAATCATACAGAACATGTCTACAATATGTGGGGCCATATCATAACAGAATACATCTCCAGTGTGTGTGGCCATAAAAATCATACAGAACACATCTACAATGTCTGGGGCCATAGTAAAGGAGAACCGTGGCGACACATAACAGTACCTCACATCACATCAATACATCAATACATCAATCATGTAGTAAAACAGTGGATTATACTTACTGAACAATTACATGTAATATATCACATCAATATCACAATAACTGCATCTCTCATGCATAGCAACTGCATCTCTCATGCATAGCAACTACATCTCTCATGCATAGCAACTGCATCTCTCATGCATAGCAACAGCATAGCAACGGCATCTCACATGCATAGCAACAACATCTCACATGCATAATAACTGCATCTCACATGCATAGCATCCACATATGAAATCGTAGTATTCATCTACTTATACAATTAGCCAATAACAATTCACAATTTAACTACGCATATCCTGAAATAACTTATTTAATAAACTGATAACTGGTTTACTTACCTTCGCACGCAATCCAACAGATATCTCATCTAATCAGATGTCGGGGTACCTACACAATTAATTGATTAAAATCTGGATAATGAAATGATTCCTAAGACTCTACCCTGACCAATCCACGGGCCCAACTTCGGACTCGAAAATCTCTCACCATACTCACTAAAATGGGGAAGTAAAAATACCCCAAGAAACTAGAATCAACCTAGATTCCAACCATATAATTATTTTTCTCATCCCGGCCCGTTACAGGGCCCAAAATCCAGCCCAAAATCTCAATGCAGCATGGCCCAAAAGGCCTGAACCGGCCGGCCCAGCCGGCCCGGTTCAATTCCTTTTATCACCCGATCCCCTGTTTCTTCCAAAACAGGGGATTGAATAGGTGCCGGCGGCCAGGGCCGCCGCCGGCCGAATCCACGGTGGTCCGGCCACCGGAGGCCGGGCCAGAGCCGGCCGCCGCCGCGGCCGGCCACCCCCCCTCTATCTCTCTCTAAATCATCCTCTCACTCTCCGATTTCATCCGCTCGGACTGTCACCATGCCGGCGACTTCCCTGGCGAAATTGGGGGCGGTCCGGCCACCATTGGCCGGACCGGAGCCGGCTGTCGCCGTGACTTGCCTCCCCCTAGAATCCATCCCCCTCAATTTCATTCAATTCATCTCTAATCTCTTCAATTTCTCTCTAATCGTCCGCACGGCTTCAACAGTGCCGGCGGCACGGCCGGCCACCATGGCCGGCCGGACCTCCACCGGACGTACTCCCGGCGCCGGTGGAGGCGCCATCCCGAAGCTCAGGCCCGGCGAGGCGGCGAGCACGCCGCCGGGCCTGAACCAACCGACGGAAGCCGGTTTGGCTTCCGTCACCGCATGAGAGAGAGGCCGATTGGCCCTCTCTCTCTCCTCTATCACCGCCACTACTCCGCCGGACGCTGCCCATGGTGCCGGCGGAGTCACCGGCCGGAGCTCGGGCCCGGCGAGGCGGCGGGCACGCCGCCGGGCCCGAACCAACGCAAGGCCGGTTCACTGTATTCTCTCTCTGTCTCCCAGTTTCTGTCTCTCTCTCTTTCTCTCACGCTATCTCTCTCTCTCTCTCTCTCTCTCCCTCTCTCTCATGCTATCTCTCTCTCTCTCTCCCTCTCTCTCATGCTATCTCTCTCTCTCTCTCGAAGCCAGAAAATTTACCTGGTGGAGAAAGTGCGTCTGCCTGAAGGAAGGGTCCTCATCCTCCCTATTTATTCACTTGAGCAGCACCTCGGATCTGAGTTTTCTCGGAAGGCCAAACGCTTCGCCTGGAGCGAAGCGTTAGTCCGGGAACCCAATAGCCAGGAGCTTGGTTCATTTGAACCAAGCCTGGTTCATCTGAACCAAGCCTAGTTCATCTGAACCAAATCTGGTTCGTTTGAACCGGGTATTACAAAATCCCATTGGGAACAGGCTGATGGGAGGTAAATGACGTCTTCGATGGGGGTCAGCCTCGGCGCCAGTCGGCCTCGGCTCCAGTTGGCCTCGGCCCCGACCTCGGCCTCAGTCGGCCTGGACTTCTGTCGGCCTCGGGTTAGCCTCGGCTTCAGATACTTGGTTTCGCCTCGGCCTTGAGCCTGGCCTCTGTCCGGACCATGGGGATCCCACATGGGTTGGCTGATGTTCCCAACTGTCGTACGGCCCACTCTCCTGTACAACCACGATCAGTTTTGGCACCACCTAACATCGTTCAGGCCTGCTTGTCATCTGCGACGCCGCGACCGGCAGAAGGGTGGCATGCCAGAGTATCTCTGACAACCTCAGGGGCTTGTCCCCCACTAATCCTGCCACCTGACATCTGTCCTTCGCTAACGACGACGCCTCCGACTCAGCGATCTTCCAAGAGGGGTAAGAAGGTCCCTCGAACAGGTATAAAAGCCCCTCACTCGTAGTGAGGAGGGGTCGAACCACAAGCTCTAAACAAAACCTTTTCCAATTCATTCTACTATTGTCTTGAGTGACTTACTTGATCGTCGAAGGGTCCCCACCGGAGCAACCGGCCTTTGGAGACTTCTTTGCAGGGTTCCCACCCGAAGAAGAGGAGAGGCAGACGACCCAAATCTCACTCATCCCTCACCAGATCATCTCCGTTAACCCGACGTTCGAGATGAGTTATTAGACGACATCAGATTGGCGCCCCAGGTACGGGGGGCAGATTGCAGCGGAAGCAACATACCTTTGGAGGCTAGTAGCATATCGCTTTTTCCCCTCTTTTTCAACTAAGAATGGTGGTAACGCGAGCCCAGGAGGTCTCTACCAGCCATGCTGGGGGGCACCGCCGGGAGCCAGAGCAGCTGGAGATCGGCCTTCCTAGCCTCCAGGCTAGCCTTCCGGCTCCTCCTCTGCCACCACCCCAGGACGACCGAGTCATGGCACTTGCTTTGCAAGTCCAGTCTCTCATGGCCGCAGTCCATCAGCTTCAGCAACAGCCCACAACAGCGTTTCCGCATTCAGTGCAACCTCCGTTGAGCGCCGAGGTGGACCAACTCACCCGGCAGTCGAATCGCGGGAGGGCTCCCACTGCCGCACCTCCTCCCGGCGCCGTCCTAGAGAGGCCTTTGGTGGGTCTCGCTCCCCTTCCCGCCATTCTAGTGGCTCCTACAGGCGGTGGCGTGGGAGAGAGCTAGAGCGGACCCGTCGCCATCGTCATAGTCCCTTCCTGTCCTCAGGATCTTCACGGGAGGGATCCTTCGATGGCAGGGTCGTTCGTCAAGCCGAGCGGTGGCTGGAGGAGTACCACCAGCGGCTAGAGGAGCCCAGTCGCCGAATTACCAACCAGCTAGAGGTAGACTACAATAGTTGCCCACCACTATCTCGTCGTATCATGGAGGAGCCAATCTCCAGCTGGTTTCGCGTTCCCCAGCTGGATCCCTATGATGGTATGTCAGACCCTCTAGACCATCTAGAAAGCTATAAGGTCCTTATGCAGGTCCAGGGGCGACCGATGCTCTCCTTTGCATTGCTTTTTTGGCCATCCTTTGGAAGGCCGCCCGTGCTTGGTACTTCCGGCTGCCGCCCCGAAGCATCAACTCTTTCCGACAGCTAGAGCGGGCATTCCTCGCGCACTTCAACGCGTGCCACAGGATCCCCCGCGTGGCAGACAGCTTGTTCTCCATCCAGCAGAAGGGCGGCAAGTCACTGAGGGACTACGTGACTCGGTTCAAGGAGGTTGCCCTAGAGGTCTACAACCTCGATGACCCTATAGCCCTGATGGCCCTGAAGCGGGGCCTTCGACCGTCCCAGTTCGCCTACTCACTCGACAAGAAGCCCCCAGGCTCCTATGCTGAGTTGCTCGGCCGAGCACAGAAATACATTCGTGCGGACGAGGCAGACTCTTCCCGAAGGGAGGCCGATGGGGGATTCAGGAAGAAGCAAGTCCGCCAAGAGCCTGAGAAACTTCATCCTAGGAGAGCCGAGCCGCCTCATCGACCCGAGCTGCCCCGTAGGCCAGACAATCATCCGCGGGCCCTTGCCCTGGCCCTGAGGGAAGGACCCTTCACTCCTCTCGTTGCCCCTATATCTTATATCTTGATGGAGATCGAGGGTGAGGCGTATCTCCAGCGCCCCGCTCCTCTGAAGCCTGGTGCTACCCGCAATAAGAACTCATACTACCGTTTCCACCGAGATCATGGGCACGACACTGACGAATGCCGCCAGCTGAAGAAGGTGATCGAGGACCTCATCCAGCGTGGCTACCTTGGAAAATTCATCCAGAGGGGAAACCTGGCTGGTTCAGGACCGCCGCCTGCTCCAGTCAGCATTGACAATGCTCCTACCGAAAAGATGATAGCCATGATCTCCTGGGGGCAGGCAATGCGCCTAAGAGGCCGCGGGGGGCCGGGGGAGTAGATTCTGTAATTCCCTTCTTCGAGAAGGATCTAGAGGGGCAGATAATCTGAATGATGATAGCGTCATCATGTCTATGACAATCACAAAGCACCCTGTACATAGGATTCTTGTTGATAGTGGAAGCTCGGTTGACGTTCTTGGTTATAATACATTTGTCCGAATGAATTTGTCCCCTGAATCTCTTCGGCTAGTGACCACACCCTTAATGGGCTTCACCAGAGACTCGGTTAGAGTGGAGGGAGAAATCACTCTGCCTGTCACGGCTAGAATGCCGCCGCAGTAGAGCACCATCCTTGTCAAATTCCTAGTCGTCTGGGTCCCCCTGGCCTATAATGCTATTCTCGTACGACCCAGCCTGCACCTCCTGGATGCCATCATCTCCACCAAGCGGCTGCTAGTTAGGTTCTCCACTGACCAGGGAGTGGGGGAGATGCGTGGGGAGAGAAGCCGAGTGCCATCTTGTTACCATGCAGCCTCCAGCCCGCAAGCTACGATCGTGCCATCGGAGTTCGAGTCACTGGACCCTAGAGAGGCGGAGAGGCGGGGGAGCCAGCCGAGCATCTGCTGACATTTTTGCTCGGGGAAGACCCAACGAAGATGGTCCTGTTGATCCATTCATTGATTTTGATGATTAATAAAGGAATTGAGTATATTTATTTGATTACTAATGGATTTTATAAGTGTTTCAGGACTTAAATTTATTTGATCAATTTAAAGGAATTAAGAAATGAATTTTGAATCAAATACAAAATCAGAGATTTCAAAGTTTCAGAGCTTGGAGTCAACACCTAGAAAGTTTGGAGCTGACCCCATGGCCAATTCAATTTTAATCTGATTTTTTGATACAACCTGGAGCCGACACCTAGAGTTTCGGAGCCGACACCTAAGATTTCAGAGTCGACACTTACAGTGTCTGGAGCCGACTCCGATGCGGGGACAGAACGTTGATTTTTTGAGCATCCTGGAGCTGACACCTACAGTATTCAGGAGCCGACACCTGACGACGGCGAGCTGACACTTACTTTTGCGAAGCTGAATCCACGACGAACTCAGATTTTACTATTTATGGAAAAACGATTTGGAGCCGACACCTGAAAAGATGAAGCCGACTCCAACCCACCTGGACGAAAAATTAAAAATGCCAGATCAGCTCTAACGGTAATATTTTTGATTTCTGACATCTAACGGCTATTTTTTATGAATGAAAAATCCTTCCAGGTACACTCCAACGGCTAGATTTTCACCCAAAAATGAATCAAGAAAAATCTATAAAAAGGGGGGAAAAACAACCGTTTGAGAGAGAGACATAGAAAACGGATAGACAAAGATCAAAAATCAAAATCCAAAAAGTCTTGAGCCTTATATCCAAGAGAGGAGCTTTCAAGTTCAAATCCTTCCACTCCACAAAGCTCAAAGAAGAATCCAAGCTATTCAAATAGTGAAAAATCGGAGGATTCTCAACTAGAAGAAAGAGACCAACTTTTCAATCTTCTCAACTGCATCTACTGTGAGGAATCGGAGCTGAGGCTTGATTCAACCCAGCAAGGAGAAGAAGAAGAAAAGAAGAAAAGAAGAAAAGCTCAAAGCCAAACAACTTCAAACAGGCTTTTCTAAACCTATTTACTTTTCTTTGAATATTTGCTCATTGAGGAGCTGTGAAAATTTGTAAAACATTCTTATACTTGTTTGTGCCTAGTTCAATCAAAGGGGATTGAACTAGTGGAGGTTGTTAACCTCGGACAAGCTAGTTTAGCTTGAGTTTGGGTTGTGTGCTGGTGAGCCCGAAAAACCGGCTGGGTTCGTTGTGATCCCGGGTAAAACAACAAGTTTGAGTTGTGAACTTGTAAAACAACTCGGCTGTAATCGAGGAGATTATAGTGTGGACCCAAGTGGATCTTGGGAGTGGACGTAGGTGTTGGATACACCGAACCACTATAAAATCTTTGTGTTTGCCGTGCTTCTATTGTCTCTATCTCTATCTCTGTTTTATTCATTGTACTTTATATTTACATTGCATTTATTTTCATTCATCTTAAGCAAACAATTTTTCAAGAGGCTAAATTTTTAAAGAACCCAATTCACCCCCCCTCTTGGGTTGTCATCTGGGCCAACAATTGGTATCAGAGCAAGTGCTCATTAGATTTTGATCACACGATCAAGAGCTAAAGATCCAAATGGCAACTCAAGTTGGATCATTTGCTGAAGGTCATTCTACGAATAGACCTCCCTTATTTAATGGTTCCAACTATTCTTATTGGAAAGCAAGAATGAGGATATTCATTCAAGCTTCTGATTATGAATTATGGGGTGTTATAATAATGGACCTAGTACACCCACACACGTTGTTGATGGCACTATTGTTCCTAAGCCCGAAAGGGATTGGAATGATAATGATAGAAAATGGCACAGCTCAATGCTAAGGCCATGAATGTCTTATATTGCTCTTTAGATGCTAATGAATTTAATAGAATCTCCACATGTAATTCCGCAAAGGAGATTTGGGATAGATTAGAGGTTACCCATGAGGGTACTAACCAAGTAAAAGAATCCAAAATAAATATTCTTGTTCATAAATATGAGTTATTTTGCATGGAACAAACTGAAACTATAGCCATGCATGTATACTAGATTTACTGATATTGTAAATGGTTTGAAAAGTTTAGGCAAAACATATTCTAACTCTGAACTTGTCGTAAAATTCTCAGGTCACTTCCAAGAATGTGGGAAGCAAAGGTGACAGCAATCCAAGAAGCAAAGGACCTCAACACTTACCCTTAGAGGAGCTTCTAGGATCCCTAATGACCCATGAATTGACCATGAAGCAGCACATAGAAGAAGATGTGAAAAAAGAAAAGACCATAGCTCTTAAGGCTGCTGAAAATGAGGAGAGCTGCAATGATAGTGAAGAAGATGATGATGAGACAGCTCTTCTAGCAAGAAAGTTCAAAAAATTCATGAGAGAAAGAGACCCTTCCACAAGAAGAAATTTGGAACTAAGATGGAAGGAGAGAAAGAAAAAGACAAGGACAAGGATAAAGAGAAAGACCCCTTGATTTGCTATGAATGTAAGAAACCGGGGCATTACAGATATGATTGTCCTCAACTGAAAAAGACTTTCAAGAAGAAAAAGAAAGCTATGTTGCAACTTGGAGCGACAGCGATGAATCCTCTTGGAGGAAGAACAAAAGGAGTTGCCAACATTTGCTTTATGGCAAACGAAGAGGATGAGGTAAGTTCTGAAAACCCTTGCGATGAATTTGCTTTTGATGAATTGTTTGATGCTTTTAATGAACTTGTTGGTGATTTCAAAATTTGAAAAAGAAATATAAGTTTTTGAAAAATAAAAATTTAACTTTTATTGAAGAAAAAGAAAATCTTAATAATGAAACTAAAGTGCTGAAATCTGAAAAAAATTTGACTAAAGAAAAAGAATCAATTTCCAATGAAAATGATAAACTAAAGAAAAGTTGATAAATATAAAAGTATTGTTGATAAATTCACTTATAGTTCAGAAAAACTTAATTTATTGTTAAGTAATCAAAGAGCTATATATGATAAGGCTGGTTTAGGATATAGACCTAATTTGAAACAAAAATTTATCAAAAACTTTTTAGAAATGAACAAAACAATGATAATGTTACATGTCATTACTGTAACAAAAGGGACACAAAGTTTTTGAATGTAATTTTAAGAAAATAGATAAGAAGTTAAATATAAAGGAAAGAAAATTTGGGTTCCAAAGGAACAATTTTTATGCTACTAACCATGAAGGACCCAAGAAAGCTTGGGTACCTAAATATAAGACTTAATTATTTTTGCAGGAATGTCTTGCGGCCAAAAGATCAAAGAGAAAGTGGTATCTGATAGTGGCTGCTCAAGGCACATGACGGGTGACAAGGATCAATTCATCACCCTTGAAAGCAAAAGAGGAGGAGTAGTTACATTTGGTGACAATGGCAAAGGCCAAATCTTGGGGTTTGGTAACATTCAAATAACTCCCTCCATATATATTGAAAATGTCTTATATGTTAATGGTTTAAAACATAATTTAATTAGCATTAGTCAATTATGTGATAAAGGTTTTAAAGTATCATTTGAATCTTCTATATGCACAGTTTCTAATCCCATTGATAATAGCATTGTTTTTATTGGAAATAGAAATGGCAATGTATACCTGATTGATTAGACAATTTGTCTACTAGTAATCATTGCTTAGTTGCTAATAATGCTAATATAAATGAGATTGGTTGGTTGTGGCATCGAAGATTAGGTCATGCAAGCACACACCTTATTTCAAAACTAATTAGAATGGATTTAGTAAAAGGACTTCCACAATTAGATTTTGAAAATAATAAAATTTGTGATGCATGTCAATTTGGAAAACAAACTAGAAATTCTTTCAAAACTAAAAATATTGTTTCCACTTCTAGGCCACTTGAACTACTTCACATGGATCTTTTGGACCTACTAGAACCACAAGTCTAGGAGGAAAGAAATATGGTCTTGTGATTGTAGATGATTATTCTAGATACACTTGGGTATTGTTTTTAGCTCATAAGGATGAGACCTTTCTCACTATTTTTGAAATTCTTCAAGAAGGTCACAAATGAGAAAAACAACACCATAGTGTCTCTAAGAAGTGATCATGGCACCGAATTTGAAAATCATTTATTTAAAAATTTTTGCATAGAAAATGGCATTCCATCATAATTTTTCTGCACCTAGAACACCGCAACAAAATGGTGTAGTTGAAAGGAAAAATAGAACCCTAGAAGACATGGCCCGTACCATGCTATGTGAAAGCAACTTACCAAAATACTTTTGGGCGGAAGCTATAAACACGGCATGCTACATCCTAATAGAGCTTTAATTAGGCCAATCATTAAGAAAACACCTTATGAACTATGGAATAATAGAAAACCAAACATAAGTTATTTTCATGCATTTGGTTGTAAGTGTTTCATTCATAATAATGGCAAAGATAACCTAGGAAAATTTGATGCAAAATCTGATGAAGGCATATTCTTAGGATATTCAACATCTAGTAAAGCTATAGAGTATTTAACAAGAGAAACTTAATAGTAGAAGAATCTATTCATGTAATTTTTGATGAATCTTTAGCATCAAGTTCTAAAAAGATTGATGATGAGGAAGATACAAACATTCTAGAAAGAGACATTGAAAAATTAAATATAGATGTATCTTCAGATCATGAACAAGAAGCTAAAGATAATGATTCTCCTAGTGTTGATGTTGTTGATGCAAATCATAATGATATAGATCTACCTAGAGATTGGAGATATGCCTATGGTCATCCAAGAGAATTAATTATAGGTGATCCATCTCAAGGAGTAAGAACTAGATCATCAATGAGAAACATCAATAATCATCTTGCATTTGTATCTCAAATTGAACCTAAAACTATTGAAGAAGCTGAAAAAGATAATAACTGGATGTTAGCCATGCAAGAAGAATTAAATCAATTTACTAGAAATAATGTTTGGACATTAGTGGATAGACCTAAAGATCATTCTGTAATAGGATCAAAATGGGTATTTAGAAATAAATTAGATGAAAATGGCATAGTAATTAGAAACAAAGCTAGATTAGTTGCAAAAGGATATAATCAAGAAGAAGGAATTGATTTTGATGAAACTTTTGCACCTGTAGCTAGACTTGAAGCAATTAGATTGTTACTTGCATTTGCATGTCATATGCATATCAATTTATTTCAAATGGATGTTAAAAGTGCTTTTTAAATGGATTTATAAATGAAGAAGTTTTTGTTGAACAACCACCGGGATTTGAAGATCATGAATTTCCAAATCATGTTTTTAAATTACACAAAGCACTATGGTTTGAAACAAGCACCTAGGGCTTGGTATGAAAGATTAAGTAAATTTCTGATTGAAAATGATTTTGTAAGAGGAAATGTCGATAAAACACTATTTTTGAAAAGAAAAGATAAAGATTTATTAGTAGTACAAATATATGTTGATGATATTATTTTCGGTGCTACTAACAATTGTTATGTCAAGAATTTGCTAAGTTGATGCAGGGTGAGTTTGAAATGAGTATGATGGGAGAACTCAACTTCTTCCTAGGACTTCAAATCAAACAAAGCAAAGATGGAATCTTCATCAATCAAGCCAAATACACAAAAGAACTGCTCAAGAAATTTGGAATGGAGTCAATCAAACCACTTGGGACACCTATGAGTCCTTCGTGCAAATTGGACAAAGATGAAGATGGTAAGAAAGTAGATCAAAAACATTACAGAGGTATGATTGGATCTCTTCTTTACTTAACAGCTAGTAGACCAGATATTATGTTTGCAGTATGTTTATGTGCTAGATTTCAATCTGAACCTAAAGAATCTCACTTAATTGCTGTAAAAAGAATTTTAAGATATTTAAGTGGAACTAAAAATGTAGGTTTATGGTACTCTAGAGACTCAACTTTAAATTTAATTGCATATTCTGATTCTGACTATGCTGGATGTAAATTGGATAGAAAAAGCACAAGTGGTGCATGTCAATTCTTAGGATGTAACTTAATCTCTTGGTTTAGCAAAAAGCAAAATTCGGTTGCATTATCTACTACTGAAGCAGAATATGTTGCAGCTGGAAGTTGCTGTGCTCAAATCCTTTGGATTAAGAGACAACTTGAAGATTATGGCATAACCCCTGATAAAACACCAATTAGATGTGATAACACGAGTGCAATAAATCTAACTAAAAATCCAATTCAACATTCAAGAACAAAACACATTGAAATTAGATATCATTTCATAAGAGAACATGTAGCTAATAATGAAATTTGTCTTGAATATGTTAATACAGAGGAACAATTAGCTGACATATTTACAAAACCTTTGAGTGAAGAGAGATTTTGTTATCTTAGAGGTGAATTAGGGATATGTGACCCTATGGATTGATTTTGATACATTAAGGAATGAGAATCTAGATTTCTATCAATTTCTTGATATT
Source organism: Calamus simplicifolius (assembly GCA_900491605.1). NCBI lineage: Eukaryota > Viridiplantae > Streptophyta > Magnoliopsida > Arecales > Arecaceae > Calamus > Calamus simplicifolius. The sequence continues at coordinate 339,956 of UESW01004626.1, read as the reverse complement.
CTCTTCATAATTTTAAGGACAAATTATCTAGTCATTTGAGCTATTTGATCCTTAATACTCCAAAATTTTATCAAAATTTTATAAAATTTATTTTGACGAGTTTCAGTCATTTGAATTTCATATATTTTTGCTGAAACTGTCTTTGGAGTCGACACCTCAGAATGAGGAGTCGACACCTCTGACTGTGTCGCTCTCGGTCCCTGACCTTGGAGCCGACACCTATGAATTTGGAGCCGACTCCAGTTCGAGCGCTGACTGTGTTAGCGATTTGGAGTCGACACCCGACTTTGCGGGAGTCGACCTGGGAATCAAAAATTGATTTATTAGGGCAGAGTCGACACCTCGTCACTTCATCACTTTCTCAAATCCTAACCAAACTCTTCCAAAATTCTTCCAAAACTTCCCCATCTCTAATTCCATCCAAATCGAACCTTTCCAAAGATCAAATGGCACCCAAAAGGAGAGAATCAGTGGTTGGAGCACCGGTAACTACGGGAAAGCGTCCGCACGTCGTCCCGTTCGTGAGCCGACTCCAAGCAGCGATTTGTCCACAGATTTGACAACCCCAACACATCTTCCACACAGGTAGATACCTTAGCTGATAGAGTCATCACAATGGGAGAAAATCGATTTTGACCTATTTGAATCCGAAGGTTTTTCAATCGGGAGACAATTGAAGGAAATGGGCTGGGATAAGCTATGCTCTCTTGATGTTCCTACCTATCCAGCCCTAGTAAAAGAATTCTATTTCAATTTGGCTAGAGGGGATGGAGGTTTAGTAAGCAATGTTAGAGGGAAAAGGATTCATCTCACCTTTCAAAAGCTTGGAAACCTCCTTAGCATCCCGATCACTGGTTTAGCAGCTGACATGCACAGTGATAGGTCAGCAGCCCTTTCAAGGATGTTAGGAAGGGATGTAACAGAGTTTGAGGAAATTAGAGCCAATCAACTACCCCTAGAATTGAGATTATTACACAATATATGCAGTAGAATTTTGTTTCCAAAGACTGGTCGGTTTGAGTATGTCTCGGAGCGAGACATTGTGTTATGGACAGTGTTCTGACTGGGCAGCCGATCAATCTGGCAGCAATGATGATTTTTTATATGGCAGAAGCTGGAGGGAAGAAGAGATCATCCCTACCGTATGGAATGGTACTTACTATGGTTTTCAAGAGCCAAGGGGTTGTAATTCAAGAGAATGAACTTTCCAAGAACCTAAGGCACACAGATTACTATAGCTTAGCAACATTGCATCGGATGGGTTTTGTTAAGGTGAATGGACAGTGGGATAGGAAAGGACACCTAGATGAAAGAGCCCCTATGCCGAGAGTTTCTGAGCCTTGCGAGGCTGGACCATCATTTAGGGTTCCTTCTCCACAGCCTAGGAGTCCATTTCTGCTCCTGTTCCTGCTCCTGCACCTGCACAAGTTTATGATCAACCATCCACTTCTTCAACTGGATTCTCAGACCTTCAAATGGAGCAATTAAAAAGTTTGTTTGCAGCTCAGAAGGATGAGTTTGACAGTAAATTCATGAATTTAAAAGAATCACTTTACTCCCTTGATGATCGGATTGCAAAGATTGAATCAACTCTCAACTCCTCCGCAGAATCTTTAAGTGGTGATTTGAAGAACATCTTTGAAGAGCTTAAAGAGATTTGTGGAGATGGTGAAACTTATTCAAAGTGCAACGCCGAGCTTCAAGACAAAATCTTAACAGCTTGCACATTTGTTGATGAGAGACTAAAAGATTATGTTAGACTTCAATGTGATGGAATGAAAAATATTGTAGACCATTTAACAAGAATAGTTAGAAAGAACTTTTGATGTAATGTATGTTTTGATGTAATGAAGTTTTTGTAATGAAGTTTAAAGAGGGAGAGAATTATGTAATACTTGACTATATGTTGATGTAGTGAAGCTTATGTTGATGAATGAAAAGTTTTTTATGTAATATTTAACTTTTGTTGAAATGAAATTATCCTTTGATTATCTTTTGATGCAATTATCTTTTGATGCAGTAAAATATTCTTTACCTTTTTGTTGATTACAAAAAAGGGGGAGAGAATTAGGATTGTATATGCATTAAGAGGGAGAAAATTATATGGAAAGAATTATAGTTGTTAATTGCATTAAAGGGGAGAATGTTAATTGATTAATATGATATTGAGTTATTGATGTGGATTAATAATCAAATTGAATTGTCTATGCACAAAGAAATCTTAAGTACCAAATGTGTAAAGTAAGAGAAGAATAATTTGAACTTATAAGGGAAGCTACCTTATTCAGGGGGAGCTTACTCGTAAAGATCACTTCCTTGATATTTTTTTAAGAATTCTATGCATATACTCAATGTTTTTATAATCATCAAAAAGGGGGAGATTGTTGATCCATTCATTGATTTTGATGATTAATAAAGGAATTGAGTATATTTATTTGATTACTAATGGATTTTATAAGTGTTTCAGGACTTAAATTTATTTGATCAATTTAAAGGAATTAAGAAATGAATTTTGAATCAAATACAAATCAGAGATTTCAAAGTTTCAGAGCTTGGAGTCGACACCTAGAAAGTCTGGAGCCGACCCCATGGCCAATTCAATTTTAATCTGATTTTTGATACAACCTGGAGCCGACACCTAGAGTTTCGGAGCGACACTTACAGTGTCTGGAGCCGACTCCGATGCGGGGACAGAACATTGATTTTTTGAGCATCCTGGAGCCGACACCTACAGTATTCGGGAGCCGACACCTGACGACGGCGAGCCGACACTTACTTTTGCGGAGCCGACTCCACGATGAACTCAGATTTTACTATTTATGGAAAAACGATTCGGAGCCGACACCTGAAAAGCTGGAGCCGACTCCAACCCACCTGGACGAAAAATTAAAAATGCCAGATCAGCTCTAACGGTAATATTTTTGATTTCTGACATCTAATGGCTATTTTTTATGAATGGAAAATCCTTCCAGGTACACTCCAACGGCTAGATTTCCATCCAAAAATGAATCAAGGGAAAATCTATAAAAAGGGGAAAAACAACCGTTTGAGAGAGAGACATAGAAACGGATAGACAAAGATCAAAAATCAAAATCCAAAAATCTTGAGCCTTATATCCAAGAGAGGAGCTTTCAATTCAAATCCTTCCACTCCACAAAGCTCAAAGAAGAATCCAAGCATTCAAATAGTGAAAAATCGGAGGATTCTCAACTAGAAGAAAGAGACCAACTTTTTAATCTTCTCAACTGCATCTACTGTGAGGAATCGGAGCTGAGGCTTGATTCAACCCAGCAAGGAGAAGAAGAAAAGAAGAAAAGAAGAAAAGCTCAAAGCCAAACAACTTCAAACCAGGCTTTTCTAAACCTATTTACTTTTCTTTGAATATTTGCTCATTGAGGAGCTGTGAAAATTTGTAAAACATTCTTATACTTGTTTGTACCTAGTTCAATCAAAGGGGATTGAACTAGTGGAGGTTGTTAACCTCGGGACAAGCTAGTTTAGCTTGAGTTTTGGATTGTGTGCTGGTGAGCCCGAAAATCGGCTAGGTTCGTTGTGATCCCGAGTAAAATAACAAGTTTGAGTTGTGAACTTGTAAAATAACTCGGCTGTAATCGAGGAGATTATAGTGTGGACCCAAGTAGGATCTTGGGAGTGGACGTAGGTGTTGGATACACGAACCACTATAAAATCTTTGTGTTTGCCGTGCTTCTATTGTCTCTATCTCTGTCTCTGTTTTATTCATTGTACTTTATATTTACATTGCATTTATTTTCATTCATCTTAAGCAAACAATTTTTCAAGAGGCTAAATTTTTAAAGAACCCAATTCACCCCCCCTCTTGGGTTGTCATCTGGGCCAACAGGTCCAAGTGGGGGGACTCCTCTCGGACGAAGCAAGAGGTCGGCTGCTCGCCTTCCTTCGTGCCATTCAGATGTTTTTGCTTGGTCAGTGGCGGACATGCCTGGTGTACCACCAGAGGTAATTACCCATCAACTCAACATCAACCCGCAGTGCTGGCCGGTCAGACAGAAGAAGAGGAGCTTCGCTCCCGAGCGGTAAAGGGCTGTCGACGAGGAGGTCGACAAGCTGATCGCTGCCGGTCACATCCAAGAGGCCCACTATCCGGACTGGCTGGCAAACGTGGTGATGGTCCGCAAAGCCAATGGGAGCTGGAGGATGTGCGTGGACTTCACTGACCTGAACAAAGCATGTCCCAAAGACAGCTTCCCTCTACCGAGGATCGATCAGTTGGTGGATGCCACGTCCGGCCACGAAACCCTAAGTTTCATGGACACCTTCTTGGGGGACAACCAAATCAAGATGGACCCAGCGGACGAGGAGGCTACTTCCTTTGTGATAGAGAGAGGCGTCTATTGCTATAAGGTGATGCCCTTCAGGCTGAAAAATGTCGGAGCCACGTATCAGAGGCTAATGAACAAAGTCTTCGAGGGTCAGCTCAGACACAACATGGAGGTATACGTGGATGACATGTTAACCAAGAGTATCTGCACCGAGGACCATGTCGTTGACCTGGCGGAAACCTTTAACAACCGCCGCTACCAAATGAGACTCAATCCTCGCAAGTTTGCTTTCGGGGTCGCAGCGGGTAAGTTTCTGGGCTTCTTGATGATCCAGCGGGGGATTGAGGCAAACCCGAACAAGATCCATGCCATCCTGGACATGAGGCTTCCTGCCAATAAAAAGAGGTGCAGCGTCTGACTGGGAGAGTGACGGCCTTAAGCCATTTTTTATCGAGGTCGGTCGAGCAATGTTTGCCTTTCTTCAGGGCATTATGGAAGGTAAACAGCTTTGAGTGGATGAAGGAGTGTCAAAAATCCTTTGAGGGGTTGAAGGAGTTCTTGTCGACCCCACCACTGCTATCAAAGCCCACAAAAGGAGAAGACCTCTTCATATATCTTGCTGCCTCTGATGAGGCGATCAGCTCGGTCCTTGTCCGAGTGGACCCTGACGGAACACAGAGACCGATCTACTACACCAGCAAAGTGCTTCACGATGCGGAAACTAGGTACACCCATTCCGAAAAGATTATCTTCGCACTAGTGGTCTCCGCTTAACGTCTCAGGCCATACTTCCAAGCCCATCCGATTGTGGTGCTCTTGGACCAGCTGTTAAAGGCAATTCTATCCCGTCCTGACACTTCCGGTCGGCTAGCAAAATGGGCACTCAAGCTGGCAGAGTTCGACCTGACATTCCGATCAAGATCGGCTATGAAATCACAAATCTTGGTGGACTTCTTGGTCGAGTGAACTTGGGCTGGGGAGTCGTCGGAGAACCCTGGCGAGACGCCTTCCGCCATTCCTTTCGAGGCGGTGGCGGAGGAATGGATCCTCCACGTGGGTGGTGCATCAAACTCCCAAGGGAGCAGAGCGGGCCTCCTCTGGCGAGTCCTGAGGGAACGGTAGTGGAGTATGCTCTTCGTTTCCTTTTTTCCGCCACTAACAATCAGGCCGAATACGAAGCCCTGCTGGCTGGAATGAGACTCGCCGTGAACTTAGGGCAAAGCACCTCAGAGCCTTCATGGACTCCCAACTCGTCTCTGGTCGGATCGCGGGAGAGTACGAGGCCAGAGATGCCACCATGTCCCGCTATTTGAGCAAAGTCCGAGCGCAAGCTTCACACTTCGCTTGTTTCAGTGTCAGTTATATTCCTAGGGGTGAGAACGCAAGAGCTGACGCGCTCTCCCACCTGGCCACATCGGCCGATGGAGCCCTGGGGAGGACATATATGGAGCATCTGAAGGTCCCAAGCATTGAGGCTATGGAAGTCTTGCCGGTTGATTCAAGGCCCATGTGGGCTGAAGCTTACATCCGGTATCTCACCGATGGCATTCTTCCGGATGACCCTATGGAGGCCAAGCTGCTCAAGCGGCGAGCCCCCAGGTACCTGGTGTTGGACAGGCAGTTGTACTGCGGGTCCTTCTCCCACCCACTCCTGAAGTGTGTCGGCCCTGCAGACGCCGACTACATACTCCGTGAGATCTACGAAGGCATATGCGGGAACCATCTAGGAGGTAGGGCACTGGCGCATAAGGCTTTGCGCCAAGGATACTACTGGCCTACCATGAAGGAGGATGCAGCCGAGCTGGTCCAAAGGTGCGATAGCTGCCAACGACACACCAGTATCCAGCGGCAACCGACCTTCCAACTGAGCCCCTTGTCGGCCCCATGGCCTTTCGCCCAGTGGGGAATGGACATCCTGGGACCGTTCCCTCAAGCCTCTGGTCAGCAAAGGTTTTTACTTGTTACCATTGACCACTTCACCAAGTGGATGGAGGCCGAGGCACTGGCAAAGATCATGGAGAGCAAGGTAAGGTCCTTCTTCTGGAGGTCCGTAATCTGCCGGTTCGGGATACCTCACACCCTCATTACCGACAACAGCTAGCAGTTCGACAACGCCCCCTTCAAGGAGTTTTGCACCGAGATGGGCATCCGCCAGCGGTTCACTTCAGTAGCCCATCCACAGACGAACGAAGCAACCGAGGTAATGAATCGCACTATCTTTCAAGGGCTCATAACACGGCTTGATAATTTTAAAGGAAGATGGGCGGATGAGCTTCCCAACGTACTGTGGGCCTACCACACGACACCTCGGGTTCCCATGGGAGAGACCCCTTTTTGTCTTGTCTTTGGATCCGAGGCTATCATCCCTATGGAGATCGGCGTGCCAAGCCTTCGGGTGGAGTCATTCAGCGAGGAGGACAACCCGAGCCGACTGTGATCCAACCTTGATCTCATCGAGGAGGCACGTGATCGGGCGTGACTCAGAATGGCGGCTTACCGCCAAAGAGCCGCCAAGTACTATAATGCCCGTGTCCGCTCCAGGATGTTCCTCCCAGGTGATCTGGTCCTCAGGAGAGCTGAAGTTTCAAAACCAATTGAAGGAGGCAAGTTGTCCTCTAATTGGGAGGGACCCTACCAGATCATGGAGACTCTGCATCGAGGAGCGTACCGAATCGAAGGACTCGATGGAACTCCGCTCCCTCGAACCTAGAACTCGGACAACCTCCGTTGATACTATCAATGATGTACACAGCAAACTGGTTTAGGTTCGGGTACCTCACCCTCTTAACTCATTGAAATAAAGACGAGTCTTGAATATCTTATCTTCTTTAGTTAACAAAGATGTGTAGTGCACCGTCCTCGGCACTCCAAGCCTAACCCCGGTCGTCACTCGAAGAACAAGTCCAGCAGTCGGCCTCAGCCGACCCCAAGCGTCGACACTCCAAGCCCAACTCCGATCGGCACTTGAAGACTAAGTCCAGCAGGGTTAGCCTCAGCCAACCCCAAGTGTCGGCACTCCAAGCTCGACCCCGGTCGACACTCGAAGACCGAGTCCAGCAGGGTCGGCCTCAGCCGACCCCAAGCGTCGGCACTCCAAGCCCGACTTCGGTCGGCACTCGAAGACCGAGTCCAGCAGGGTCGGCCTCGGCCGACCCCAAGCGTCGGCACTCCAAGCCCAACCCCAGTCAACCCTCAAAGACCGAGTCCAGCAGGGTCGGCCCCAGCCGACCCCAAGCGTTAGCACTCCAAGCCCGACTCTGGTCGGCACTCGAAGACTGAGTCCAGCAGGGTTGGCCTCAGCCACCCCAAGCGTCGGCACTCCAAGCCCGACCTGGTCGGCACTCGAAGACCGAGTCTAGCAGGGTTGGCCTCAGCCGACCTCAAGCATCGACACTCCAAGCCCGACTTCGTCGACACTCAAAGATCGAGTCCAGCAGGGTCGGCCTCAGCCGACCCCAAGCGTCGGCACTCCAAGCCCGACCCCGGTCGGCACTCGAAGATCGAGTCCAGCAGGGTCGGCCTCAGTCGACCCCAAGCGTCGGCACTCCAAGCTCGACTCCGATCGGCACATGAAGACCGAGTCCAGCAGGGTCGGCCTTGGCCGACCCCAAGTCGGCACTCCAAGCCCAACCCGGTCGGCACTCGAAGATCGAGTCCAGCAGGGTCGGCCTCAACCGACCCCAAGTCGGCACTCCAAGCCTAACTCCGATCGGCACTCGAAGATCGAGTCCAGTAGGGTCGGCCTCAGCCGACCCCAAACGTTAGCACTCCAAGCCCGACCTCGGTCGGCACTCGAAGATCGAGTCCAGCAGGGTCGGCCTCAGCCGACCCCAAGCATCGGCACTCCAAGCCCAAACCCGATCGCACTCGAAGACCGAGTCTAGCAGGTTCAGCCTCAGCCGACCCCAAGCGTCGGCACTCCAAGCCGACCCCGGTCGGCACTCGAAGACCGAGTCCAGCAGGGTCGGCCTCAGCCGACCCAAGCATCAGCACTCCAAGCCCGACCTCAGTCGGCACTCGAAGACCGAGTCTAGCAGGGGCCGACCCCAAGCGTCGGCACTCCAAGCCCGACTTCGGTCGGCACTCGAAGACCAAGTCCAGCAGGGTCGACCTCAGCCGACCCCAAGCATCGGCACTCCAAGCCGACCCCGGTCGGCACTCGAAAATGAGTCCAGCAGGGTCGGCCTGGTCGCCACTGGGGCTCACTCAACTACGCTGGAAGGGCTATTCCCGCAATGTGAAGTGAGGGGGAGTAAAAGCATAAGCCTGAGATCAAATACTTGAACAGAAATTGCATTTCATTACTAAAAAGAGTCTTACAAAAGCACCGAAACAAGTCAGACTCAAAAATAAACATAAAAAGGAAATCAAGATGAGTTCGGTCCAGCTTCGCCTAACCCCGGCTCGCTGTCAGTTGGCTCCCGCTCCATCGGTATCAACCCTGCCGGTCGGACATGTCGATGAGGCCGACTCTTCGTGCACATCGTTTGGCTCAATGCCCTCGAGTCGGTGTGGCCGAAGATGCGACCGATCTTCTCCTTTCCGTCGCGGAAGTCCAGCAGGTAAGATCCCATCATGGCATCGGCCAGCTCCTCTCCAAAGACGGTGGACTTCCGGAAGTCATCCACTGCCTTGACAACTGCCTCCTCGGCGACTGCGGCCCTCTTCTCGATGGCCACAGCCCTCTCCCCTGCTGCCCTCACCAGCCTCGCTCTCGGCCGCCCTGACCCTCGTCAGTTGGGCGACTCCTTGGCACCTGCGGCCCGCAGCTCAGCCGACTGCACCTGAGGTAGAGGGAGTTGATACGTAGGTCCGGGTGTGGATGGTCACCCTGGCAGAGTCCAGCAACTCGCGGCGGCTCGAGCATTCTCTTGCTGCTGCCGCCCGATGTCTGAGCTCCTCAACCTCTGCGGCCCTCTCCTCCGCTTGGTCAGGGCTACCTCCAACCGACGCCTAGCCTCCTCCAGCTTGGCTCGGTCGGCGTGGACTTCCCCCAGCGCTACCTCGGCCCCCTCGCGCGGGCCCTCATATTACGAGCTTCGCCTGGGTCTGGCGGAGATGGGTGTCGCTTTGGCGGAGGACTTCCCTCATGGCTGCTAGGGAGTTCATGGCCTGCATAAATATCCCCGTCAGTAGGGTCCAAAGCATGATTGTGAGGAATAGAAGAGTACGAACTTACCCATAGCTGGGCCACGAAGGCCTCTCGGAAGAAGGACGCGGCCCCCTGGTGATGGAGTTCTCCCTGGAACTTAGGCAGGCAGACCTGAGCCATCAGTCTATCTGCCCTCCACCTTGGTTCATAAGAGAGGGCCGAGAGGGGATCGCCTCGGTTCCACTGCCCCCGGTCCGGACCTGTGCCGGGACTGCAATCACTATATCAGGGGACGGGGGTCTCCTATGTCGGCGGCTCCTCGGGCCTTGGCCCTCCCGCTGATGGTTCTTCCCTTGAGAATGCTCGACACTCGAGCCGGCCTGCTCGAGCCGGGGGGGGGGGGGGGGGGGTCATCCGCCGCGACCCTTCGCTCCTCCAGAGGCATGTCGATGGTCAAATCCAACGGGGTGGCCGGGCAGACCTCCTGAGGCCGGCCGGTCGGGATGGCCGGTCGTGTGGAATGAGCTTGAGGTCGAGTCGGAGACTGAGACCGAGATCGCTACCTCGACCCCTCGGCTTCGCCAGCTGCCTTCCTCTTCCAGGTCACCGCCCTCCTCACGGCGTCATCCTGCGGCCTCATGTCTGCACAATACCCCGGTCGGTCAGTAAAAAAAATTTCAGAGGGGCCGATCTTCACCACCGCTCAGGAAGGCGTTTGCTAGTTGGAGATTCTCCTCCGATAGTAGGTCATTGGAGCTAGGGATCTCGGCCACAGCAGTTGGTGAAAGGCCTCCTCATCTTTCGGCACTACTGAATTGTTCTTGTTGGGGCCGTTGTTTGGGTCCCCCCAGCTCGGTCTCGCTCCCTCGAGATCGGCATAAAAGAAGCGGGTCTTCCACCCCTTGACGAAGCTGGGGAGACCCAGTCGAGGGCTCGGGTAGGCCGAGGATGGAACATCCACCAGCCGCCTGACGACGGATGAGGTAGAAGGCTCGGAAAAGGGTGACTCTAGGCTCTAAGCCCTGGAGGCGGCATAGGACGAGGAAGGAGCAGACTATCCGAATGGAATTCGGAACTAGTTGAGAGGGTGTCAGGTGGTACCTTTCTAAAAGGCCAACTATGAACGGGTGAAGGGGCAGACGAAGGCTGGCCCTAAGGAACGCCTCGTACAAGGAGACTCTCCCGTCGGAAGAAACCACCCTGTCATCGGGTTGAAGGTAGAACCTAATGCTAGACGGGATGCCATACAGGGTCCTAAGATTGGTCAGTTCTGGTCCGGTTATGGTGGAGGCGGATCCCTTGGGGGTCTCTTTCATAGGCATGGGAAGGGGGCCAGTAGCGGCCGGGCGGTCCCTAATGGGAGCCCCTGCGGCGGCCCGTTGCTGCGACAGGGGAGCCTGGTCCGTGGTGGAGCCGAGGTAGGAGGAAGAAGAGGGAGTGGAAGGGGTCTGAGAAGGCCGCAGTTGTGAGGAAGCAAAGCCGGCATAGGCCGGAGTCGAGGACCACAAACCTACGAGGAAGACATAGAAGGGGAGCAGAAGCACAGGGAGACTAACCTGGTAAGAAGGACAACGTAGACGAGTGGAAGCAGGTGAGACTCGGGGGGAAGAAGGCTCTGGCAGCGAGTCGTTCGCAGGGCGCTCTCCCCTCCTTGAACTACCCTGCCCGATGTGACCTGCCACATGCGTCTCTCAGTGGGAAGGTCATCTCGGCGGGAGCCCAGAGAGCGAGAAACGAAGCGGTCGGCCAATGGCAAGTTGCTGGCCATGTCAGATCATTAATGGTGGGCACCCTTTTCGGGAGCCCAATGAATTTTTTCCCAAATCGAGGAGGATCCCCTTTAAGGCTCAGCGGGAGCGGGACAAGGCAGCGACATTGCGACGCCCACACCCCCGTTGTCGGGGAGCTGTCGCTTCAGCAGCCACGTGTACCATCCGATGGTCGGCGACTCATCGGGATCAGCCCCAGGGCAATGATGCGCCCTTTCACCAATGGAGGATGTACCCACTCTGCCTCATCTAACATCATCATCAAGGTCCAATTAATTCTTCATACACTCCCCGTGTTTAAGCCGTAGCATTCTTGCCAAGGGTTTGATCAGAAACCAGCTTATGGTCAGCCCTAAAAGGGTCCAAGCTGCAACTTCTTGACCAACTCAATATATTACAAGTACTTGAATGTTTTGATCTTGATATATCATTTTCTAGTACTAGATGCTAATAATTTGCTTTCAAAATTTTTGACAAATTGATTCAGAGGTCCTATTCAAAAATCTCTATATAATAAAGTTATTTTAGTAAGTTAGATGAACCAATATAAAATCTTCAGCATGTGGCGATGCTTAAAATGTTATGCCAATCATATATATACAAGTTTCAAAATATCTTGTCAAGAAAAACAACAACAAAAGAAAAGCACCATAGCAAGAAGCTGAACCATGTGAAAAAACTACAACCTCTTCTTAAAGTTTGGTAATTCTTGCAGAGCAGTGATCACAAATTGCATTCCCCTATAATATAAAATGAGAGATTTCATTCTATTAAATCTAGACCTGATGAACCAACTTGGACAACTCCACAGTGTCTAAGGCAGATTCATGGCACATGCCACCATGCACTACAACGCATGAAACAGCCAGCATTAGCAAGGCTGCTGATGAGAAAGGTCAAAGCTTAATGTGCCGCATTTCCCAATGATACAGCTATAAGATTTCCAGGGGTCCCACCTTCTAACATTCCCTTACAATTCAAATTAGAAATGTTATCCCTGTACATGAAACGTTATTTGCAGAATAAAATCATGAAAGAAACGTCTCTTCACCGCCACCTAATGCATTTTCAATCACTTAAGTAGAGAAGCATATATAAGATGGATCAAACCCTACCCACTACCATCGATCATTGATCTCTCAACAAAACCCTACCCATGACCATCGATCATCAAACCCTAAAAATAAAATTGCGGATCAACTGAAGAGCATACATATAGTTCCAACAAAATCAGAGATTAGAGAGTCAAAAAAAAACAAGAGGTAGCAAAGCTTACTATTTCTGTGCGAGAAGAGAGAAGAAGAGATCGAAGCCGGGGCCACAGATCCACTTGCGCCGCTTCCTTAATGTGAAAGGAAGAGTTGAGAGGCTTTCTCGGAGATCCAAAGAAAGAAGGCCAGATGGAAGAGCAAACGAAGAATGAAGGTTGCCGAATCGCTCTCAAACCCTAGTCGGAGGAAATGGATGAAGATCGAAGCCCCTTTTACTTCGTTTTTCTCTTCTACCGGTGCCCCTGGAATACCTAAAGTGAGAATACGGGCTATTCCATGGGGTACCATAGAATAGCAAAACGGGAATACGAAGGTGTTGGGAGAATAAGGATTCCGATGGGATCCACATACCTTTTTACGACTGTTTGGAGAATAAGATGGAATAAGGCTCTATTCCAGATAGGAATAGGGTATCCAAACACAGCCTTAAAGAACTACCCCAAGGAGGCGAGCTTGCAGAAATTCAATAGGGATAGAGGCGGGAATTAGAAGAATATTTAGAAATTTACTGGTTTAGAGATAGTGACAGATATTAAAGTCTTCATCCTTAAAATTTGATTATTTATCTAAATGCAATTTACCTTTATACCATGTTAAATTAGTATTTTCTAAATATATTCCTACTTACTTCTTTCTTAAGTTTTTAATTTTAAGTTTTTAATATATTTTAAAAGTTCATTATTCATAAAATTTGAGCTTTAAATAATATCTTTTGTTTTTAACATACAACCAAGCCTAAAGTTAACAGCCATTTTTCATTCAGAGCGAGGTAAGAGGGATAAGAAATATACTCTGGATCTCAATTCTGCTATATGATCATCCCTAGCTAAGGAAAAAATCTTTATACATCATTTCGATACAGGATGGTCTACACCAAGTGCGCGATGATTTGCCCATGTGCAGGCCATACATCAGTATTACGAGGCTCATGGGCGAGCCCTCCAATATGGGCGAATCATCACATCTGTTGTAGATCATCGATATACAAAGACTTTTCCCCCTAGCTAGATTTAGGTGGCACTAAAATCCCACCCATTAGGGATGGCAATGGCTCGGCTCAAAGCAGCCTCTACCGGTCCTTGTCTCCGTTAGCAAAAACCTTTCCGTTCCATCCCGTTAAACCATTATAGGGTAAACATATCCACTAGGTACCCATTTGACCGTTTATATAAAATAAATAAATTTATTTCATTAAATTTTTAAAATAATACTAATAAAAAGTTTTAGCTTTCATGTTTAGTGATTGCATAAAAAAGAGAACATAAAGATTCAAACATATTTTACTAGATTTTTTAGTATATATTTTATTTATTTTTTACTAGATTTTTTAGTATATATTTTATTTATTTTAAATTTTAATATATTAATATATATAATTTAAATATATTATATTAAAGCTAATGGGAATGAGGTGGATAAACGAGGATGGGGCAGAGAATACCGTTCTTGGTTGTTTACTTATTTAGCCATTAATAGCTAATTATTCGTTTATTCATTAAGTCATTTAAAGTTATTTAAATTGAGAATTCTTGGATTAATTAAAAATGGTACAGTAAACGATCAAACGGAGAAATTGCCATCCATGGATCTATAAGGGAGGAGGCCGGTTCCCATTGGCATCTTCTGGGCTCTCTTATCAATAGGGCACGCACAGCTTGGACTTGGCAACTATTCGGAGGCCCAAAAAGAACATTTGATTATTAAAAAAAAAAAACGCATGATGAAGGATAATTGGAAAAAAAAAAAAAAACTCCAACAAGGAAAAAATTGTTCAAAAAATTAAACAATCAGATGATGGGAAAAAAAATAAAAATCAGACGCACAATAATAAAAGAGTCATTTTTTATATACTTCTGAAAAATAATTTATACCGGATCAAACATTCATGCTTGGATAAAGTTCCATCGATGCTCGCGATCTGAGATCTCTCCGTCATGGGGCACGTGAACATCCCGCCGCCGAGGCGCAGCCCGGGGTGGCAGTGGGACCTCCTGGACCTCGTCTCCGCCTCCTTCTTGGCCGCCGTCCTCGTCTTCTTCGTCCTCGTCTTCACCTTCTTCGGCGACTCCCTCGCATTCTCCGGCCACCGCACCCTCACCCGCTCCTCCGTCTCCAATCCCCGCCAACGCGAACGCCTCCTCGCCCTCCTCGACGGACCCCCCGACCGCGGCGTCCGCCGCGCCGCCATCGACGCCTGCCCCGCCGAGGAGGTCGACCATATGCCCTGCGAGGACCCCCGCCGCAGCAGCCAGCTCAGCCGCAACATGAACTTCTACCGCGAGCGCCACTGCCCTCCGCTCGAGGAGTCCCCGCTTTGCCTCCTTCCGCCGCCCCGAGGCTATCGCACCCCCGTCCCGTGGCCAAACAGCCTTCACAAGGTATCCCAAAATTTTTTGGTTCACTATCTCTTTGTTACTAAACTATTGGCTGGATTATTCTTTAGTTTCAGCCTCAGCAATTATTCATGTATCCGTGGTCGAGTAACTATGGTTATGGAGCCATCCGAGTCGCTCAATATTAATATAAGCACAGAGAATTCTTGGCAGGATGTTGTTAGAATTTGCTTCATTGCTAGAATTATAGAAGTAATTAATGAATCACAAGTCTCCTTTTACCGTAATAGGGCATGTTGTTGAACAATTAGAGGTAGAGAAAATGTGAGGGAATTAAAGTGTTCCATTATTTGGTAATGAAGATAAAATATTGAAGAAAAAATTCCTCGTTTTTCGCTTCATCTCATATAATTCTTTCTTCTTTACCCTTTCTTTTTTCTTCCAGTTATGTTTAGTTTCCTTCGCAACCATGCAGGAGAGACGTGCTGTACGGGAGTTCAATATAGGTCTATGCATAGAATTCAAACTAGTGATGGAATTTCAGAAAGCTTTTTACTTCCTTTGAAAGTGATGACTCGGTAAAGATCCCTATGGATGACAACGACTTCATCTGGTTACTTTATATATTTGCTGATTTCTATTTTTTCTAGCTCATGAAGTTCTTTGGAATTATCCGCCTGAACTCTCTTTTTCTCTCTCTTGCGTGCCCATGCGCGCACACGTAAAAATTCACAGACCTTCAAACCTGCATGTTTATCTATGATCATCTAAAGCTGAGCATTTTCACTTTAAAACAACTCGAAAGTTCAATTCTTATGAAAACTCAGTTCACCAGAAAATTCCGTAGACCTTTATTTTGTCCAAGCCTTATAGAATTCCTAGTCAATCTTTGCCTTCCATATTAAACCATACAAGTTAGCAAACAAAAGCTGTCCTAAAATTGGCATTCTTTAAAGTCCTTATTAGTACACAATGCAAAGAATTACAATGTACATTTGTAGGTAATATAATTGAACAACATGCTTAAATTATCAGCAATGTGATGAGTGTGACAAGTACATATGTGAAAGCAGCTGTTATTGACCGATTAGGGTTACATGATATGGCACTTCTCTCCATTATGGTTGGTGCACTTTTTTATGTGAGTGTTGGATCAAGTCATGCGGAGTAACAAGGCACTGATGCATGAAGCTGGGATAGTTTCGAGCATGTTAAAGGGAAAAGGAATACCGCTGCCTTTGTGACATCTTGAGGCACACAAAGGCAGATATTTGATTACATCCCATAATTGTTTTACTTCTCCAAGTCCTTTCATACTGAAACGAAATGTGTTCTTTTAACCCCTATAAATTTTGATTTTTGGTAATTAGCTGATTGCACATGATATAACTCTTCTGACTCAACTTCCTTGTCATATTTACAATTCCTCCTAAATCACATTATCACTACATCAACCTCTTAATCCTTTAATTTTTCCCTCTTTATTCTTATCTGTTTCATGTTATTCTTAAGGGGGTTACACCATATTAGATTTCTGCTGAGCTGAAGGTATATAACCTTTATTACAGTTGTTCACATTATTGAATCTTAAGCAGCACAGCTGTAGTGATCTGAAACTTCGCATCTGCACTGTTCCAGATTTCATTATATAACATTACACATTTTGAGTTCAAATGCTACATGGACGGCCTGCTTTTGAGTGAGCTCAGCAGACATTGTGTTAAAATGTTTTGGCCTTTCAAATTGCTAAATTGTACATATATTTTTTTCTCCTACTGCATGCAGATATGGCGTGACAACATGCCATATGGTAAAATTGCAGAAAGAAAAGGTCATCAGGGCTGGATGAAGGAAGAAGCCCCATATTTTATCTTCCCAGGTGGTGGCACTATGTTTCCTGATGGAGCTGTACAATATATTGCAAAGCTTGGACAATTTATCCAGATAAATAGTGGTCTTCTAAGGGCAGCTTTGGATATGGGATGTGGGGTAAGAGCTTAAGAGATCAATCAGTGTTGCAGTTTGTAGTTTCTTTCAGTGCTTCCCCCCCTATTTGAAATCATTGTGACGCATGATTCATCCCTTCATGAAGGTTGCCAGCTTTGGGGGATTTTTGCTTAAGGAGAATATCATGACACTTTCTTTTGCTCCAAGGGACTCACATAAAGCCCAAATTCAGTTTGCTTTAGAAAGGGGAATACCTGCATTTGTTGCCATGCTGGGCACTCATCGTCTTCCTTTTCCAGCGTATTCATTTGACCTGGTTCACTGTTCTCGATGTTTGATTCCCTTTACTGCATATAGTTAGTGCTCCTGTCATATGTGTTACACGCCTCTCCATTCACTGATCATTTTTCATATGTATGTATCTGATGATTGGGGTGCAGATGGAACTTATCTTAATGAAATGGATCGTTTCTTCGACCGGGAGGATTTCTGGTTATATCTGGTCCACCAGTGCAATGGACTAATCAGGACAAGGAATGGGATGATCTCCAGGCTATGGCACATGTGCCTTGTGTTATGAAATTATCACAGTAGATGGTAACACTGCCATTTGGAAGAAGCCTTCAGGGTCATCTTGTCTCCCAAACCAAAATGAATTTGGCCTTGATCTATGTAGTGATACTGATGACCCCAGTGAAGCATGGTAAACTATGCAAGTTCTTTCCTGTGTATTACTATATTAGTACAAAAATTAGAAAATAAAATTCTGACAGATCATTTTCTGCATTCAACTGTATGCTTAAAGCTAAAATTTTGGTTTCCAGGTACTTCAAGTTGAAAAAGTGTGTCAGTAAACCTTCTCTTGTTGGAGGAATAGCTGTTGGGTCCATTCCTAATTGGCCAGAGAGACTCTCCAAACCAACTGCAAGGGCCTCGCTCATGAAGAATGGGGTCAATGTGTTTGAAGCTGACACAAGGCGTTGGGTTAGAAGAGTTGCTTATCACAAGAAATCACTTGGCTTGAAGCTAGGGAAGCCAGATGTGCGCAATGTTATGGACATGAATGCATTTTTTGGAGGCTTTGCAGCAGCACTAAATTCTGACCCAGTCTGGGTTATGAATGTCATTCCTGCTCGAGAGCCATTAACCCTTGGCATAATTTATGATAGAGGTCTTATTGGAGTCTATCACGATTGGTAAGCTTTTGTTGCATTCTTTTGCTTATTGTCTTGTAGATATAAGGAAGAAGCAATGACAACTAATTTGTTAAAATGGAGTGGCTGAGCGTCACTGGAGGAACAAGTGATATAGAATCCTAACCATGGAAATCATGGTCCTATTGAAACCAAGGTACTTCATCTCCAACTGCTAGTGCACTGGATTGAACACCTCCATGGTGAAATGCAAATCAAATAGGATAACAGTGGAATGTGGGATGGATCAACGTGCGGCATATCTGAGTTCTAAAGTTAAGTGGTACCAATTAGGACCAGCATAGCATGATGGTATAATGCCATAGGAAAGAGGATGAGGTTAGTGATATCGAAATAGGCACTAATGCCGGGAGATGTGCCACCAACAGATGCAGTGCTGGAAAGAAGGTAGCTAGGTCTCAAGGGCAACTCATGAGCAATGTACATCCAAGATGTTAGTGTTTGCCCAGGATCAAGTAGGGTTTAGAGGTTACAAGTAATTATTGTTATTAAATTTGTATGGAGACATTTTTGAGATGGATGTTGATAACATGGATTATGGTTTATATCGAATACAAGAGGATATTGGATAGGACATTAATTGAATATGAATGGTCTCCTGGGAGAACTTAGTTTATCTTATAGGTGATATGTTGAGCAGCAGAATGCTGCACAAATGACCAGGCTAACCACTATAATCTTAATCTTTAGTGAGATCTAAGGGTTGTGTAGAGAGAAGGAAGAAAGAAAAGAAAGAACGGAGAAGTGGCTCTACCTAGCTCGTTAGGTAATCATTCGATTCCCTCTTTTGGAGGAGAGTTATTAAAGTCAGAGATGCTCTCAGATGTTGGACTACAATAAATATTGGCAGCCGTTTCTGAATGGATTGGTGGTTGTGGACATTTAGCTTTGGGTTTCATTTCTCAACAAATTCTGGGAACCATCTGGGATGGCTCAAAATCCATGTTGTGGGTTGCATATTATACCTTTCATGTGTGAACTATGCACATGTTAAAGATGATTTGTATTTATCATACTTTTTTTTTCAGAAGTAGAGCTTTTAGATTTCCATACTCTGCACTCCATTGTGGTTGTTAGCATGGACCTTAGAGATGAATGTGTTCCATATTAAACCTATCTATCTTGTCTATCTTGACACCTCCAATGTCCAGGGTAACTCTAGAGGGTTGCTCCTTGATTTCAATGGATTAAACTATGAAACCAAATTGGTGGGTCTTCACCTACTAACTGGCCTCTTAGGTTTCAAGGAAAGCTCCTATTTTCTCGCTCCAATATGTCT
The DNA here is from genome assembly GCA_900491605.1 of Calamus simplicifolius. NCBI lineage: Eukaryota > Viridiplantae > Streptophyta > Magnoliopsida > Arecales > Arecaceae > Calamus > Calamus simplicifolius. The sequence continues at coordinate 320,750 of UESW01004626.1, read as the reverse complement.
CTAGTTCAGAGGGTTTTGGCATCAAATTGAGACAGACTAGTTCTTGCAGGTATTCTTATTACTTCTATTAATCATATCTTGATCATTGAAGTGAATCCTGTTTAAATGGGATTGGGTTGGTATGTTAAGATTAAGATACTATGTGATTGTCGAACTTTGATGTAAAAACCATTAAACTAACAGAATGATTAGCTCATCATTAATTATATTAGCATCGGGAAGTATATGTATTATTACACAAACATTAATTAATGAAGTTGGGTTTGTTGAAGGAAGTGAAAAAATTTGAACTTTATGTTCCATAACACTTTACTTGTCAGTATCTTGTGTTGCATCCAAGTGTCCTTTATTTTGGTTTTCTTGTTCCTATTTTCTTTTGGCAATGGATCAAGCATTATTGGTCTACCAACGTTTGGATGCTTAAGGATGTTTATTTGATGGTGCTAGGTGTGAGGCTTTCTCTACATATCCACGAACCTATGATCTCATTCATGTAGCAGGAATCAATTCCTTGACGAGAGACCCAACTTCTGGCAAGAGCAGGTATGTGGAATGTTATTATCTTGGAATTGCTGGTGTATTTACTGTTATTTTGCTTGGACTAGTTTTTTCAAAAAATGAGAGGTCCTTGCAAGAATTCATTAGTTGACACTACAAGGAGTCTGTTGGCAAATTTAATCACAGCTTACCGTCAACTAAACCCTGCCTCAGAAAGCTAGTGATTATTGTTTTCTTTGCTTGTTATGAGTTACCATCCATAGCTACCATAGACACTAGGGTAGCTGAATCTCTGTGTTTTCGGTTTGACAGTTAAAGATATTTGAATGGTAACATCTGGGAAACTCAGATTTCAAATGGTTTTTAAGTTTATTGTGGACTTCTTACATGTCAACTTGTGTTTAATTATGCAAAGTAAAAAGGAAGAGAACTAGATTGCCTGCAGAGTTGCCCCTTTTTTTTCTCCTCTCTTTTTTTTTTTTTTTTTTTTTTGGTACAGACGGTTGATTATACCAGTCTAGTACGAGTCAAGCACGATAGGTCAAAAAAAGAATTGCTTAGGTACAATAGAACAGGAGTCATGCTTTCAAAATTAAATTCCTGAATGATATGCCATCGAGACATGATGGATTCGGCAATTGTACATATTCTGCAGGATAAATTATGCATCAATAAGCAGAGAGGATTCAATGAAATCTGATGCTTACAATTCTTTCGAAACCATCCAACGACTCCCTCAATGAATTCTTCTTATTCTTTAAGCTGTTGGGTATGATACTACTGGTAGAGCATGGCATAAATTAGATTAAATTAATAAAATGGTGAAAAATGAAATGAATTGGCGCCGCCCGGACTCCGGTTGACCTTCAGTGTGTTAAACTGACGTGATAACCAACTACACCACGACACCAAGTGCTGAGGCGCCCACTGAATTTCAATTATAAACTAAATTATTCGGGGAATGACAAACATATTTAAAGACTACACAGGGCTTGAGTCTTCCCACCCTAATGCCGTGGAACTCCAACTCATAAAATAAAGAATCTAACTCGAATTTTTCTCAAATTTTTCTTTTTATTTTTCCCTTGACGTAGACGCAGAAATTCTAATTTTTTATATGGCTGCTTGCAGAATTTGAGGTGCTTCAGACCTTAGGATACCATGAATATCTGTATAGCTGTTAGATACTGTCGGCTGAAGTATCTTTTTCTTCTTGATTTCTTGTGCATGTGGCTGTCACATTCTTATTATATTCTCGGTTATCGGATGGTCTAGTTGGCAGGTATTAGGTCAGGCCAAATGCGAGTCATCATTCTTGTTTTTTTTTTTTTTGCCCTCGCTTTGCCTTCCTCCTCAGTGGAAGGCACTTGAGGTCGTTTCTCTGTAAATTAGACCAATGTGAAAAATTCACTTCATCTCCACTTGAAATTAAACAATTAAGCGCGACCGAACAGAGCTCAGATACTGAATTAAGGGCAACCGAACCAGACTTAAGTGAAACACTGATGTATTATTTCTCTTGATCTTGGAAACTTCTCTCTTCAATGAAGTTAAACAAGGCCCGCGAGCTTAACACCAGCAAGGTGTCTTATTGCAAGCTAATGGTATTCTAAATATATGAGAGCATGTTCATATGAGTTAAAAAGTTCAAGATACAAAACTTCATACAATTTTCAAATGCTAGCGCAACAGAAAAGTTTCATCAGATTATCGACAGCTTGTAGCTTGGTGTGATGTGGGATCTAGACATTTTAATTCAACAATGTTTAGGAATCCAACTAGTACTCTATGAATATGCGAACAAGAGTTAATACAAAAAGAAAAGATCTCATACAACTGGGAGTGCCTGCTACATCTGGATTCTCTAAAGATCCCTAGTGACTAAAACATCATGGTTGATTAAAGATCCCTTAACTTTTTCACAAGCGATGCCAAAATTATTCGATGAAAGTTTATGGTGCAAGCGCATTCTCATTCGTCGACAGAATGAAGCCTGCAGGGCTGAAACAAAAACAAACTGCAAACCAAAGATGAGAAACCTGAACCGGGTCTCTTTAAGTATGTAATGCCTCGAGTTTATCTACTAACCAAATTAATTTATTAACAGATCAAAATCATATGGCTAAGTTAAAATTAATTGATAATAGATGAACTTAAGTTATAAACACATAATAAATTTTTTTTTCATCTAAAATTATTTTTAAAATATTATAAAATAAATATATATATATATATATATATATATATATATATATATATATAAGGGCTCATGCGAGCAGACCATTCCTCAACAGCAACAAATGGAGCAGAAAAGATTAATAATTCGAATTTCAATTGCTAAAAGGTAAGAGAACAACTTTTATGATTCTGTCTCACCTGCAAAAAGGTGATTCAGCTACCGCAGCAACTCAACTAGGGCTGTAATCGAGCCGAGCGAAGCTTTTCGATGCTCAAGTTCAGCTTGTTAACAAATGCTCGAGCTCGAGCTCGTTTAAATTTGAAAAATCCTGTTCAAGCTCGGCTCGAGCTCGCTCATTTGATATGATTAGAAAGCTCAACAAGTTCAACTCAGAAAAAGCTCGTTTCAAGCTCGAGCTCATTTCAAACTCGACTCAAATTAAGCTTGTTTAAAGCTCAGCTCGAAAATTAAAAAAAAAAAAAAAAACCTCAATTCTTAAACCTAAAGAACAGCCAAAGAAGATTAAAAGACAGATTAAAAGACAGAGAAGATAAACGGAATGACAGAAGAAACTAGATATTGAGCAGTCCAAGATCCACTAAACAAGCAACCGGCTTCATAGCTATGTACAGGAATACAGTTCAATGTAACACTCAAACGTCCTATTAAACTGTCCTCCAAATAGAGCTTAACATCTGCTCCACGGCCTATATACAAGATGATACCAGTCCTTAACAACCACAACTCCATTGGGATGTTGGCAAACAACTCAGATAGTGACACCAATGGCAACGTTCATTTCTATTCTCCAGATGGAAAAGCGTTACCAAGCTAACCACAAATCTGCACAGAAAAAGGAAATATAAATTTACCAGGCAACAATTTACTCTGCACTTCCAGTGATGCGATCGTATTTAGCCTCAAAAAAATAAAGATTGAAATGAAGAAATATGCAACTCAAATCAGCAATAAGTTTTGGTTGGTCAAACATCATTCCAAACCGATGAGCTATACCTGATGTAAATTTTTTTCGAAAAAAAAATAAAAAAACATGGATCTGACACTGAGGAACTCCACATATTGAAGGATTTTTAATGATGCATAGATGTCATATGTTTGTGTATTTACGATATTCAGCCACCAAACCCTCACCTCTGGGGCAAAATCATTCAATAACATGTGATAGTGCTCCTCATTTTTTTGTACATTAAATTTTTCCAAATGCCCATTTTTATGGAAACAAGTGGCCTTGCAAAACAAGATTGACATCAATCTTGAAAATCAAGCTCTTCAAAAAAAAAAAAATTGAAGGCAAGAAAAAAAAAAAAAACAAAGTTGATGATTTTGAATGCGAGCCAAACCACAATCATGTAAAAGTAGTCAAATTTGACAAATAAATAGTCCAAGCAATGCTTACCCAGCTACAAGCAAAACCAGTGCAACCACCCATAATATCTTCTGGTAAGCTTTATGCTTTGACCTGACCTGCCTTGGAGGAGGCAAATTGCGGCATTCCAACCAAGCATACTGAGGCTGGATCAATAGTATAAAGCCTAGGAGAAATCCTGTTAGCAATCCCCCTATATGGGCAAAATTATTGACATGTGGTAATATCCCTACAGCTAAATTGATCACAATGATGACCAATATAGTAAACAGAGCCGCGGCCTGCAAAAAAGCAAATCAATGCGATCAGACTCACAAGCCTAAAAGTTGCATCCAAAGCTCAAAGACAAAATTTTCCCACCTTGTTACAGTATATAGTCCAGTTTGTGATGAGTTCTGACAGCATTGCCCCAAGAAGTCCAAACAGAGCACCAGATGCACCAACAGTAATACTGTTTGCAATGAATAGAGATGAGAGGACGCTACCACCAAATCCTGAGAGAAGGTATATTATCCCAATCCTCACTGCCAGAGGCCAGGTTAAGATCATTCAGCTAAACACAATGGCAATTTATACAAGATCCATAAACCAACTCAATTTTGGGATGCCAAGAATTGAAAGCTATTGCAGCTGATTCTAAATTATGGAGAGAAATAGGAACAATTGAAACCAACTACAGTGAAAAATATCATCCTCATGCAGGATCTGTTAATGTGTGTGTGAAAACAATAAGAATTATCCCTGCTGACACTTTTTACTTGAAACAATTTGATTTCAGACTAATCTGACATGCAAATTGATAAAATGACGCTATTAACTGAAAGGAATTAAGCTTACCAAATCCAAATTGCTGTTCCAGGCGAATTCCAATAAAAATCAGGCTCGCCATATTAACAAGCAGATGTATGACACCGGCATGCAACCAGATACATGACACCAGCCTCCATCCTTGATGCTTGGTCACCACTTTGTCCCGTTCGAGAGCTCCCAACTTCTTCAATCTGGAAGATTAAAACAGAGCAAATTAATGAGGGTAAAGTGACCAAAATAATTTAATTCAAAAGGAAGGATCATAAGACACAATATTCTATAAAGAATATAACTGTTCAAAATTTGCTAGAATTAGCTTCTGCTACTTTCTAACACTATTATGTAAAAGGTTATGCTGATTTGACTTTGTATAAAAATGAAGCAAGAGTGGTCGATCCAACCACCGGATGGGGATCACTCTCTCTCAATTTCTTCAGTGTGGAATTCCGGCCAGTCTTGCTCCTACCTTTGAAGACCTCCAATGGCAAAGGATTGCGGCTACCATCTTAAGCTGGAATATAACTTCAGAAGAGGATGAAGCTAAAAATGAAACCAGCGAAATAATAAAAGACAGCAACAAGAAAAGGAAAAAAAAAAACTAAAAATTAAAATTCCATGCTACTTCCAGCCAATCACAAAACAAATTCGATGACATCCAAGTTCCCTTTCCAAAAACACTCATGGAAACGAAAAATAAGGACCGGATTCGGATGAAATCTATGAATCAGTTACCTTTCTCTCCCCCCAGACCTGCTCCGTACGAGCACCCAAGCAATCAAAATCGCAACTTTATCTCAAATTCAGCGACACAAAAAAAAAAAAAAAAAAAACCATCCCAGGCAATAAAAATTGCAACTTTATCAGGCATTCAGCGTGAAAAAAGCGCAAATAGGGACAAGGAGACGTTACGTGGGGCAGGAGGGACCTAAGAGGGGATTCTCGCGGAGGGGCTCGAAGGAGAAACGGTGGAGGAAGTCAGCGACGCACCGACTCTCTGGTCTCTGGTGGTCGGGGCAATTGTTGACGTACATGGTCACACGAACATGGCCAAGTTCGCCACCATGATCATAGGGACGATCCATGGCGTCCACTCTCGCTCTGCTGACGACCCGGCGTCGTAGTAGAACGGCGACGGCGCAGCTCCGCCGTACTCCCCGGGGGCGCCCTTGCCCTTTCCTCTGGCGGCGTCGCCGCCGCCCCTCTCGACGTCGACGTGAGACATCGCCGCTGCCCTGCTCCTACTGACCTCAGAGAAGTGCGAGAAGAGAAGAAAAGCAACAGCTTTATCGAAGGAGGAAGAGGCTTTAGTTGGATTCAAAGAAGAAGACGATGAGAAGAGACTCGTTGGAGAAATGATGGGGAAAATAGAAGAAGAGAAGCCGAGGAGAAGCGAAGAAAGAAGAGAAGTTTTTTTTTTTTTTTTTTTTTTTTTTTTGATATTGTTGCTGCTGAAATCTGTCCTCCGCTCGGGCGCGATCGGGCTGCAGCATGGGCTTCCCTTCTAAGCGGACCTGCAAGACAGTCCTCACGCAAGAGGCATTGGGGATGGCCCTCTACGGAAGACCCTCCGACGCTCAAGTCAGTGGAGACCAGCAATCAACAAATATGGGAGAAGGATCCTGAAGAAGAGTTCCTCCGAGCTCTCGTGGAGCTTTATGGCGGAGTGTGAGAACTGTGAATGAAAAATGGGCGTAGAATCGCCGTACCTGAGAGGCTTGAGGCGGTAGTATTTATAGGCGGTCACCTGACTTCTTGGACGTGCTCTGGATGAGGTCTGAAAGTGTTAGGATTGAAACGGATTCGAATCAGGTTGTTACAGGGTCGGTAGGATCCGTATCTAGTTAGTTAGAGGATCGACGGCTGGGAGGCAGGGAGAGCTGGCCGATGGCTCGAGACTCAGTAGCTGTGTGGTCCCTAGGCCACTATTGTAGGTCCTAGGCCACGTCTTGGCATGATTCCTTGTTTGGAATCTTATTCTGTTACAGTGAATTTGAACTCTCCCGCGCCAAATTCCGCAGAGGTCTGAAGTAGCTCGGATCGAATGGCCGAGGAATGGTCTGGCCTTGATAGCAGAAGCATAAGAATAGCTCGGGTTGCCGAGGCATAAGGTTGGCCGAACCTGCCAAAGTATAATGTGGTCGGCCGAGTCGGACTTCTGTGAAGCATGGAGTCAAGAACTCCTTGTCTCGGCTTTATAACGCAATCCTTCCTCACGCAAAAGGTGCCAAGGGGCAACGTGGCAGCCATAAATGCCTTAATGATAGAAAAATAAGGCATTAAATGCCTTAAAACAGGTGGATGCACATGGCCTTTATGAGGCCATAATTGCGTTGGTGCAAAGGTCATAGTTGTGACTAGAGTGCCAAGGTATGTTGGCTGAAGCCGAAGTATGCTTTCTCCTCTCTTTTTATTCCATTAAATGCTGGCCAAGTCATTATGACCGTTTCTGCACCATGAATGCTCCAGCTTATTGATTTGACGGATATTAATGAGGGGGCCCTTGGGAGAACCCACGCACATGACGTAGCCCTTTTTTCCCTCTTGTCTCTTTCTTCATTATGAGGAGACTCTTGTTGCTAGAATGTCGCGCCAACAGGCCAGCTCGCAAGCGGGCATTTGGACTAGGCGCGACCCCATCGCCGATGTGAGTGGTCAACAATGCAATGACAATTTTACCTCTCATCACATGCCCCCACTCTCTAGTCCGAAGTGTAATTTCGGATATAGGGAGTAGAATTCTGGAGCAATCTTATTTAGGGGACGTGTCATTCGATCCTCTATAGAGGAAGTGTTTATCTCTGTGTAGGTTAGAGAAAGGCCTGGGCGGCCCTCTTGCTGAAGTAAAATAAGGTGCTTTAGTTGCACTAGAGTGTCCAAGAAATTATCCGGCTGGGATGAAGCTTTAGTGTTGTATCACTCGGATTGGCCGAGGCTGCAGAAATATATCACAGTCTTTGGCCGAGGCTTTTGATAATAAGAGATGCACTCCGGCTATGGCCGGGGCTTTTGGTAATAAGAGATGCACTCCGGCTCTGGCCGGGGCTTTTGATGATAAGAGATGCACTCTGGCCGGGGCTCTGCCCGGGGCTTTTGAAGATCAATAAGAAATTCCCTCCGGCTTTAGTCGAGGGTTCCGACATGTCACTCGGTCTTGGCCGAGGTTTCTATTAATAGGTGATGCCCTTCGGCTCTGGCTGAGGCTTTTGATAATAAGAGATGCACTTCGGCTCTGGCCGGGGCTTTTGAAGATCAATAAGAAATTCCCTCCGGCTTTAGCCAAGGGTTCCGACATGTCACTCGGTCTTGGCCGAGGTTTTATTAATAGGTGATGCCCTTCGGCTCTGGCCGAGGCTTTCGATAATAAGAGATGCACTCCGATTCTGGCCGGGGCTTTTGATGATAAGAGATGCACTTCGGCTCTGGCCGGGGCTTTTGATAATAGAGATGCACTCCGACTCTGGTCGGGGCTTTTGATGATAAGAGATGCACTCCGGCTCTGGCTGGGGCTTTTTATGACTGCTTCTCATTGTAACTTTCAAAGAGAGTTATAAAAAATTTCGCAGGCCTTTTAAAAACTAAACTTAATTCAATGAATAAAAATGGGTCCAGAAAGAGCGTACTTTTATGGATGAATTTATTACTCAGTTGTTGCCGAGCCTTCAGAAATATATCACTCGGTCTTTGGCTAATGCACTGAAATTTATTACTCGGTTGTTGTTGAACCTTTAGAAATATATACTCGGTTGTTGCCAAGCCTTCCCAAGATGCTACTCGGTTGTAACCGAGGCTTCAAATATTAATTGCTACTCGGTTGTGACCGAGGCTTCAAATAAATTACTCGGTGTTGCCGAACCTTCAAATAATAAATTACTCGGTGTTGCCGAGCCTTCCAAGATGCTACTGGTTGTAACCGAGGCTTCCAAATATTAATTGCTACTCGGTTGTGACGAGGCTTCAAATAATAAATTACTCGATGTTGCCGAGCCTTCCAAGATGCTACTCGGTTGTAACCGAGGCTTCCAAATAAATTACTTGGTGTTGCCGAGCCTTTAAATAATAAATTACTCGGTGTTGCCGAGCTTTCCCAAGATGCTATTCGGCTGTAACTGAGGCTTCCAAATATTAATTGCTACTCGGTTGTGACCGAGGCTTCAAATAATAAATTACTCAGTGTTGCCGAGCCTTCAAATAATAAATTACTCGGTGTTGCCGAGCCTTCCCAAGATGCTACTCGGTTGTAACCGAGGCTTCCAAATATTAATTGCTACTCGGTTGTGACCGAGGCGTGTTGCCGAGCCTTCAAAGATGCTACTCGGTTGTAACCGAGGCTTCCAAATAATAAATTACTCGGTGTTGCCGAGCCTTCCCAAGATGTACCGAGGCTTCAAATAATAAATTACTCGGTGTTGCCGAGCCTTGATGCTACTCGGTTGTAACCGAGGCTTAATAAATTACTCGGTGTTGCCGAGCCTTCCCAAGATGCTACTCGGTTGTAACCGAGGCTTCAAATAATAAATTACTCGGTGTTGCCGAGCCTTCAAAGATGCTACTCGGTTGTAACCGAGGCTTCCAAATAATAAATTACTCGGTGTTACCGAGCCTTCAAATAATTACTCGGTGTTTCCAAGCCTTCAAATAATTACTCATGTTTCGAGCCTTCAAATAATAAATTACTCGGTGTTGCCGAGCCTTCCAAGATGCTACTCGGTTGTAACCGAGGCTTCCAAATAAATTACTCGGTGTTGCCGAACCTTCAAAATGCTACTCGGTTGTAACCGAGGCTTTAAATAATAAATTACTCGGTGTTGCCGAGCCTTCCAAGATGCTACTCGGTTGTAACCGAGGCTTCCAAACATGCCACTTGGTTGTAACCGAGGCTTCCAAATAAATTACTCGGTGTTGCCGAGCCTTCAAATAATAAATTACTCAGTGTTGCCGAGCCTTCCCAAGATGCTTGTAACCGAGGCTTCAAATAATAAATTACTCGGTGTTGCCGAGCCTTCAAAGATGCTACTCGGTTGTAACCGAGGCTTCCAAATAATAAATTACTCGGTGTTACCGAGCCTTCAAATAATTACTCGGTGTTTCCGAGCCTTCAAATAATAAATTACTCGGTGTTGCCGAGCCTTCAAATAATAAATTACTCAGTGTTGCCGAGCCTTCAAATAATTACTCGGTGTTTCCGAGCCTTCAAGATTATATTTTACTTGGCACTGCCAAGGTTCGGAGACCGTTACTCGGTTGTAGCCGAGCCTTCAAGATTATATTTTACTTGGCGCTGCCAAGGTTCGGAGACCGTTACTCGGTTGTAGCCGAGCCTTCAAGATTATATTTTACTTGGCGCTGCCAAGGTTCGGAGACCGTTACTCGATTGTAGCCGAGCCTTCAAGATATTTTTTCTTGGCACTGCCAAGGTTCGGAGATTTATTGCTCGGCCTATCCGAGGTTCGGAGATTTGTTGCTCGGCCCAGCCGAGGTTCGGAGATTTATTGCTCGGCCTAGCCGAGGTTCAGAGATTTTCTGCTTAAATAGATAACTCGATCGTGCCGAGGATCAGCAAGTGGCATCCATTTTTCATTATGATTTTTTGGAGAAGTGATTGTGATGACCATGCCATAAATCATAAAAGCAATATGCTAATAAAAAAATTAACGAGGCGGGCCCGTAGAAGGCGTACCCTACTGATGATATCTGCGGAGGTTGTCGAATTCTACGTCTGAGGAATGAATTTCCCATTCAGATCTTGGAGCTTATAGGTGCGAGGTCCGATGACTTCCGTCACTTGATAGGGGCCTTCCCAGTTTGGTGCCAGCTTTCCTTGCTCTAGCGGTTTGGAGACAGATGCTTTCCGGAGAACGAGGTCGCCAGGCAAGAAAGCTTTCTCCTTGACTCTGGAGGCGTGATAGCACCCGCGGAGAGGGAAGTCCTATCTCCACAGGGATGATAGCTTCCACTCCGAAGGCCATCCGGAACGGGGTCCCGCATGTGGAAACTCTCTGGGTGGTGTGGTAGGCCCACTGGCTGAGGCTGAAGCTGGCCATCGACTTCTGTGAAGCATGGAGTCAAGAACTCCTTGTCTTGGCTTTATGACGCCATCCTTCCTCATGCAAAAGGTGCCTAAGGGGCAACGCGGCAACCATAAATGCCTTAATGATGGAAGGAGATAAGGCATTAAATGCAGGTAGATGCACATGGCCTTTATGAGGCCATAAATGCCTTGGTGCGCATAGCATGGCTATGGAAGCCGATCTGTTGTGCCAAGGCAGGGAGAAGGCAGAGACGACGTCGAGTCGTGGCGAGAGGACACCGGAGAGATGGATCGGGCCTACCGAGATTTGGGGAGATCCTTGTCGCAGCCCCTTGCGGGACTGGTCTGGCCTCCTTAGGTCGATATGGGGGGTCCGCAACTCCATGCGGACCAGAAGAAGAAGTGGCTAGAGAAAGAGGAGCTGCAGCCTCTTCGAGGAGGCATGGAGCAGGGGCAGCTATAACTGGATGGGGAGCTGTAAAGCGCTCCTGAACCAGACGGGTCAGGGCCTGGACCTGCTGGACCAGTGTGGCGAACTGGTCCTGGGTTTCAGAAGTTGCCCTTCTCCGATTAGCCATTGGAGAGGTTCTCTTCCAGATCGAGATCCTTATCTTCTTTCTTCAAGTTTAATGGGACTTGAGGCCCTTCCTCTAGCGCCAATCTGTTGCTGCTAAAATCTGTCCTCCGGCTCGGGCGTGATCGGGCTGCAGCGTGGGCTTCCTCCTGGGCGGACCTGTAAGACAGTTCTCATGCAAGAGGCGTTGGTGGTGGCCCTCTGCGGAAGACCCTTCGACGCTCAAGTCAGTGGAGACCAGCAATCAACAAATATGAGGAGAAGGATCCCTGAGGAAGAGTTCCTTCGAGCTCTCGTGGGAGCTTTTATGGTGGAGTGTGAGAACTGTGAATGAAAAATGGGCGTAGAATTGCCGTACCTGAGAGGCTTGAGGGCGGTAGTATTTATAAGCGGTCACCTGACTTCTTGGACGTGCTCTGGATGAGGTCTGAAAGTTGTTGGGATTCGAAATGGATTCGAATCAGATTGTTACAGGGCCGGTAGGATCCGTATCTGGTTAGTTAGAGGATCGACAGCTGGGAGGCGGGGAGAGCTGGCCGATGGCTCGAGACTCAGTGGCTGCGTGGTCCCTAGGCCACTATTGTAGGTCCTAGGCCACGTTTTGGCATGATTCCTTGTTTGGAATCTTATTCTGTTACAGTGAATTTGAACTCTCCCGCGCCAAATTCTGTAGAGGTCTGAAGTAGCCGAGGAATGGTCTGGCCTTGATGGTAGAAGCATAAGAATAGCTCGGGTTGCCGAGGCATAAGGTTGGCCGAACCTGAAGTATAATGTGGTCGGCCGAGTCGGACTTCTGTGAAGCATGGAGTCAAGAACTCTTTGTCTCGGCTTTATGAGGCCATCAAAAGGTGCCAAGGGGCAATGTGGCAGCCATAAATGCCTTAATGATGGAGGAAATAAGGCATTAAATGCGGTGGATGCATATGGCCTTTATGAGGCCATAATTGCGTTGGTGCGAAGGTCGCGGCCGTGGAAACCGAACTAGAGTGCCTAGGTATGTTGGCCGAAGTATATTTGCCGAGGCATGTTGACCGAAGTATTCTTTCTCTCTCTTTTTATTCCATTAAATGCTGGCCATGTCATTATGACCGTTTATGCACCATTGAATGTTTGACGAATATTAATGAGGAAGCCTTTTTTTCTCTCTTGTTCTCTTTCTTCATTATGAAGAGACTCTTGTTGCTAGAATGTTGCGCCAATCGACCAGCTCACAAGAAAGGCATTTGGACTGGGCGCAACCCCATATGAGTGGTCAATAATGACGATTTTACCTCTCATTAGATATATATATAATATAAGCGGTAAGGAATAGAGTCTGAGGGATGATGGGGTGAAGTTCTGAGGGTGGACCGGATGGATAAAAGCCGTCGGATCCGTTCTCGTATTCAAATCTTGCTGCCACGTATATGAGTTCATTCACTGTCCCACGGACTTGTTTTTTTTTTTTTAATAATTTGTTTTTAACCTCCAAAGAGGTAACGTGTGATCGTGGGATGCTAATATAAACGCAAATTCTACGTTGATACTTTGACGCCATAAATAAAGAAAAATTCAAAAGACATTTTAAAAAAATGGTACAAAAATAATGAGCTCTCAAACAAGTGGGGTTGAAATAATCATTCTAACCAAATTCTAACATAAATTTATTTATCAAATCAAAAATTATAATATACGTATGTTGAAATAATTTATTCTTCAATTAATCTGTTTCACAGGCTTATTTGATGAAGTGAAAATGATTTAAACTAGAAGAAAAGACTGAATTTAATCCAAAAATTCTAAATGCAAATAGAAAGGCTGATTTTATTATTTTCCCAATTGTTTCTTTAAATTTTCTAAATAATTTTAAATTATTAAGTATTTTTAATATTTTTATCTTTGATTCTTATATATAGAAAGAGAAAAAGAAAGCCCTTCTTACTGTTGGGTTAATAATAATTAAAGAAAGATAGAGAATGAAGAGATATTTCTTTTTTTTTCTAATAATATGTTTTTTACTTTAAAATTGATAGGTTAGAATAGAAAGAAGATCTTAAAAAGATTAAAAAAAAAAGAATTTTCACTATTTTCTTTCCAAAATGTATTGAGATTTCAATTCTTTAAAATCTATTAAGGATGATCGCTAGTCGATATCTATCTCATAAAATTAAAAAATAGCTAATTAAAAGCATCACAGTAGCCCATTCAAATTGGGCTTTAGTTTTCTTATCGATTTATTCACTTTTTTTAATATCATTAAATGTTTGTTTATTTTATGTTCTATCTCCTCTTTTTTTATAATTATCTATTTTTTTCGGTTCTTGTATTGAATTTAATACTAATTTAAGGTAGAAATTGATTATATTTCCTTAAACACAACAAAGTTTTAATTGATTTATAATGACCTTATTTTTTTATGTTAGTTTCTTTTTTCGACTGATCATATTTGGAATGAAAAGAAAAAAAAAATATTAGTTGGTTCTAAGATGATTATTCAGATAATCTCAGATGCCTTATTTGTTAGCAGTTGAATCTTCATTATTCATTGCTCTAGATTCCCCCCAAATAACAAAAAGTGAACAAAAGAATTCTATTTATCTATTTTAGAAATTATGAGGCAAAAAATATTTTAAAGAAAACTACAAAGGATCGTGCTATTGGGGGAAAAAAAAAAAATTTGGAGGAGTTTTCTTTATTTTTAGTTACTACTTCTTAATAAATACAGATATAACTATAGTTGCAAATAATATTCTTTATTGTTCATATCTATATTTATTTTAATAAATAACTATTCCATCCATATTTAAATTTTTAGTTTAGTTATAATTATATTTAATCTTATAAACACTTATTACTTAATAAAAATAAGTGTTGATGCTATTATATTATTGACTTGATTACACCTAGTAAAATTTTTTATATTTGATAATCATAAAATTTAAATGTGTTAATCACAAAGGTTCTTTAACATTTAAGTCGATGAGAAAATTAAAATAGAAATGGCAACCAAGGATAAGCCTTATAATTCTATTTTTTAAGGAGAGAGAATGAAGAAAAAAAATGATGGTATAAAATAAATAATGATTACATACCATAGATAAGAAAAAAAATGATATTAATAGCTTATATCTGTATACTAAATTATTTATACATAAATTTTAATTCAGCGTCAAGATAGGCTAATTAATACTATTTATAAGGTTCACGTAGGCATGTATTTAGTTCCAAATATTCTAAGAATGAATCCAAATATCTTCTATTTATAAGGTGATATACTACTTTGTTAAAAATAATACGAAAACCAACCTAATTTATAGTTTACTTTGACCAAAGGACGATATAAATAGATTTTACGTGTTGAATTTAAATATGAATGTGGACTTAAACTTTTAGCCTGATAAAATTAATATAATTTAAATAAAAAATATACGACCAAACTAGCTCTATTTGCTTATAAATTAAGTTTTTATTTTACCTTTCAACTTTTTTTTGTTCTAAGATTCTTTTTTTTTTATAGGCAACAAAAAAATGTTTGACTCGCCAGACAAGGGGAAGCTTGTGGCTTAAAAACCGCAATTTTCAAGTCAACACGCGCCCTAACAAGCATGCCAGCTGTGCCATTTGGAGGGTAGTTTCTTGAGGAAGTGAGTAGTGACACGTTTACTGGTAGACAAGCGTAGGCGGTGGGTCTAAAAGTATGGAGATATATTTCCGAGGAAGTCGACGTCTGACCAGCCCACCACCATTCTTTTCTGGCATTCAGCATGATGATAACGTAGGTTTAGAAAAATAATAATAATAATACTTTCAATAGTATTGCCTTTAGGTGTTGAGTTCAATTCGAATCTAATCCATCAAATTGTTTTACAATCGTGTTTAAAATCATGTTTGCTCAACCTGAATTCGAAAGGTTGGGATTTAACCCGATTGATTTGTAATTGATTCGAATTTGAATTGACTGCAACCCAAACCCAAAGGTTACTCGATCGAAGGTAGCTTATCGGTACCAGATTTTTTGGAGCGTTGAGGGCATAAGTCGGATGGGATGAGTGACCAACTTAAAAGCAAGAGGACAAGTCACATGTAAGAAAAAGAAGGACGGTGAACTATCCGCATATTTAGTTTCACTTTCCACCTCCTTTTCTTCTTTGTTTAAGATTTTTTTTAATACAATATTAAAGCCCCAAGTCCAGGTCCATAATTCGATGTTTATTTTCTTTGAAACAAGTATTTTGCTTTTTTTTATTTTTAATCAACCCGAATTTAATCCGAAACTCAATCCGAATCCGATTTTTAAAATAAGATTAGGATTGAAGTTTTACAAATAAGGTTAGGATTAGAGTTAATATTTTATAAATAGAATTAGAATTAAGGTTGAGTAAAACTTAAATTTTATGAGCCCAAGTTACACCCTACACCCCTAATTGTCTTGAGAATAAATTTTATCTTATTTTATTTTATTTTATTTTTTCCTTCGCAATCATATGAAATCGAGAAACGGTAGCATGTTAGCTAATGAAAAAATTTAAAATTGGGATGTCTAAGTCTTCCGATCACGATCATAAGCGCGTTGAACACCAACTGTGATCGAATATATTCCATGCTGTCGTCCACTGTCCATATATTAAAACTATTGCCCTAAATGCCCGTCACGTAATGGCCCATGCCGTGTGTCACGTAGCTAGCATCCAGTTCTCATGGCGCATGAAGCTCATCCAATCGTGGCAATCGCATGATGCATGGATGGTCGCGGTGGAACGACCGCATTATCTCTCAAGCGCGGTGCAAAATTCTAAACCCAACGAGTAGGTAGGTAGTAGAACTAATAACGAGTCAGGCGATTCTTGCAGTCAAAAAGTTTTATGGGCTTTCACCATTCAAAACAGGCCCATGGAATGGATAGAGGTTTGATTTAAAAATTAGACCAAGTCCAAGAAAAATTAATTAAATATTATTTAATTAAATTAAAATTTAAAATGAAAATAAAAGTTATAAAAATTAAATGTTATTTAGATCTAAATAATATGGGCCTTGAGAAGAATGGCCGCGGCAGCTGGAAAGCTGCCGAAGGCGGCCTAACTGCTCGACTAAAAAGCCCAACGAAAATCAGCGGGTTTTTCTGGTCTTTGGGCCGTGTCCTACCGATCGAGTCGAGCACCGCATTTATACGGACTCAATTTTGTATCC
Organism: Calamus simplicifolius; assembly: GCA_900491605.1. Lineage (NCBI taxonomy): Eukaryota > Viridiplantae > Streptophyta > Magnoliopsida > Arecales > Arecaceae > Calamus > Calamus simplicifolius. Next base: position 304,108 of record UESW01004626.1, on the reverse strand, counting down.
ACTCGTCGGAAAAGACTTTGTGCATCAGCATGCGAATTGGTCACGCATCTATACCATCACAGATGCTATGATCCAATGAATCATAACCCGCATTGTACATGTGATGGCATAAACATTCGATCAATCCGCGTGCTTATTTATGCACCGAAGGCCGATGCCCAAAGTCTCTTCCTCGCTCGCCTTCATGTCCCCTCGTGCCCTAATCAGCATCCACCTCAAGGGCGGAGGCTGGGAGCAGACCAGGCCATTGCATCTGAAACTGGAAATTTCGATACATGGCGTCAAAGCAAAGCGACCACCCTTCGGAACCAAGATCTGGTGGTATATATCTCTCACGTTATGAGTACAACTCTTTCCATATATGTGACCAGATTATTTGATCCAAAAATGATAATTGCTAGAGGAATCCAGGAGCTTAGATTCATAATGCAACCATTTTTTTGGCCACCTATGTTGGAAAGAGGTTGGACGCTTTAACGCCCGCATATGATCCGTCTAGAACGAAATACTTGAACATTTCGCTTCCCATACAATGATATTTACTGATTTTTGAAGAAAAATAAATACTATTATGATTAAATATTTTAAATAATCATTATAAATATAAACATGTTCACTTCGATTTAGACAAGCTACCGCTTTCTTTGTATCTTCTCAACCATGGCTTTCTTTGCCCTTACGTAATATTAATATTTCATGTGGCATCATCTTATAGATTTGGTTGTAGAGATAAGCATGGGCTGGACCCAAATTCAGATCAAGCATGGCATGACCTAAGCTTATGGCTTTCTTTGCCCTTACGTGATATTCGATGTGATATCATCTTATAGATTAGGTGGCAGAGGTAGGCATAGGCTGGACCCAAATTCAGATCAAGCATGGCATGACCTAAGCTCATCTTAGTAGAAATTTCTCAAGGTCTAAGCCTAACCCAATTTAACCCGTATTTCCGTATATAACTCAACTCGATTCATCTAAGCCTTTTCCCAACTGCATGAGGTTGGCTACATAAATCTACTTCCTCCACTCTACTCTATTCAGGATCAAGTCGATATTTAAATTATAAATAGTTATATTTTTTAATTATTTTATTCATGTTAGTTAGATCTACCTCTATCTCTATCTTTACCATAAATTGTTAAAAGTTCACTCTTTCTAACTGGAGCATCTAAAGGTCTACGTTGTATATGTTCAAACCACTGTAATCGATTTTCTCTCATTTTATCTTCAATTAAGGCTACTCCTATCATTTCTTTTATATGTTTATTTTTAATTCTCTCTTTTAAAGTTTTACCACATATCCATCTTAAAATATGCATTTCTGTTACATTTAATTTATTCACATGTTGTTTTAATATTGCTCAACACTCTATTCTATATAGCATAGTTGGCCTAATAGCAGTTTATAGAATTTTTTTAATTTTAATGGGATGCATCGATCATACAATACTCCCGAAGCACTCCTCTACTTAATCCATCCTGCTCTATGATTCATATCTTTATCTATTCACCTTTTTACTGGATAATTGATCCCAAATACCTAAATTTTTTACTCTTTTGCTATCTCTTGGCATAACTACATGAATTTTATATTATATATATAAGAAGAAAAAAAAAAGCAAATCAAGCATTAGGGTTGGTTGAGGTGCGTGCTTGCAATTAGAACGTCTTAGGTTTAACTCCTCCCAATAACATTTTAAAAAATAATTTTATATATGTTCCAATGATTTATATTTATCTAACTATATTCAAATATAATCAAGTTTATACCTCTTCTCTCTCTCTCTCTCTATCTCTATATATATATATATATCTGTATGTATTGTTAGAAAAGCTTTTGTAGGTAACAGAAATGCATTTTAATATTTTGTAAAATAAATATGCAATGGAAGCAGTAAGATATTGGATCTAATCCAATATTAGCCTACAACATGATCAATATATATATATATATATATATATATATATATATATATATAAGGTATAAAAGAAAAGGACATAGATCAAATCTATATTAACATAAATAACATAGATCATATCTATATTTGTAGCCTAGTATCTTAGATCATATCTAAGTCACCAGTAACAGTTGAATCTTTTACATTTTAATGCTTAATAACTCACGCAGTAATAGAAGGCGGTGGTAGGTAGTACTTCTGCAAGCCACACAAAGGTGTATGGCAATCCACACTGTGGCTCTAGTCCTGACCAGCCTCTTCGGAGTGCTAGCTCCTCTTGAGATTTCTTCTTTTTAACACCAAGATGCTCTTAGAATTATCAAAAGGATGTTTGTGTTGAGAAAACATTTTTTCCCAAGTTTTATAACCATAATCCCTTTCACCCTAAAAACTTTTCATCTCTATTTCTTTTTCTTTTTCAACGTTTCATGAAAGATAAGGAAGAACCCTTCATCTTCATTTTAGTTAAAAACCGAAAAAGAGTTCAAGAATCTCTTTTTTCAGTTAAAAACCGAAAAGGTTAGAAGTTAAGGAATAAGAGGTAATTAGGGGAGGTCATTAATATTCATTTTAAATTCAGACTTAAAATTTTGAATTCAAAATTCAATCTTTAAATTTGAAATTAAAATTAGTTTGAAATTTAAATTCATAATTTGAATTTAAACATGTAAAGATGTTAACATTAAGCTTACCTAAATTTGAGTCTAAACCAAATTCTATTTGATTTGACCAAGATGTTTATAGCTCAATCAAATTGAGCTAGCCACCAATCGATTGTCAATTTAATCCTTCAATTAATTTACTAATATTTAGTTTCTCAATCATCCAGTCAGGTAGAGTCCCTTATGGTGTGTGACCCTATAGGTTCGAACACTAAGCCAGTAGCACTGGAACACTTCCAATACCAATCGAAATCGTCATCTAGCAATGACACCCGACGTCCAGATAGGCCGAAGGTTGCAGAGCAACAATCAAGGACCTCTGGCATATGATTACCATATAATTCATCCCTTTGACCCTCAATGCTAAGATGACTTAGGTTTTAACTGCCAACCCTTAATCAGCTCATCCATAAAGTGTCTCAATCTTCATAAGTCATGTGACTCCTCACAGGCACTACCCTGGCCAAGGTTTTGCTAAATTGAAATATAGTGAGACATTTATTCCAACTATTTGGAGGGATCAATCCCATCTTGATCCACTCACTGCTCCACAAGTACTTTACTACACCCATAAACCTTCTGTCGTTGGATTAAAAATTCAGGTAATCCAGCACCAAAGTACAGTAGGTTGCTTGCAAGCTACCATGGTGACCTCAAGTCAGAGGGATACTTATATTCATATCCCTTCGCGAACACTTCTTGGCAAAAGAGTGTTCCGCAGATTGATCGCGTTCAATGAAATGTCATACACCTCACCTGCATGTCATACCAGTGTCACCACACTCCCTGGTAAAGAGGACAACCAACCCATATGACATACAACGATCTTTACTTGATACATAGTTGTCCTATAACTAGATATCATTTGGTCATGACTATTTTAAGAACCACTCAATAAACCCTCTCTTTATTGAATAGATTATGGTTCTAAGGACTCCATCACAAAAGAATTTATTTAAGAAATATGCGATGTGATGAACTGCCAAATAAATATTTTATTAATTTATAATTCGTATACATTTACAATTTGTAGAATCATCTACATGCTAGTTGATTGGGTTTAGAACACAATTCCCAACATGTATATGTATATGTATATAGTTAGACTCGGATACATTCAAATAAAGCTAAGTCTGAATTCGATCACATGCCCTTAGATTCATATAATTCATGAATTTGAAGGATTAAAAAAATAAAAAAAGTAAGATAGCCTAGAAATTCATATACATTCAAGAATGAAAAAAAAAAGGTAACTAAATCCTGAACTTAACCACAGAATCCGATCCCTCTTTCATCCTTGGTTCATACATCTTAGAATCCCAAAAATAAAAAGGGTGAAAAAGATATTATGACTTTGAAATCCATGTAGATCAAAGAATAAGAGAGGTTATTGGATCCTGAATTTGATTACATTCTCTTAAATTTACACCATTTATATATATCCTGAACATAAGAAGTTAGGATAGCCCCGAAATTTATGTGCATCTAAGGATAAGAGAGATGACTGTATCCTTAGTCAAATGTATTCAAATTTTATGTGTCTGTGTTTGTGGACCATATACATCTCAAGATTCTAAATAGAACATGATGCACGTTTTGAGAGGAGGAAAGAGATGAGGTTGGGTTTCGTGCATCTTTGTGCGTGCGTGCGTGTTCTCATATGCTTATTTGACAAAGAGCAGGAGAAAACTCGACCGCAATCAAAATCAAAGGGGGCTGGATTATATTGCCACTTAACAGCAGCGACAAGTCACATAAAAAAAAATAATAATAATAACAAGGCCAAGATTCAACAAATCTAATCACTTTCCAATAATCTAGCAAGAATTGATCAAAGCATAGCAGAGGACTCCGGCCCGTATTCTTAAGTTCGCTCTCACAGGGTCGTTGCCTATCGAAATCAAGAGACTTGGCATTTAAAATCAAGTCTTCTAGCCTTCACAATGGTTGTGCCCACTGTTTTGGGCACAGACTATTTCCACAGGCAGGCAGCAGGAGGTCTGGTCCACCGTTCCACTGCTCAAAGGTAAGGACAGCACCATGGGGACAAGTTCCTAACAATAGGACAAGGATGGCCTTTGGGCCAGTCTCCTTTTTCACAGACTTTTCACTCTATCTCCTCCTCTCCTCGACTCTTTTTCCCTTTTGCTCTAATTCCCGAGAAAATCTGGCTAAGGCTTCATCTCTTGTCTTCGGGTCTGATGGGATGACAACTCCCCTGCCATTTGTTTTGTTTGGAGGTGGCCTCAGCTGAAAGCTTCTTTTCTCTTTTCTAGGTTCACACCTTGGGAGAGAAGCCCATATCAAAGATGGGGGCCAGGAAGGGTCCGGAAATCTCCAAAAGGTCAATGGAGCTCTGCTTCTGTGCACACCTCTTCAATAATTCAATGCACATTTTGGTCAATAGATGTTGATGGGAACAGTCCTCCAGATAAGGGACTGGCTAACTACTGCATGCTATCTATCTTCCCGGATTTACGTGATGGGTCCATGAGGGGTGGTCAATGCTCCAACAGCATATTTTGCTCCGTATCACTGCCAAACCTGACAAACTCGTCCGGATATTTGAACCATGTGATCTCAATCCTGGCTCGATCAGTTCCATCTCATTTATTTATTTATTTCTTCAACACCCCTAAAAGTTTTCTTTGTAATACTTCTTAGCTAGAGCCTGACATGGACTGGGATCTCTCACTCGTTTCTATCACAACTCTTAGTTTCTTATTGAAAGGGATTCAGCAATGGTTTGTAGCATGATTACAGATTAATCAAACTGCCAACATCTGAGCTTGAAAGATTTTTTTTTTCTTTTTTTTCTTTGTTATACAAACGGTGATTCATATCACCCTAAGTCGGATTAGATCCGATATATCAGAAACTAATAATTAGAACAAAAACAGAGGATAATGGTCTTTCGGTCTCCATCTTCAATAATCAAAGTGAGAGATGATCCTGGCAGCAATTCAGTCTGCAACAGCATTGGCTTCACGATAGACATGACAAATCTGAATATTATGAGCTTTCAAAATCATAGAGCGGATGTCATATAATAAAAGGATAGGAGGTAAGTGAAAACAGTGCTCTTATCGAATCCATCGAATAACAACATAATGAAAACCCCTTCAAAATTTTCTTTTAATGACATATCCCTTAGCCAATTGAGCTGCCACCTAATTAAAATGTTTCTTTTTTTTTTTTTTTGGCTGCAGCCGATGTTCAAAGGGTTGTATTTTATTTTAACTAGGATTTTTGGTATAATTGATAGGAAAATTTAACAATCAACTAACTAGCACCATCAAATAGGCACATTGTGAGTCTAGTTAGTACCATGCTTCATATTTTTTTGATGGCACTAAACTTCTGTTCTGCCAAAACTCTCTTCTTAATGGGCCACCAAACGAGCTCCAATTAAACTGTGGAAAAGGACACCTTCCTTACCGAGTGGCTTGTTTTGCTCTTTGATTTGGGACATCTTCTTGACGTATTCTACCACTTAAAATGTTTTTTGTCCAGACCTATGCATGTTGTAATTTGTTTTCGAGGAGACAAACTGCTCACATACTTCTAATTCCAAGGTTTGCAAGTTGGGGGAGTAATTTACTGTTAATTTGTGCTAAATCTTTCAATTGAGCATTAAGTGTGAGGGATCCAAGTCCTATGCATTTCAGACCGAACAAGATTTTCTACAGTTTCATTGGCTTTTCCAATGTGGTCCCATGTAGAACTTGTAGGTTAGCAAACAAATATCAATATTCTAGTCTTCTAGTGAAAACCTAAAAGTCAAACATCTCTCCGTAGGTGATGTTTTAGCTTGGGACCCACTGCATAGAAAATATCATAAAATTGGAGCTGTATTCATCTTAGATAAATAAACATCTTGAGATACAATCCATAGGGGAAAAAAAAATAGTGTATATGTGCACATGTGAGTTCCTCGATCAAGCTTTAGATGGAATAATCAAACAATTTAAAATAAACTCAAGCCAGCCAATATGCTGGCCACCCCAATATATTGATACAATTGGTGTTTTTTTTTTCAAAAAAAAAAAAAAAGGAGAAACCCTGCCCTCAAATATTTTTTACTAATTACTCTAGCCTTGTTTTATTGAGAATTTGAGATAGTGATGAAGTTTATAAAAGCTAATGATGCAATGTAGAATGGAGAAACAAGTAGCCGCTAAGACCTTATTATTATTATTATTATTATTATTATTATTCAAAGAAAAGTTGTCAAATGGTCTTTTCCATTGATCACGTCTTAACCAAAAGTTCTTATTGACTAAAATTGTAGGGTCTGAATTTAATATATAATTTTTTTTATTATACATAACTTTTTTTAATATAATTTTTTTTATTATACATAACTTTTTTTTTTGCATTGCATATAGTTATATTTTTATTTTACATAATAAAAATAATTACACATATAATTTTTTTGTTGCATAGTTATTTTCTAAATATAGATAGTTTTTGAGGAATAGAAAGCCTAAGAAATTTTAAAAAAATTGATATGCCAGTCAAGTGTTATGTAATTAATCAATATAGCTTAATCCACTTAAAGGCTAGTTATTAATTTATATTTTTTTCTAAAAAGGTTTCATGTGCCATAACTTAATCATGAAAAAATCCTGTCAATTTTTACGGCTTTCTCTATTGAAAGTTCATGAGCAGTAACTATCACAATTTAAAACCTCATTCAAAAGCTAATTAGAAAGTATTATTTTGATTCTTTAATTTTTTTAATTTTATATAAATATTTAAAAAAATTAATACTTAACTAATGTGAAACTAAACGTTCATTGGAATGAACTTTTATATTTTTCTCGTTCAAACCTTAGTGTCCTTATCAGTCTAAGAGCTAAAGTTTAAATTCATGTTCAAATTCAATCAAATTCAACAACCACAGTCATACCAAGCTCATTTACGGCACTTTTCGGTTCACATCGATCGTGAATTAAATCTACTCCACTTCTATATCATTTATCATAACTCAAAATCTCATTTTAAAATATTAAGTAAAAAGTATTATTTAAAAATCTTAACATGTATAAGTATTAAAAATTTCAAAGTATATAATATTAAATATTAAGCTGTTGGTGAGCACGTAATATCAATCCCCAGGTTTGGAAGGCACACGTTGGATTGCACTCCAGGCAAGGTCCACTATCTAATGCAATGATCAATGATCTGTTTTCATTTTCCACGGGACAGCATGCACGTAGGGTCTGGGACCAAAATTGGTTGGCAAGAGGTGCCAGCCAAAGGAGCCGTGGCTGGACGCAGACCTGATGGCAACTCCCTTTAGCCATGTCCGGACGAAGCCATCGCAGCACTGGGAAGCAGCAGGTGGTAGCAGGTAGGAAGATTTGGCTATCGTGTAACTAGCTGGTATTCAGATGATATTATATTTTTTTATTAAATTATGTAGGAAGATAGATCTTTCTTCGCAAAATTTAATTTTCATCGAAGTGCTTCTGATCTCGATATCTTTGGCCACTTGGGCTTTCTTACTGCTGTAGTGAATTGACATCTCTTGGAAGCTTCTCTTTTTAGGATTTGTCAAAATTAACTTCGATGAAAGTGTCCAAGATAGATTAGCTAGTTCAGCCTTTTATTATTTGAGAGCATGATGGAGTGTTGCTGTCAGCGGATAATTTTGGCATCCTTGACTTCTCTATCCTTATGGCTGAACTTTATGCAGTTTGAACCGGTATTTCCTATGCTGTTTGGATTCTTCATGCTCACATCGAGGAAGATTCTCTTATTGTCATCCAGTGGCTTCGGAAGAAAGGCTGCAACCATGTCCCCTCCAATCCCGCTACTCCATAACATTTGATCTATTTTCAAAGGATTTCATAAAGTTCAATTCGCATATGTCAATTCTGCTGCTGTGATGTCCCTTCCAATAGTCTCACATCAAAAAATTGGAAGTTGGTTGAGTGGTTTATATGTTGTAAAGCAAGAAGGATAAGGCACCAATTAGATTCCTTTTGGATTGTAGTGGCTCAAATTGGTATGAATCTTGTCCGTCTTACTTTCTTGTGACAAAATGAGCCCGAGGCTCGGATCGTTACAATATCGTACCAGAGTCATGCACCAGCCAAAAGTGCATGATCTAAGTGCCACACAGGGCAAAGTGCTACATCCATGAGGGTGGTTGCCCTTGGCGACGATGCCCCTCCCAATAGTTCCATATTGAAAACTGGGAGTTGGTTGAGTGGTTTATATGTTGTAAAGAAAGAAGGACAAAGCATCAATTGGATCCCTTTTGGACTGTGGTGGTCCAAGTTGATGTCGACCTTATCCGTCTTGCTTTCTTGTTACGAAACGGCTCGGGGCTTGCATGGCGGCCTTTGTGGCCTATTATATTAGGTTTTGGTTATGAAACCAGAATGATTCTATTCTTTTGTTATTAAATAAAATTTATGTTTTGATCTATCTAAACTAACTTGCATAAGGATTATGTGTTGATCCGTCTGTAATAAAAAAAAAGGGAAGAGAAAAAAAAAAAAAAAAACGAAGGAGGAGGAGGAGGAAACCCATCAACCCAGCCAAGAGGACACCGGTGGGACCTCCACCGCCAGAGCCTTGACTGGTCGAAGCCAGTGCTTTTCTCAAGCCTTTTTCCGAGGGTGCGTGGTTCGAGTATGGGCGAAGGCGTGCAGAGTTGGCGCGATTCATGCATCATGCGGTTTTGGATTTCTGGTCATCTGCGATCATTCGCTGGCCGCAGAGGGGAGCTGTAGATCAGAGCTCATGTTCATATGCTTCTCTAGGGATTTATGCAATTTGGGACGTCAGCCAAAGCACATGTGATGCACGAAGCAAAGCATGCCGGATTAAAACCGTCTTCTTAATGTTAGAAAAAATTATTTTTTTCCTTTTGCAAAATTTATTAATTAGAAAAATGTTAGATAATTAATCAGAAAAGTTATACTAGAAATTTAGATTAAAAAAAATAAAAAGAATCAAACTGATCTAGACGTGTTAAACACTGCCCTAAGGACAAGTTTTCGCCCCCTCGTGCGGGTTGTTGGCGAATTCCCAAGGTACAACGACCTGATTTAATTCGATCCTCCTACCGCGAGCACGATCGGGTGGAGGTTCAAACCCAGTGATTCTTTAGATGCACAAATAAAATAATAAAATAGTTAAATCAATCTTTTACCACCAGTAGTTTGTTGAGACAGATTTTCTTGTTTAGACTCCTTGAGACAGCATGGATTTGCAGCAACAAGATCTTCAAGGATTGAAATTGCAGCAACAAGATCTTCAAGGATTGGATTTGCAGCAACAATATCTTCAAGGATTGGATTTGCAGCAACAAGATCTCCAAGGATTTCAGCAACAAGATCTTCAAGGATTTCAACAACAAGGATTTTGCAGTAACAAGATTTGTGGCAATGGTTTTTATCTTCACTTCTCTTTTCCTTTAGATTATCCATATATTTATATAAAAAAAAATATTACTGTTCCTTCTTGTTACCGTTCCTTCCCAAACGAAAGGAAAAACGGATTTCCAGAAATCACGGAACGCTCGCAGCGAGCGTTCCGCAAACGCTCATCGCGAGCGTTTCGAGCGCGTCCGGAAATCACGGAACGCTCGCTGCGAGCGTTCCGCAAACGCTCGTCGCGAGCGTTTCGTTTCGAGCGCCGGTTACCACCCCACTTCCTTTTTTTTAACTTTTAACAAACGGTAAAGTCAACAATCCCCCACAAAAGTTAAAAAAAAATTAGGGCATCTTATACTGCGCAATAGGTGAGGTGTCCTGTGGATTTGAACCTCACTTAGTGTTGATTGTATACATCTGAAGGAACCATAGTGGATTAGACCTTGAACTAGGTCCTTGACTCAGACTTCTACTAATCACACACACAGCATGAATCAATTGGGTTTAAGCGGTCAGCGCATATTAAAGGCCTTGCGCTTAGTACCTTGATTTTTCATGAGAATTAAGGTTAGCCCAAACCTTTAGTCATGGCCTTATATGACAATTCTCATATAGGTGAATCCTCCAAGGGTATTTGTGACTAATACCCTGCAGATAACCTACCTCGGATCCATTAAGAGAATCACTCAACCTTACACAAATTTACTTTGTCACTTTATAAGAGCACTCATCATAGGGATGGGTTGAAAATTTTTCAAAAAATATGCTCTAACACGATCACTCAATCAGCTTCGTTTCTACCACATTGAACCTCATTCATGGGATCTCCAATCACAGAGGTTGGGTATCCACTACTGGTGACCAAATAATGGGCTTAAGCCCCATCCCCCTCGATGAATCTAGGACTCCACTCCTAGATAATCCCTTGGTTAATTGATCTGCCAAATTCTTCTCAGATTTGACAAATTCCAAAGAGATAACATCATTTTTCTTATGTTGTCTTATAGACTTATGATGAAGTCGTATATGGCGATTCATCTTTTTATTGGTACTCTTTTGATTTGTCAGTTCAATTGCGGCCTTATTATCACAATGGATAGATATAGCTGGAACTGGCTTAGGTACCAAAGGTAGCTCTGATATTAGATTTTTTATCCACTCTGCCTCATTACAAGTGGTATCCAGAGCTATCAACTCGGCCTCCATGGTGCTTCTAGAAATAATAGTTTGCCTAGTGGATCCCCAGGCAATAGCAGCACCGCCAAGAAGAAAAACGTATCCGGTAGTTGATTTTAAATCATGAGAATCAGTGACCCAATTAGCATCACTGTAACCCTCAACCACCTCAGGGTATTCAGTGAACATCAAAGAGAGATTAAGTGTTCCCTTTAAATATCGGAACACTCTTTCTAAGGCTACCCAATGAGATTGATCAGGATTTTGATTATATCTACTTAGCCTTCCTACAACATAGGCAATATCAGGTCTTGTTCTGTTTGCTACATATAAGAGAGATCCTATAATTTGAGAATACTTTAATTGATTAATTGGGTCACCTAAATTTTTCTTTAGGTGAAAGTTAGGATCAAAAGGAGTAGATATTGATTTAAGATTGGAATAACCAAACTTCTTGATCATTTTTTCTATAGAATGAGAAAGAGAGAGAGCTATCCCTTCATGGGACTTGATAAGCTTCATCCCTAGGATTACATCCGCTTCACCTAAATCTTTCATGTCAAACTTAGAAGAGAGGAAAGATTTAACACTTGAAATAATTTCAAGAGATGTTCCAAAAATTAAAATATCATCGACATATAAGCAAAGGATTACACAATCATTATCGATGATCTTAGAATACACACACTTATCATGATTATTGATTTGAAATCCAAAAGATAGAATAATTCGATCAAATTTCTCATGCCATTGTTTAGGAGCCTGTTTAAGACCATAAAGGGACTTGATAAGTTTACAAACCTTGTCTTCTTGTCCCTTTACAACAAAACCTTCAGGCTGTTCCATATAGATCTCCTCCTCAAGATCTCCATTTAGGAACGCAGTCTTCACATCCATTTGATGAATGATTAACTTATGAATGGAAGCAATAGCAAGTAGTGATCTAAGGGTTGTTATTCTAGCTACAGGAGAATATGTTTCAAAGAAATCTAACCCTTTCTTTTGGTTATACCCTTTGGCTACTAATCTAGCCTTATACTTTTCTATTGAACCATCAGGTCTAAATTTCTTCTTAAATACCCACTTACACCCTAAAGGTTTGCTTCCAGGGGGTAAATCAGATAAGATCCAAGTTTCATTTTGTAAGATTGAATTAAATTCAGAAAGGATAGCTTCCTTCCAAAAAGGAGCATCAGGAGAAGACATCGCCTCTGAAAAAGAAGAAGGTTCACCTTCGACTAGGAAAGTAAAGAAACCTTCACCAAGATCTTTTTCTTTCCTTATCCTTGAACTTTTTCTAAGTTCAGAAGGTTCACCTTTAGGATTAGATCTTTTCCTTTTCCTTGACTCATTAGATAAACCAGCTTCAAAAGAATCATGAACCAAGAAAGGATTAGTAGAGAGTTGATTTGGTACTTGGTTCTTGAAAGGAAAAACATTTTCAAAATAAGTAGCATCTCTAGATTCGATAAGAGTATTATTTGAGATGCCACTTATATCAGAGTTTATCACTAGGAACCTATTTGTACTGCTATCTAAGGAATAACCTATAAAGATAGCATCTACAGTTTTAGGTCCTATTTTTCTTCTCTTGGGTTCAGGTATTCCTACCTTAGCTAAGCATCCCCACACTTTAAGATAATCTAGCCTGGGTGTTCTACCTTTCCAAAGCTCAAAAGGTGTTTTAGGACTATCCTTAAAGGGTATCCTATTTAAAATATAACATGCAGCTAAAAGAGCTTCCCCCCACAAGTTCTCAGGTACGCCTGAACTTATTAACATTGAGTTAACCATATCCATTAATGTACGATTTTTTCGTTCAGCTACACCATTAGACTGAGGAGAGTATGGTGGTGTAACTTCATGAATAATCCCATATTCTTGACAAAATAGAGTCATATCATTTGAAGTGTATTCACCACCGCGATCTGACCTAAATTTCTTAAGCTAAATCAAAATCAAAAGACCGACCTTGGACCTAAAATCAATTTGACCGAGTCAAATCCAACTCCAAATCAATTCAAACCTAAGAGAAAGAATTTTAAGAAGAAGAAATTTCAATCTAAATCCAACCAATCATACAAACCTCCTCAGAACCGATCAAATCAGAACCGACCGAATCAGAAGTCAAAGAATTATAAAGGCACATTCTGCTTTGTGTGCGGAAGGACAAATCATATGGCGAAGGACTGCTACCACCGAAAGACTGAACCATTGAGGAAATCAACCAAACCACAAGTTAACGTGGTTGAGAGTGGTGCTGAGCCTTCTTTTAGGTCGGTAAATTCAAAATACTTAATTAACTCAATCCAATTTTCTTGTGATTGGTGGCTTGATTCAGGAGCTAATGTTCATGTTTATTTTGATCGCTCCTGGTTCTCCATCTTTCAGGAATCAAGTGGAGGAGGTGTGACACTTGGGAATAACTCTTCAGCACAAGTGCTTGGGAAAGGTCAAGTGGATCTAAAGATGACATCTGAAAAAATCCTGGTCCTTCATGAAGTGTTGTTAGTTCCTAGTGTTAGAAGAAATCTGATTAGTGGATCTCTTCTTATATCTAGAGGATATAAAATTGTTCTAGAGTCAAATAAAGTTGTAATTACTCGTAACAATGAGTTTGTTGGTAAAGGTTTTGTATGTGAAGGTCTTTTTAAATTAAATGTATCCTCTAAGTTATCTAATAAAAGTTCTCTTCTTTTTAATGTTGAATCTTCAAATGTTTGGCATAATAGACTTGGTCATGTGAATTTTGATCGTATTCATTACATGACAAATCTTAATCTAATTCCTAAGGTTCATATTGATAGAAAGTTTAAATGTGAAATTTGTATTCAAGCTAAGATGCCTAGAAAACCTTTTAAATCAGTAAATAGGAATTCAACACTTCTTGAATTAGTCCATAGCGATGTATGTGACTCTACCAAGTTTCCTACACGGGGAGGAAGTCGTTACTTTGTAGCAGTGTTTAACACGCCTTGACCAGTTTGATTCTTTTTATTTTTGATTTTAATCTAAATTTCTAGTATAACTTTTCTGATTAATTATCTAGCATTTTTCTAATAAATGAATTTTGCAAAAGGAAAAAAATAAATTTTTCTAACAGCTAAGGACAAGTTTTCGCCCCCTCGTGCGGGTTGTTGGCGAATTGTCCCCAAGGTACAACGACCTGATTTGATTCGATCCTCCTACCGCGAGCACGATCGGGTGGAGGTTCAAACCCAGTGATTCTTCAGATGCCCAAATAAAATAATAAAATAGTTAAATCAATCTTTTACCACCAGTAGTTTGTTGAGACAGATTTTCTTGTTTAGACTCCTTGAACAGCATGGATTTGCAGCAACAAGATCTTCAAGGATTGGAATTGTAGCAACAAGATCTTCAAGGATTGGATTTGCAGCAACAATATCTTCAAGGATTGGATTTGCAGCAACAAGATCTCCAAGGATTTCAGCAACAAGATCTTCAAGGATTTCAACAACAAGGATTTTGCAGTAACAAAATTTGTGGCAATGGTTTTTATCTTCACTTCTCTTTTCCTTTAGATTATCCATATATTTATATAAAAAAAAATATTACCGTTCCTTCTTGTTACCGTTCCTTCCCAAACGGAAGGAAAAATGGATTTCCGGAAATCACGGACACTCGCAGCGAGCGTTCCGCAAACGCTCATCGCGAGCGTTTCGAGCGCATCCAAAAATCACGGAACGCTCGCTGCGAGCGTTCCGCAAACGCTCGTCGCGAGCGTTTCGTTTCGAGCGCCGGTTACCACCCTACTTCCTTTTTTTTTTTAACTTTTAACAAACGGTAAAGTCAACACTTAATTCATGCATTAAAATATGGCATGGTGTACCTATTTTTTATTTTTTTTAATTAAAATAAAAAATATATATTTCTGTAATAGTTTCAGAGGAACGACTTGTCTAATTGATCTAACCAAATTAATCTAGCATGATCAGATGCACTTTATTTCAGAGGTTTTTATATTACATATATAGAGAAAGCTTGACTATATTCAATTTTTCATATTTATATCATTAAATTTATAAAAAAAATTTAAAATTTATTTATTAATCATCGTTAACTATTCTACTTTTTCAAAAAGAAACAGAGCAAGGCAACATTTATAAGACAAAACAAAATAATTCATGCTCTTATCATGAAAACATATCCACGTGCTTATGATATTCAGCAATATATAGAGATACATACAATATGCTTTATCATATCTATGTTCCACTGTATCATACAATAGCATAAGGATATGATATATTATTTCATCTTGTAAATATATATTTTATATTTCTTTTAAAAAGGGAAAACAATAGCTAATGAATGCCTTTTTGATTTCAAGATTCATGCCGATCTAATTATAAAGAAGATGGTCTGTTTGAATTTAGTTATATGCGAATGTTGACAAAGATATCACTTTCTATATATTATATGCTAAATTAGCGATGATATGCAGTTGTTTTGGCCAGTTTGTCCTAGAAAAATATTATTAAAATAATAAAAAAGTATGGTTTGAGTGGCCATAACTTTTTCTGATGACGTAAAGTCACCTTCTTTAAGCGTCGGAGAAGACGAACGTCCTTCTCTCCGGACCCCTGCAAGAAAAGTCCCTGAAGACCGGATGCTCCGGTGGGGACCCTCTGACGCTCAAGTTAGTCACTTGGGATCAGATGAGAACTACTCAGCCGAAGGGAGCTGAAACAGTTAGGGCTTTAACTAGTAGAAAGAAAACTAGAAAACCAGAGTTCAAGGATCCTCACTCACAGTGTGGGCGCGTGCTTTTATACCTGTTCGAATGTCCCTCTTCTATTCCACAAGATTGCTGATTTTTAGGAGCACAATTCAATAACGGATAAAATACGGGGCCGACGATGACAGGTCGTACTATCATCGTACACACCGAATGCATCATGAGTTACCTGCCAGTATGACCTCACAGGTGTCTTGCATCTGGGGTCATGTCTGGTGCGCGCCACCACTGGATATGACCGTGCATAGTAACGGACAGGTGGTGGTCTGCATACCGTAATGGGGTATGGCCATGCACAGTGACAGGGATACAACGGATCATACGCCGTTATGAGGTATGGCCACCCTCTGCCACGGATGTGCTGTGAATTATGTGGGCATGCCAGGTAGCCCAGAGTGGGTCTGACCATGCGTGGGGACTGAGATCTCGTTCATATGCCCCGAGACCGAGAGGAAGGTCTCGGGGGTTGAGATACTGTTCATGCGCCCCGAGACCGAGAGGGAGGTCTCGAGATGCGCCCCGAGAGGGAGGGTCTCGGGGGTTGATATACTGTTCATGCGCCCCGAGACCGGGAGGGAAGTCTCGGGGGTTGATATACTGTTCATGGGCCCCGAGACCGGGAGGGAGGTCTCGGGGGTTGATATACTGTTCATGCGCCCCGAGACCGAGAGGGAGGTCTCGGGGGTTGATATACTGTTCATGCGCCCCGAGACCGAGAGGGAGGTCTCGGGGGTTGGTATGGCTCCCGTCAGCTGCCGCTATCTTCGCCGTTCATTCTAACAGCGCAGGATCAGCTGTATCAGATGCCTCCTCACCTCTGAGATGGAGTGGGCCCACCCCAATAAAGTGAAAAGGGTGTCACCTTCCAAATGGCTGATCCCCACCCTTTGCAACCGCCTCCAGACACGTGTCTATGGGCGCTGCGACGATTTTATGCGGGCAGTATGGGGATGTGATAGGGCGGCCAATGCTATCCACCCGATTTGCGGCAATTGTCCTCGAAGCAGGGTTTATCCATCGAAGTCCATGAGGAAAGTCGCGCCATCATTATTCATCATAACGGCGATGTCATCGGTGTCCTATCATTGGCCGAAAGCGAATCGTATCTCGCGCCCAGCGATTACCTAGGCAATCCAGCTTATTGTGGGAGCCCGCGTGGCAGACGAGGCATGGCGGGACAATTTGAAACTTTATATAACCTGGGTAGAGGGTCAAAAGCGGCCATTCTATTCCTGTTATCATCGTCTCCTCCCTCTGCTTTCTGGTTTTCTGCCTCCTGGTCCCCTCTGCAACTCGAGAGCTCGCGTTCGTCACTTTCCTTCCCAGGTTAGCTCTTTGTTCCTTCTAGGCTTCTTCAATCTTTCATCTCGCAATGAGTTCCCAGTCTTGGTCTGCAGAGGACGATTTGGAGAATCGTTCTTCGTCTGAGAGGCTTCAAGCTTCTCCTTTTCCTCCTCCTTCTCCTCCTCTTAAGTGGTCCTCCGATCCGGAGGACCACGTCCCTTTAGCCCAGCGATGGGTCGCCGGGGAGGCTCCCGTAGGGAGGCGCTCGGCGGTGGCTGGCCGGACTCTGCCGAGAGGTCGCCAGGCGAGGGCCAGCACCTCCTCGAGAGTGGGGGCGGAATCCCTGGAAGGGGCCGTCTCCACGGTAACAGGCAACGATTTGGCAAACATCCGAGCCCGTTACCAAATTCCTCGGGATGTTGAGCTCTATCTCCCGACCCCTGACGACAGGGTGATCTCATCCCGACCAGGCCGGATGGCCATCTATGAGATTTCCCTTAGGGTGGGCCTCCGCTTACCCTTTCATCCTTTTTTCGTTAACCTCCTCGACTATTATTCCTTAACTCCTTCTCAATTGGTCCCAAATTCCTTACGTGTCATTTGTGCCTTCGTTATCCTTTGCCATCACCTCCATATCACCCTGCGAGTCTCTCTCTTCCGTTCCTTTTATATCCTCCGGTCTCAGAAAGGTTGGTGGCTGTTCCAGCCCAGGCCCAACCGAGTCCTTAAACTCCTTCTCCCTTCTTCCGTTAAAGGCTGGAAATCCCGATTTTTCTTCACCAACATTGGCCAAGTAAAGTCCCAGTGGGGAGACCCTAACCCCCGAGGCAATGCAAATTCCACTGTCCACCCCAGAGACAGAGAGGCGTTAGGGCAGCTGTTGTCCACCGAAATCCCTCGGTACAGTCTACTCCTGACGGAGGAAAACCTCCGGTCGGCGGGTCTTATCTCCCAATTTGGTAAGTCTCCCTGTACTTAACCAAAGTCTTGCCTTTGCTCTTTCTCATCATTTTTTTTTACTGACCCTGGTCGATACTGCGCAGCCATGAAAATCCCAACACGCCGACTCATGAAGGCCGCCGCCAAAAGGAAGGCCCGAGAGGGACCGAGCGAGGGGCGGCAAGCACCGGCCCCAAAACGCTCGACAGTGCGGGCACTCAAGCCATCCGCACCGCAAGAGCATCCGGTCGCCCCGGAGATTGATTTGACGGCCGACACCCCACCTGAAAGGATTGTAAGCAGGGGAGCGGCAATAGAGGCGCCGACCGCGGAGGAGCCGGCGGTAACGGGGGAGTCGGCTATGGATGCGGAGCCGGCCATGGAGGAGCCGGCCGCAGAGTAGCCAATGACGGTGGGGGGGGCCTCCCGCCCCCTGCAAACCAGCCCCCACCGAAGCTGCAAGGGACTGGGGCGAGGGACCATCACAGACAGCAGGCCCGCCCCCAGAGCGGACGCCAGTGAGCAGCTCTTCATGCGCCGAATCCGAGGCCGCCGGAGCTGCCGGAGGGAGTAGGGCTCGGCGGGGGCTGTCTCGGGACTCTGTCCTAGACGATGGGCGCTGGGTAGAGCGGCTCATCTCGTCAATCTTCGTACCGGAGGTTCAGGAGGAGTTCAGCCATTTGAAAGCGACTACACTCTTCCGTGAATCCTACGTGGCCTTAGTCAAGGTAAATAGACTATCCGCTCTCTGCTTTCAAATTTCTTTTTGCTCCTCCTTTTCTTTTTGACATGGGATTTGCATGCAGATTGCAAACTCCCTGGCGATTTATCCATGGGGAAAAGACCGTCGTGCGGGAGGCCCAAAAAGAGGCCGAGGATGCTCGCGCTCGAGCAGAAACGGCCGAGAAGGCCTTAGAATCGGCCAAGACCGCCCGGGCTGATAAAATAAAAGCGGTCGAGAACCAAGCAGAGACTGAATCCAACTGCCTGCGGGCGGCCCTCAACCAGCTCATGGAGGCCGAGAATGCCGTCGCGGCCAGGGACCTACATATCTCTGAATTGGTCGCAACCATCCAGGCGGCCGAGAGTCAGGTGAGTGAGGCCAAAGAAAAGGCAAGGACGGCGGAGGAGAAAGTGGGAGAGGCGGAGGAGAAAGTGAGGGAGGCCGAAGAAAGGGCGAAGAGAGCGGAGGAGGAAAGGAATCTTGCCCTGGAGGCCGAGAGGATAGCAGTGGTAGCCCTGGCTGCTGAGAGGGGAGCTTTAGCGGCTGAGGTGGAGGCAGCTGTCGAAGCCAGGACCGCCAGAGTCATTGAAGAATTTCGTGCGTCCGAGCATTTCATGAATGAGCTGACCGAAGCTTCGATGGGGGCATACCTTCAAGGGTTCCAGCGTGGGAAGGAAAATGTTGCTCAAGATCTAGATTTTCCCTAGGCCCTTGAATTGGAGCCGGACCACCTCTCTGAGATGGGCTCTTCTGATGATGAGGACGCACATGCTGGCCTGTGAGCCCTATGTTGTATTATCATTCTGTTTTTGTAAGTCCGACTTGGTCGGCATTTTGTAAGCACTTTCAAACTAATGAAATACTCTCCTTCTTTCAGTGAGATTTGTCTCCACTTGATTGCAACTCTCACTTCAAACTCTTTGGCGGCCGACGTGGGATCCTTAGGGGCTTCGTCGGTATCGAGTAGTCTGTAACTTACTCTTGGATAGCCTTGACTTGGCTTCGTAGGACCGAATCTTGAGGTCGGAAGGTACGAACTTTCAGTTACCGACAGAGCGTAGGACTCGAAAAGTCAAGATAAAACCGAGCCTCCCGGGCCGCTTGCACGTCGCTTCGCCAATGGTACGCCGGGCTTTGTGCCTGGCTGGCCCAGGGCTTTTGTACCGACTGGGGACGAGCTTAAGTTGCTGAGAGCCGGCAGCATGCCGCTCTGCCAGTGGTACATTGGGCTTTGTGCCTGGCTGGCCTAGGGCTTTTGTGCCAACTGGGATCTGGCTTAAGTTGCTGAGAGCCGGCAGCACGCCGCTCTGCCAGTGGTACACTGGACTTTGTGCCTGGCTGGCCTAGGGCTTTTGTGCTGACCGGGGTCGGGCTTAAGTTGCTGAGAGCCGGCAGCATGTCGCTCTGCCAGTGGTACACTGGGCTTTGTGCCTGGCTAGCCTAGGGCTTTTGTGCCGACCGGGGTCGGGCTTAAGTTGCTAAGAGCCGGCAGCACGCCGCTCTGCCAGTGGTACACTGGGCTTTGTGCCTGGCTGGCCCAGGGCTTTTGTGCCGACCGGGGTTGGGCTTAAGTTGCTGAGAGCCGCAGCACGCCGCTCTGCTAGTGGTACACTGGGCTTTGTGCCTGGCTGGCCCAGGGCTTTTGTGCCGACCGGGGTCGGGCTTAAGTCGCTAAGAGCCGGCAGCACGCCGCTCTGCCAGTGGTACACTGGCTTTGTGCCTAGCTGGCCCAGGGCTTTTGTGCCGACCGGGGTTGGGCTTAAGTGCTGAGAGCCGGCAGCACGCCGCTCTGCCAGTGGTACACTAGGCTTTGTGCCTGGCTGGCCAGGGCTTTTGTGCGACTGGGGTCGGGCTTAAATCGCTGAGAGCCGGTAGTACGCCGCTCTGCCAGTGGTACACTGGGCTTTGTGCCTGGCTGGCCCAAGGCTTTTGTGCCGACCGGGGTCGGGCTTAAGTTGCTGAGAGCCGGCAGGACGCCGCTCTGCCAGTGGTACACTGAGCTTTGTGCCTGGCTGGCCCAGGGCTTTTGTGCCGACCGGGGTCGGGCTTAAGTCGCTGAGAGCGGTAGCACGCCGCTCTGCCAATGGTACACTGGGCTTTGTGCCTGGCTGGTCTAGGGCTTTTGTGCCGACCAGGGTCAGGCTTAAGTTGCTGAGAGCCGGCAGCACGCCGCTCTGCCAGTGGTACACTGGGCTTTGTGCTGGCTGGCCCAGGGCTTTTGTGCCGACTATGGTCGGGCTTAAGTTGCTGAGAGCCGGCTGCACGCCGCTCTGCCAGTGGTACAATGGGCTTTGTGCCTGGCTGGCCCAGGGCTTTTGTGCCGACGGGTCGAGCTTAAGTCGCTGAGAGCTGGCAGCACGCTACTCTGCCAGTAGTACACTGGGCTTTGCCTGGCTGGCCCAGAGCTTTTGTGCCGACCGAGGTCGGGCTTAAATCGCGACACTGAGGTACTAGAACCCAAATTTATTAATACGAAATGATGGGTGAAGACCCAGAAGAATACATGCAAGATATTTAATGTAAAAAAGGAATGTACTACTGAACCGACGGAGGTTGTTAGCGTTCCACATCCGGGGAAGTGGTTTTCCATCCAGCTCTTCAATCTTGTATGCTCCATGGCGGAGCGCTTCGGTGATCCGGTAAGGCCCTTCCAATTCGGAGCCAGCTTACCCCCTTCCGTCGGCTTCGAGACTTCAGCTCGTCGAAGGATCAGGTCTCCCGGCAGAAAAGTCCTAGGACGTACACGGGCGTTGTAATATTTGGCGGCCCATTGCCAGTAGACCGCCATCCGAAGTTGCGCTCGGTCTCGCACTTCCTCCACCAGGTCGAGGCTGGCTCGCAGCCGGTCTGGGTTGTTTTCCTCATTGTACGACTCTACCCGAGGGCTCGGGGAGCCTATCTCCACCGGGATGACAGCTTGGTCCCAAAGACTAGGCTGAATGGGGTCACACCGGTGGGGGCTCGTGGCGTTGTGTGGTAGGCCATAGCACATTGGGGAGCTCATCCACCCACCATCCCTTACAATCATCCAGCCGGGTTCTCAGTCCTTGGAGAATGATGCAATTAGTTACCTCGACCGCTCTGTTGGTCTGAGGGTGCCCGACGGAAGTGAATTTCTGGTAGATGCCCAGTTCGGAGCAGAATTTGGAAGGGCGTGTTGTCAAACTGCCGGCCATTGTCGATGACCAAGGTGTGTGGCAGTCCGAACCAACATATAATGGACTTCCAAAAGAAGGATCTCACCTTGCTTTCCATGATTTTAGCAAGGGCCTCAGCTTCAATCCACTTGGTGAAGTGATTAACAGCCAACAGGAGGAATTTGCGCTGTCCGAAGGCCGGGGGAAATGGTCCCAGGATATCCATACCCCACTGGGTGAAGGGCCAGGGTGCCACCAAGGGGGTTGACTGAGACATCGGCTGTCGCTGAATATTGGCATGGTGCTGGCAGCTATCACATCTCTTAACAAGCTCGGCCGCGTCCTCCTTCATGGTCAGCCAAAAGTACCTCTGTCATAGGGCCTTGTAAGCTAGGGCTCTGCCCCCAGGTGACTTCCGCAGATGCCTTCATGGATCTCCCATAGGATGTAGTCTGATTCTACTGTTCCTACGCACCTGAGGACCGGGTATGAAAATGATCTTCGATAAAGCTTCCCATCGATGACATCATCAGGAACCTCGGGGCCCTTCGCCTGAGTAGTCTGGCCTCAGCGGGATTCTCTGGGAGAGTGTCGTCGGTCAAATATCGAACGTAGGCGTCCATTCAGGAGGGCCCTTGCTCAACCGGTAGCGCTTCATCCACAACTTCAATGCTTGGGGCCTGGAGCCAGCATCCCTGATGAGGACATCAGTTCAGATCAGAGTTCGGGTCAGTCGAACCAGTCCTTCAATGTTCCTGTACCAGCAACCCAGAGTCAGCAGGCCACGTCAGATAATCTACGAAGGTCCAAGAGGTTCGTCGGATTGGGCCCAAACTTGGATAGTCACATGGAAACGGGCTGTTGGTCATTGCCTTTGGCCTGCTTGGCCAATATGAGTTTTCCATTTTTCTGAACACGCGGCCGTTGTTTTAGCGGCGGCCCAGGTTGGACGCGCAGATTAGATCCGCAGGCATCGCCCTGCATCAACTTGGTATGCCTTGCATTACCGGCATCTTGCCATCCAATTGTCGAGATGCTTCCATGCCGATGTGCAGGCTGGCGCGGCTGGAGGTGCAGAATCGTTTCGCCTCGATCTCTCCTGAGACTTCCAAGGCATGCAGCGATCCGGAGTACTCGTCGGACTTCCTCCTTGACCGCCTCCGGATGCTCCAGTCCGCTGGCCTCCAGCACCTCCAGAGGCAGGTGGAACACTCGAGGATACGGAGTATGTACAGGGGCATGAGCGAGGACTCGATGGAGTCGACGCCGCCCTTGAGGGTCTTCCAGCATGATGATGTGCCTAGTCAGCTCAGTGGGATCGTCCACTCCTTATCAGTTCCATGACAGTGCCGGTTTCGCTATGCTCATCCAACAAGCAAACAGATGAATAAGTCTCGGATTGTCCTTGAAAAGTTTTTCAGTTGATAAAGAGAAGTCGGGTTCTGCTGCCAAGATCAAAGTCGTGGTGCGCAAAAGGCCGCTAAACCAAAGAAAGAGGAAGACATCATCACAATCGAGCAAAATTTAAACTCTCTTACTGTTCGTGAGACTAAACTTAAGGTTGACTTAACGCATGAATTGATGCTGTGCTGGATGAGGATGTTTCGAATGATGAAGTATATCGTGAAACTGTGGAGCCAATTATCCCTGCTATCTTTCAGCGTACAAAGGCAACATGTTTTGCCTATGGGCAAACTGGTAGCCGAAAGACATACACTATGCAACCCTTACCTCTTAAGGCATCTCAAGATATTCTGAGACTAATGCACCACACATACCAGAATCAAGGTTTTCAATTGTTTGTCAGTTTCTTTGAGTGGAGGGAAGCTTTTTGATCTGCTAAATGACAGGAGGAAGCTTTGCATGAGAGAGGATGGCAAACAGCAAATCTGCATTGTTGGTTTGCAAGAGTTCAGAGTGTCAAACGTTGGTGCGGTCAGGGAACTTATTGAGAAAGGAGATGCAACTAGGAGTACAGGCACAACTGGTGTGAATGAGGAACATGCCATACTTCAGCTTGTTATTAAGAGGTCAGCGGATGGTAGTGAATCAAGACCTGCTCGAGTAATTGGCAAGATATCCTTCATTGACCTTGCTGGCAGTGAGCGCGGTGCAGATACTACTGATAATGATAAGCAGACAAGAATAGAAGGTGCTGAGATCAACCTTTGAAAGAGTGTATAAGAGCTCTTGACAATGACCAAAGTCATATTCCTTTTGTAAATTGACTGAAGTGCTGAGGGATTCATTCATTGGAGACTCCCGCACTGTTATGATTTCATGCATCTCTCCAAATTCTGGTTCTTGTGAACACACTCTGAATACATTGAGATATGCTGATAGGGTGAAGAGCCTCTCAAAAGGAAACACCAGGAAGGAATCAGCAACCAATTTAAGAGAATCAACTGCTGCAACCTTGTCTTCTACTCTACCTGCTTTCTCCAGCCCTGAGGGTAATCATTGACACCGTCAATGAAGTGCACAGATTTGATTGGTCCAGACAAATTGAGAAAGAGACCTATCTGTCTTACAACATAGATCGTGCCCCCAGTATTAGAGAAGAGGGGAATGTTGCTTCTACGTATGCTAGCTACATCAGGGAGCAGACTAAGGGTTCCACTGCTGCAGTGCAGTATGATTACTCTGCGGAGGTATATCATCCAGATGCATATCACCAGCTGACCCGGAAACATGTGCTTGATGTAGATGTGAATGGGCATTCAGATGATGACTTGAATGCCCCTAGTGATGGTGCATAGGAGACAAGTGGAGGACATGATAAACATTGTAAGGGAGGACATTCGTGTGGATGAGCACTTCAAGGAGATTTTGGCCAAAATTCTGGTTCTCCATGATGGATATTTGTTTCGAGGTAACTGCTTATGTGTTCCTGATACGTCTCTTCGTGTGTTGATCATCCAGGAACTGCATAACCAGGGTCACTTTGGAAGGGCAGCCTGGTTGATTCGGCAGCGGTTTTATTGGCATGGTCTTGACCGAGATGTCAAGGCTTTTGTGAAGAGGTGCAGGTTGTGTCAAGAGTCGAAGGGGACAGACACGAACCAAGGTATGTACACGCCTTTACCTATCCCAGAGGCACCATGGCGAGATGTTTCTATGGACTTTGTTGTAGGATTGCCACGGACAGCAAGGGGACTAGATTCGATTATGGTGATTGTGGATCGGTTCAGTAAGGTGGCATGTTTCTTGCCATGCAAAACCACTTTTGATGCGTCAAAGGTTGCTGACTTATATTTTGCTTCAGTGGTTCGACATTTTGGTATACCGGCATCCATAGTGTCAGATAGGGACAGCAAGTTTATGGGACACCTGGCGAGAGCTGTGGAAGAAGTTGGGCACAAAGTTGAAATTCAGCAGTCCTTATCATCCTCATACGGATGGACAGACTGAAGTTGTCAACCGTAGCTTGGGTAATCTGTTGCGGGCAAATGTGCATGAATTCGGGAGCTGGGATTTGTGTTTGCCGAAGATTGAGTTTGAGTTCAACTCTTCAGTGAACCGTTCTACAGGGTTTGCTCCGTTTCAGATACTATTTGGGTTCTTGCCAAGAGGTCCTTTGGATGTTCTGCCAGTTGAGTCGCCAGAGAAGATGAGTCAGAAGGTTGAAGATAGAGTGTCTGACTTACAGGAGATACATGCGACTGTTAGAGCCAAATTGGAGCAGACTTACGCCAAATACAAGGCGAAAGCTGATCAGCAGCGTCGGCAACAGTCCTTTGAAGTGGGCGATTTGGTATGGGTTTACTTACCGAGGGAGCGGTGTCCACAGGGAGCTTTCACGAAGCTCAAGCCGAAGGATAGGTCCATGCCGGTGACAATGCCTATCGGGTTGAGTTACCAAATGATGTCTTCATTTCGGATGTGTTCAACGTTCGGCATCTGACCCCTTATGCAGGAGAGAATTCGAGCTTGAGGTCAAGCTTTTCGAGGACATCAGTTCAGATCAGAGTTCGGGTCAGTCGAACCAGATGTTCCTGTACCAGCAACCCAGAGTCAGCAGGCCACGTCAGGGAAGACCACACCAGATAATCTACGAAGGTCCAAGAGGTTGCAGAACAAACGGGCTTGAAATTTTATGTGTCGGATTGGGCCCAAACTTGGATAGTCACATGGAAACGGGCTGTTGATTCAAAGTCATTGCCTTTGGCAATGAGCTGCTGTGGATTTTGGCCATCCGGGCTCGTCTGATATGAGTTTTGGGCCTGTTTTCATTTTTAATGGCATAGTTGTAATTTTTCTGAACTTATGATGTTAGGGTTTTCTCTCTTATTTAAGTTGGTTTTGGGCGGCCGTCAGAGGCAGAGAAGAAAGACGCTGTTTTAGATTTCCTCTCTTGAATGGAGATGAATGTTTTCTTTTTTCTGATTCAAAACAATTGAATTGAAAATTCAATTGCTTTTCCTTTAAATTTCGGATTGTGAGTGATCAAAATTCGAAGTTTTCCCCTTTTCTTGTCAAGATTCAAACCAAACCTGGACGAATTCTTTTCTCGCAGATTAGATCGTTCTTGAGTTGCAGGCATTTTGAATATCGCCCTGCATCAATCCCGTCGGCCGAAGTGGCCAGACGGGATAGCATGTCAGCTCTAGCATTCTCCACTCGGGGAATGTAGCTACAGAAGTAAGAGAACCAAGAGGCTTGGAATTGCACCTTGCTTAGGTAACGGGACATGGTTGGGTCTCTAGCTTTGTACTCCCTAGCGATCTGCCCAAAAATAAGCTGAGAATTCGTGAAGGCCCTTAAACGCCCTGCACCTAGCTCCTCAGCCAACCTCATTCCCGCCAACAGGGCTTCATACTTCGCCTGGTTATTTGTCGCCGGGAACTGGAATCGAAGAGCATACTCTACCACCTCCCCCTCAGGGCTTGCAAGAATGAGTTCGGCTCCGCTTCCCTGAGAATTTGTTGCTCCATCTACATGCAAAATCCAATCCTCCTTTTCTACCTCCTTAGTTGAGGGAGGGTCCACATTCTCCTCCGTGCGTAACTCCTCCAAGCACTTCTCGGTCCAGGAACACTCAACCAAGAAATCAGCTATCACCTGAGACTTCATGGCCGACCTTGGTCGGATGGATAGGTCAAATTCACTCAGTTTGATGGCCCATTTGGCTAACCGACCGAAGGTGTTAGGACAAGACAAGATGGTCCGAAGAGGTTGGTCCGTGAGCACCATGATGGGATGAGCCTGAAAGTAGGGTCGGAAGCGTTGGGCAGAGACCACCAGGGCAAAAATGATCTTCTCGGTTCTAGAGTATCTGGTCTCGGCATCATGAAGTACCTTGCTGGTGTAGTA
This sequence comes from Calamus simplicifolius, assembly GCA_900491605.1. NCBI lineage: Eukaryota > Viridiplantae > Streptophyta > Magnoliopsida > Arecales > Arecaceae > Calamus > Calamus simplicifolius. Next base: position 276,765 of record UESW01004626.1, on the reverse strand, counting down.
GACCGGTCTCTGCACTCCATCAACATCCATGCACACGAGCACAGAACTGACGACCTTTGGGGAGGCTGCGAGGTACAGGAAGAGCTCCTCCCCACTCTTTGGCTTGGACAATAGCGGGGGAGTGGATAGAAATTGCTTCAACTCTTCGAAGGCATCCTGACACTCCTTTGTCCACTCGAAGTCATTGACCTTGCGCAGCGTCTTAAAGAAGGGCAGGCACCTTTCTGCCGATCTTGACATGAAACGACTCAAAGCCGCCACCCTCCCGATTAGGCATTGCACCTCCTTCTTATTAGATGGGGGCCTCATATCCAAGATAGCCCTGATCTTGTCAGGGTTGGCTTCAATCCCTCGATGGGCTACCATAAAGCCCAGAAACTTGCCTGCCGCCACTTCGAAGGCACACTTATGGGGGTTAAGCCTCATCCGGTACTGGCGCAGGTTGTTGAAGGTCTCCGCGAGGTCAGCGACATGATCAACAGCACTTGTGCTCTTGGTCAGCATATCATCCACGTACACCTCCATGTTACACCCGATCTGATCCTCAAAGACCTTATTCATCAACCTTGGATAGGTGGCTCCGGCATTCTTTAGCCCAAACGGCATCACCTTGTAGCAGTAAATCCTTTTTTCTGTAATAAAAGAGGTGGCTTCTTCGTCTGTCAGATTCATCCTAATCTGATTGTACCCCGAGAATGCATCCATGAAACTAAGAGTCTCATGCCCGGATGTGGCATCCACTAGCTGGTCGATGCGGGGTAACGGGAAGCTGTCTTTGGGGCATGCCTTGTTGAGGTCAGTGAAGTCCATGCACATCCTCCAGCCCCCACTGGCCTTGCGAACCATCACGACATTCGCCAGCCAGTCCGGGTAGTGCACCTCGCAGATATGACCGGCCACCAGTAGCTTCCGCACCTCCTCATCCACGGCCTTCTATCGATCGAGGGAGAAACTCCTTTTCTTCTGCTGGATAGGTTGGCACTCTGACCTAATGTTGAGTTGGTGGGTAATCACCTCTTCTGGAATACTTGGCATATCGGATGCCGATCAGGCGAAGACATCTGCATTGGCTCGCAAGAAGGTGAGGAGTTGGTCACGGGCCTCCTCTGAGAGTAGGGCTCCAATCCGGATTGTCTTCGTTGGATCCCCCCGAGGGGGAAAGTAAGCAGGAGCTCGGCCAGCTCTCCTCTTCTCTCCAAGTCCCGAGGATCCAGCATCTCAGGTACTGGCGCGGGTGCCACCCCCTGCGGACTAGGGGCCATATGGTAGCAAAGTGAGGGCGGATTCTGCTCTCCCCGCATCTTCCCGACTCCTTCGCTGGTAGGAAACCTCACGAGGAGCCTCTTAGTGGATATGACAACATCCAAAAGATTGAGCCCGGGCCTCCCAAGGATCACGTTGTAAGCAAGGGGCACTCGAACCACCAAGAAGTTCATGAAAACCGTACTTTAACGCGGGATTGTGCCAGCCATAACAGGGAGAGTGACCTCCCCTCAACTTTCACAAAATCTCCAGTGAACCCCATCAGGGGCGTGACGACGGGCCGGAGCAGATCGGGCGACATGTTCATGCGAACAAAAGCATCATAGTTCAAAATATCCACAGAGCTCCCACTATCAACTAGAATTCTCTTTACAGGATGTTTAGCGATCGTCATGGATACGACGACGCTGTCATCATTTTTGTTTACCACCCCCTCTAAGTCCTTTTTAAAGAAAGGAATTACAGAATCTAACTCCCCCTCCCCTCGGCCTCTTTGGCGGGCTCCTGCCCCCCAGGAAATCATTGCCACCATCTTCTCTGTTGGAGCATTGTCGACCATTGGTGGCGGGGGCGCTGACGGGCCTGGAGCATCCGGATTATTCCTTCGGATGAACTTCCCCAGATGGCCACGCTGAATAAGATCCTCGATCGCCTTCTTCAATTGATCACAGTCATCGGTGTCGTGGCCGTGGTCCCGGTGGTAGCGGCAGTAGTGGTGCTTGTTGGGGGGATCTTTGGGTTCATCGGGGGTGGGCATTGAAGATAGGACTCACATTCAATCTCAAGCAAGATGTGTGATATGGAAGCGAGCAGTGGAGTGTAGGGTCCATCTCTCTGTACAGGAGCCCAAGGACGATTGTCCAGCTGGCGAGGGGGTTCGGGCCTCCGGGGTTGAATTTCAGCAGGCTCAGGGCGGGCCGGTTTCATAAGGATACTCCCACTTGCCTCGCGCCGAGAGGAATCAGCCTCGTCGGCGCAGACATACTTCTGGGCCCGGGTCAAAAGTTCAACGTAAGAACCGGGCAGCTTCTTGTCCAGGGAGTACGTGAAGCGAGACAGACGAAGCCCTCGCTTCAAGGCCAAAGTGGCCACCGAATCTTCAAGATTGTAGACCTCCAGGGCCGCTTCCTTGAACTGAGCGACGTAATCCCGTAAGGACTCGCCGCTCTTCTGCTAGACGGCGAAGAGGCTATCTGCCACCCTTGAAATCTTCCGACAGGCATCAAAATGGGCCAAGAAAGCTCTTTCCAACTGACGAAAGGAATCAATACTTCGTGGTAGCAGATGGGAGTACCAAGCTCGGGCGGCCTTCTTCAGGGTGGCTGGGAAGGCGATGCACATGAGCGAATCGGTGGCCCCCTGGACTTGCATGAGAACTTTATAACTTTCTAAGTGGTCCAGGGGGTCTGTGGTCCCGTCATAAGGATCTAGCTGGGGGAGGCAGAACCGGGTGGAGATGGGCTCTTCCATGATGCGGCGAGACAGCGGAGGCTGGTTGTCGTAGTTCGTCTCTGGCAGGTTGGTGATCCGATGGCTAAGTTCCTCCAACCGCTGGTTATACTCATCGAGTCGATGCTCGGCTCGACGGGCTATCCGACCATCAAAAGACCCTTCCCCCAAAGATTCAGAGGACGGAGAACGGTGACGATGATGTCTGTGGGGGCGCTCCGCCTCCTTCACATATCGCCGCCTAGGAGAGACACTGGCATGGCAAGAAGGCGACCGGTGTCTCTTAGAGGCTTCTCGGTGGTGAGGCTTGGGCGGAGCTTGATGGTGGTGAGCCCCCGGTACCGGTGATCTCTATCGGGAGGAATGCTGGCTGGGTTGCACCACCCCTGGAACTGATGGATTTGGCTTCGGCTGCCTCGGGGCTGCCTGTTGGTGCTGCAGGCCCTGAACCGCCGCTGCCAGGGATTGGACTTGCGTGGCTAGGGCGGCGAATCGATCTTCCTAGAACTGCTGTGGAGGAAGCGTAAGGACATCGATCGGAGGAGCGGAAGGTCCAGCCTCCTGGGGATGCAGCGATGCCGGAACGTTGGCCAGGAGAGTTGAGGGGGCATCCGCGAGCTGATCGGCTCCTCAGCGCTGCCCCCCAGCGCAACTGACAGAGACTCCCTTCGCACAGGTTGTCACCATGGCTTTAAGAGCCCGAGGAGAGAGATTGCAGATTGCTGGTTCGATATCTTTTTCTTTCCTTCCTCCCTTCCTGGCTCACCAATCTGATGATGCCAAGTCACCTTCTTTAAGCGTTGGGGAAGATAGACGTCCTTCTCTCCGGACCCCTGCAAGAAAAGTCCCCGAAGACCGGATGCTCCAGTGGGGACCCTTCGACGCTCAAGTTAGTCACTTGGGATCAGATGAGAACTGCTCAGCCGAAGGGAGCTGAAACAGTTAGGGCTTTAACTAATAGAAAGAAAACTAGTAAACTAGAGTTCAAGGATCCTCACTCACAGCATGGGCGCGTGCTTTTATACATGTTCGAATGTCCCCTTTCTATTCCACAAGATTGCTGATTTTTAGGAGCCCAGTTCAATAACGGACAAAATACGGGGCCGACGATGATAGGTCGTACTGTCATCGTACACACTGGATGCATCATGAGTTACGTGCCAGTACGACCTCACAGGTGTCTTGCATCTGGGGTCATGTCTGGTGCGTGCCACCACTGGATATGACCGTGCACAGTAACGGACAGGTGGTGGTCTGCATACCGTAACGGGGTATGGCCATGCACAGTGACAGGGATACAACGGATCATACGCCGTTATGAGGTATGGTCACCCTCTGCCACGAATGTGCGGTGGATTATGTGGGCATGCCAGGTGGCCCAGAGCGGGCCTGACCATGCGCCGGGGACTGAGATCCCATTCATGTGCCTCGAGATCGATAGGGAGGTCTTGGGGGTTTTATGGTTTAGGGTCTCGGGGGTTGAGATATTGTTCATGCGCCCCGAGACCGAGAGGGAGGTCTCGGGGGTTGATATATTGTTCATGCGACCCGAGACCGAGAGGGAGGTCTCGGGGGTTGATATACTGTTCATGCACCTCGAGACCGAGAGGGAGGTCTCGGGGGTTGATATACTATTCATGCGCCCCAAGACCGAGAGGAAGGTCTGGGGGTTGGTATGGCTCCCGTCAGCTGCCGCTATCTTCGCCATTCATTCTAACGGCGTAGGATCAGCCATATCACTTTCTTTAGCAAATGAAGGGCTTTGGATCAAGTCCCAGATGGTGCACTCTGAGAACTTAATACCTTATAATTAAGGCCTTTTTGTAGGCTCAAGTGTTTGTAATCATACACCGAACAAAATTAAAGCAAAATCCTACCTCTTTCAAAACCAGGGAGTCATGAGTGGCTAATAGAAGACGGCTAACCAACGTCATGTAACCCAAAATTCACTGGAGGCACTGTCCACCAACAGATAAAAGACAATACAATCTTGGCTTGAAGGTAAATATACCTATATGTAAGAAACTTGAACATATGGTCTACTCTTTGAAAGACTCGTAGAGTTTAGATTCATCATGTCTATCAAAAAATAGCTGTTTGGATGGCGGCCTCAATGGCTTATCATTCATGATTTTAGATTTGAAAGTAGGATGATTCATGTCCAATTGTATTGAAATAAATTTTATTTTTTAATCTATTGGGATTGACGCACACTAGACTAGTATGATTATCCGACTGTATCATTAAAAAAAAAAAAAAGAAACATGAACATATGAAACTATTCCATGGTAGGGAGGCTACATTTGCTTGCCAAATTATTATCTCGCCGAAATGAGCTCAGACAGCCCACGTTTGGTCATTCTAGGTAAGGTGATCATTTTCGATGCACATGAACGTATGGTAACCAGCAATCCAATTCAGACCAATACTATTGATCAAATCACATGCTAGCTGTAGCAATTCAAAGTTACGCTACATCCAACTGGCAAGAGATGTTATATCTCATTGGCCATGTTCAACATGTTCTCTTGGTGTAGCAATATGGGCCTTTTTGATTTGTTGTTTGAAGATGCAAGCGGGTTGGCTCTAATTAATGATTAGCAGAACCTTTTTTATTTTCAAGAAGAGACTAGCTAAAGCAAGAATAAACACAAGGTTTTAAATAAGGATTTTGTTATGATATTTTATTATATTTTTTAAAAAATAAATAAGCCAAAACCATTAGTATAGTAAAGATTTTTTTTAAGCATTTAGCTCTTGTAACTAGCCGAACTGGTAAAGGTACAGGTCTTCCCTCCGGGATGTTCCTGCTGTCCAGATATGGCATATCTACCGGGAAGCGAATGTGGCGGCAGATTGGGTTGCGGCTTCAGTCGCCTATCATTCCAGTTTTTGGGTTTAGAAACAGGGCGATCCATGCCCCCTTGTATTAAATCAAATACTATTTTTGATGTATCTGGGTTGACTCGCATCAGACTAGTGTGATCACCCGTTCTTACCAAAAAAAAAGGTGCAGATCTTTTCCTCCGTTTCGAGGTCATCTTCTATCAGAATTATTGTTTCCACTACTGTTGAAAAATATTTTGATCTTACAATCAATCTTCCTAAAAATTATTAAAAATATAATATATAAATTTAAATATATAAATAAAATAAAAAATAAAAAATATAAATTAAGTCCTTAAGGTATAATGATTCGACTTGATCCGATTCTCCTACCACAAGTACGATCGCATGGAGATGCAACCCAATAAAATCTTCAGATGCCAAAGAAAAAATCAATAGTAAAAATAAAAATAATATAATAAAAGATAAAGAATTCATTCATTTCTTAATCTGAATCCTTAGCCTATTTATAGGCTTAACCTATAAAAGCTCTAACGGCTCGGGCCTTAAAAGTCGGATAGCCATTAACCCCAAATAACGTTGAAAACTGCTCAAAAATTAAATTGTTTAAACCAAGGAGTGCGATGCATTAATTATTGGCCAATATTTAGTTAGGCTAGCCCATCAAGAAAGATATTATTATGGATAATTTAAATGAGCATGAGAAAAGATCAACTTATTTCTTATATCACTATGCCTATCATGTTAAGGATTTGAGTCTTTAATTGACTTTATTAATTATCTGTATTTTATGCTATTATTATTCTTTAATAGTTTGAATAAGGCTTATTCTTTATGGCTATGATGGTCCATTTTTTGAAACAAGGACATTACTGTTCAAAATACATATTTGTTTAATTCTTTTATTTGAGGTCTAGTCCAAAAAATAATGTTATCTTTTTGAAATTTGCTAAGTGAGAAAAATTAGGCAAATCAATTAACCAAGGAGTTATCTAGGAGTGGAGTCCTAGATTTATCGAGGGGGATAGAGCTTAAGCCCATTATTTGATTACCAGCAGTGGATACCCAACCTCTGTGATTGAAGATCTCATGAATGAGGTTCAATGTGGTCGAAACGAAGCTGATTGAGTGATCGTGTTATAGCACAAATTTTTGAAAAAATTTTCATTCCATCCCTATGATGAGTGCTCTTATAAGGTGACAAAGTAAATTTGTGTAAGGTTGAGTCATACTCTTAATGGATCTGAGATAGGTTATCTACAGGATACTATCATAAATACCCTTGGAGGATTCACCTATATGAGAATCGTCATATTAGGCTATGACTAAAGGTTTGGGCTAAAAGAATTCTCATAAAAAATTAAGGTACTAAGCGCAAGGCCTTTAATATGCGCTGATTGCTTAAACCCAATTGATCCATACTGTGTCTGATTAGTAGAAGTCTGAGTCAAGGACCTAGTTCAAGGTCTAATTCACGGTGTATACAATCAACACTAAGTGAGGTTCAAATATACATAACACATCATCCATTACATAGTATAAGATACCCTAAAATTTATGTTATATTAATTTTATTTTATTTTTTTATTTAAAAGTTTTGTGGGGATTGTTGGAAAAACTTTTAAAGAAAAAAATGTAACGCTCGCGATGTTCATGAGTTCGCAAATATTGAGCCAGCGTTTTCTCGCTAACATTTGTGAAATGGCTTAAACAATTTAATTTTTAAGTCATTTTCAACGTGATTTGGGGCTAACGGCTATCAGGCCTTTAAGGTCATTATGGGCCGAGCCGTTAGAGCTTTTATGGGCTAAGCCTATAAATAAGCTTAGAGATTCAGATTGAGGAATGAATCAATTAAAGAATTTTTTATCTTTTATTATATTATTTTTATTTTTACTATTGATCTTTCCTGGGCATACGAAGGTTTCATTGGAATCTAATCCTTACGATAATGTCTAACACACAAGAAGGGACGATTAGATAATGTCTAACACGCAAGAAGGGATGAAAATCTAATCCTTAGGACAGTATCTAATACGTCTTAGTCCTGACTTGATTCATATTTTTTTATTTTTTAATTTATTTATATATTTAAATTTATATATTAATTCTTTAATAATTTCTAGAAAATTTTTTTTGCAGAACAAAAATATTTTCTAACATCGTCTTCTTCATTTTTTTTTCAGCTATAACTATGGTCTTTTCTACCTCATTCAAAGTTATATCTTTTATTTTTCTAATAAAGTTATCATCTGCTTTATTTTTTCATCAAAGCTATCATTTTCTCTGCAACCCTGATGCAATAGCAGCCTCCACAATAGTGCCGATAATCCCATGGTGCTCCACTATAGTAGCAGCGTCCACAAAAGTATAAGCAACACTTTTTTTTTCTTTGATACAGACGAATGATTATATCAATTTAGAATGAGTCAAATTTGATATATCAAAATATAAGATTTAGATAAAAAGAAAGAAACATAAATCATCCTACTTTCAGTTCCAAGATCCGGAATGATGGATGACCCGAGTAGCAACCCAGTCCGTTGCTGAGTTGGCTTCATAATAAATGCGTCAAATTTGGACGTTATAAGCATACTAAAGTATATACCGAATGTCGCAGATCAAGAGGTTGGGTGACAAATGGTCGCCGAATTTCTATCGGAGCCAACGAATAACAGTGATAGAGTCCCCCTCAATAATGAGCCTACGAACACCTAGACAACGGATGGCATAGGAGATACCAGACCAAGCAGCAAGCAGCTCAACTAGTGGAACAAATAGGTCAAGATGGCCGAATCATCCAGCCACCAACATTGTGCCATCCGATCCTCGAATTGCAAAAGCCGAATCAGCAAGTCTACCTCGAACACTCCAATCAAAGTTGATTTTGACAAACCCTAGAGGTGGGAGCTCCCAGGAGATAAAGACCATGTGCCAATATGCTGTCAAGGCAGTAGGAGAGCCCCAGAGGCTAGGGCTATCAAAATCAAGAGCTGTATGATGGAAAGTGTACTCACAGATAAGGAAAGGGATGTCCTAATAATCCTATGGGGGGAATCATTCTCATCAGTGAACACAAGTCGGTTCTGAGATAACCAGACCTAATGCGCAATATAAGCACTCGTAGCGCCCAGTTGATGGATGCCCCTCCGCACATCCCGCCAAATCCAGCCATGAGATGCGATAAAAATCTATACCATCGTTCCAAGAGCGGTAGCCCGAGATTTGCCATATTTGTCTCGCTCTAATGCAAGAGAAGATAACATGATCGGTAGTCTCATCCTCTAAACCGCATAACGGGCACGTAGGCTGAATGGACAAACCTCTCCTAGAGAGCAGGGAGCAAGTAGGAAAACCGTCCCATGCAAGTTTCCAAATGAAGAGCTGATCTCTAGGGTGAATCGGAAGCTTCCAAATCCATAAAACATCCATCGTTTGTTGGGGATATGGCCTATAAATCTTCATGAGATCCCTGATAGGAGCACGGGACGTATAAGATCTCCTCCATAATCTAGTGTCACCAAAAAGACTGGACACCAAGGAGTTTTGCTAGACATAGTGATCCTGAGCAATTAAATCAATGACTCTCATTCCGCTAGGAATGTCAGTGCTGACAAAGATAGGCCACTGAGCCAGGGGTAGGTCTACAATTCACGTATCCCGAACAACATCCACAGAGGTTTCGTTCCCAATCACTCAAGAGATGTTGTTCTAAATGGCCGAAGCGTATCGACAGACCTCTTTCCAGAAAAAGAAGTATCCGAGTAGGTTAAAAGTATGTGGAATGAATCCAGTCTCCGTATTTGGCACGTATGAAAGAACTCCATAAGTAGTGTGGATCAAGCAAGAACCGAGTAGCATGCCTGACAGTCAGAGCCTCCCTTTTAACAGTGAGGGACTGAATCCCAAACCCTCCCTCTAAAATTGGTAGACAGACAATGTTCCAAGCCAAAAGGTGGATCCCATATTCATCCTGCATAGAAGCTCAGAGAAAATTTTGGAAGCATCTCTCAATCATTCTCAAATAAGTCACCTGTATAGCCGCATTAGGTCAAATATAGAGAGAAAGAGAAGTAAGTACAGAGCGAATTAGGATAATTTTAGTCATCATAGATAACCTTGTGACCTATCATTCATTCAGATGATTGTAGACATGCCGTTCAAGATCACTAAAATCGATGCTATGTGACCGTTGCCCCCATACTAAATATTTTTAGATAGGTTAGTTGATCAGTACTGTGATACCCAAAATCTCTGTGATCATCCCTTTCAGTAGGATTCGTCTTTGGGCTGAAGTGCAAATCGTTTACTCCAAGGATCACATCAAAGTCGATATCTTCTTGGCCTTCTCATTTCATTATCCTATCATGATAGTAGAAAGAAAGCGGCAGGCTAGAGCATTTTTTTCTATCATATTAGCCCATAAAGTTTAACTTTTTATAATGCATCAATCATAACCACATTGCTGATTGAAATCAATCATTACCGCATTGATGATTGAAATCGATTGACAATAAAATATCTGCATATCTTAAAATACTATTGATATTTTTAATATTTTAAAAATAAAAAAAAATGTCTAAGCGGTGAAGAATTGGTTTCAGCCTTAGAATATGCATCAATCCTGTAGCCGTCTTGGATGCCATGGTGGCCAGTTCTCTATCTCTAGAGAGGTGTCATCTTAGATGTCACGGTGGCCAGATATATATCTATTACAATCTAGAGATTGTTGCATCCATGGCCAGTGAAAAGTTGCTCTTCTTGCGGGCGATGCCAAGCCACATGTAAATTATACCTCTTAAACAAAGCACTTCTGTTGGCACAAGAGTTATCATCGAAGATCACTGTGGTAGACCTACCGTTATAAGACCACTAATTCCACCTTTGAAAGTTGGATTATTTTATCTACGTAGTGTCATGCATGACCAACCATTGGATGGACTAATTTTAAAAGAGACCGCAAGGATTAATGCCAATTCTGCTTATATATATCTTTCGCTGAGATGCATTCATACCAATTAATCGTTGCATAATCTTATAAAGCTTTCTAACAAAGCGAAAACTTTCATCACCGAAGGTGTAGGAAAATTAAGTCAGATGTATCTAGCTTTACTCTAACATGCAAAAATTTTATTACGCAAGATGTCTCAAGAGATTTGGAGAGAGAAAGAGAGAGAGAGAGAGAGATTATAGTCTCTTTAATTTCCTTGTAACAGTATCAAAATGAAGGTCAACTCCAGCACCATTCTAGGATTGATTTATGGGTTAAGATAATGGTGTTCCTTCGCACGGCATCATGAAACAGCAATCTTTTCGGTACCAACTTAACGGCTTTTCAATGTACCACAAATTCGTTATTAAGAACCCATCGTCTAAGAAAAATAAACTGAGACCACATTCCATTAGTGAGGTGATAGAATAAAAGAAATGGATCAACATGTAGGGTGGTAGAAATTGGGTGAGGTGAATTCTTTGTGCAGGTTGAAATTTTATCACTGAGGAAGTTATGAAGAGGAAGTTATAGGTGGCTGACTTCATTGAAGTGATGAAGATTCTTTGGGGCAATTTAGATGTTGCTCCAAATGCTCTGTTAGCGCTTGTATAGATAGGAATTCTCTAGTCCTTGCACAAATTTGTTTGTAACATCACAAAAATATAGCACATGCCCACTTATTTCCAAGATAGTTTTGAATGAATCCACAAGACTTGGTCCTGAAGCTCTCCAAATTAAATTCCAAATATGAACCAAGCAAGGTCTCATAATTTGATCTTTTCTTGAGGAGGTCTCTGGTGCATGCATTAGTTTAGCATGCATTTTGTTCATCTAACATGGGAGTTATGAAAAAATTATGCTGTATTATTTAAGCTAAGCATTAAGTACATAAATGACATTATTTCCCACCTATCACTTGTTCATATTTTTATTAATGAAAATTTAGTTCCAGATTCAGTTTCACATTCAACTTATTAAAAAACATAAATAAATCATAGTCCAAAAAAGTCTTCTATATATTTGGCTTGAGTTATTTTACTTCCATTATAACATTACACATGTCAAGCCTTTTCCAAGTTGACTGTATATTTCCTTGTCAAAATCCATTATCCACTGCCCTGTAGGCGCTTGTGTGCATCACCATGGTTGTTCATTACAAGCTAAAAGTGCCAATCTGGAGCTTCTTTATGTGATTCACTGTTAGGGAGCGCGGAATACCCCCAAGATCACGGCTATAGCGTATATGAGTAATGCAAAAATCTTTTACCGTTCTAATCTATGAGTATAAGATTATACCTTCTGACTTGAACGCTGGAACACTTGATTTGATTGCTCGACCTTAACCTTTTGGCCTTCCGCCGTATTCCCGAAATACCTTCTTCTCTCTCAAGATGGTGGGATCTCTCTCGGCCGACCTAGGGTTTCTTGCTTTTCTTTTTCTCAAAAGCGTTAACCCTAGCAACCAATTGAGAGGGTATTTATAGGGCTACAACAGGGACCAATAGGCAAATATGAAAAGGACTTTCCCACGTAATTAAATCTCTTAATCCTATCCCGGGTTAGGATTTAATTACGTAAATTATAATTCATTCCACTAAAGAATTATAATTGTACTCCTAATCATATTCGAATTTATATTTTCGAGCCTTAATATTAAATACTTATTATCTCCCCACGTTAAGATTACAGATATCCACCAATTAAATTTAAATACTGACAATATAATTTAATTGGCTGTTATTATCCTTGAGACTTATCCACTTAACTTATTTGACGTATCGGATTCAAAATTCACTTGCAAGATTTGATACAATCAAAACTTATAAGCTTTCTCAAGGGGATATCATCAGTCCAAATTAACAGGACGTGGATTCCTTCAACTATTAATATTCACCATATACATAATGTTATTGTCCAACCCACTGAGTTATTGACTCATATAGAATCTCACTCTATGTATAATCAAAGCAATAAACACTACATACACGTGTCTAGAAACAGAATTCAGATTAAGAGCATAAGTAATCATAATATTCATGAGTTCTAAATTATTTTATAAAGTCAGTATAAAATAATCAACTCAACTGGGTCCTGTTCAATACACACAAAGTGTACTAGCACAAATACTTAGAATAAACCATTCCCCGTAGTCAAGACAGACCTACTAAAATTTGTGCTACAGTTCTACTGATGGTGTGTCCAATTCCATCTAAAACTGTGAACAATAAACTTGTATTCCAAAAGAACCGATGATCTAGTCTTCTGTGTGTAAGCCGTACTCTACACACTAGATCAAATACTCTTTGTGAATACTAGACACATGCACATATATAGTAAATGGCACACATTGCTCAAAATGAATTCTCATTAAAAATGTAAAGACATAACATAAAGCATATCTTTTAGTCTATATCTCTATCAGATCCACCATATGCTTTGCTCTTATATTTCAATAATGAGAGTTCTACTTCATAAATAGACCGGTTGCATTTTGATGGAGAAGACTTTAAAATTGATGATATATTTATTAAGATCAATGACTATAGACATGAAAAATAGAAAATCCTTGAATTATTGGATGTGCCAAAACAACAAGAAAGTAAATACTCCTATGCCAAAGGGGTGGGTCTGCATGCAGCCATAAGTATTTATTATTTAATTTATCTACTTGTGATAGTTTTAATAGAACCTGAATGTGCATCATAAATGAAATATAAATATACAAATTATTTGGACGTTCTTGTCCATTGTTTAAAAGGTGCCAGTGGCCACTCCAAATATGCACTTATAATGGTAAATCTTAATGGTGCCTTTTTCTATTAATCAACTTAATTACACACCTTTCAATAATTATCCACCTTTCAGTTTAGCTATGATCACTAGCTATATTGTTTGAACATTTTGCTTTTTTGTTCATGTAGTTTAGCAAAGTGGCCTAGATTTCTTTTAAGGATTGTGGTTAAATTAGGTGAAATTGGGCAGTATTACAGTGCATTGAACCATGTAATAATTCAATAATGCTGAAATATTAGAATAAGCTACAAAACCAGTAATCTTGTGCCATGTATTGATTTTAGAATTGTTACCTTTTCCACCTAACATATTTACTATGGTGATTATTGATGAAATTTTATAGTGTTAGGTTTATTTTACATTTAATTATACTAATTGACAATTTGTTCTATATTGACTTATACATTTTTTTAGTAATGATAGACATGCTGCTTAACACCTCTTTCTAAAGTTGCAAATGGGGCAGGTCCAATTGGGTTAAGCTTAATCTTGATATGATTTGATTTATATTCGGACTATAAGTTTTGATTTAGATTAATTTATATCAAATACAGCCTAGGTTCAACATTTAAAATTAGATTCAATCATATCTTATTTATAGTTGAGTTAGACATCTATTGTTTTATAACTAAAGTCTAATAATAAATAGCTAAATATAGATCAATTAAAAAAACTAAATAAGGTTAAAAAAGTCTATTTAAAATTAATTTTTTGTTCAAATTTTTTTAATTTTTATTCGAGATGAAAAACATAAAAAATTAGTTTAAATGAGAGGTCATTTATAAATTAGTAAAGATAATTAAAGTAAAGAAAAAAATGTTTTTTATAATTAAAGTTTGTAGGTTGGATCAAATTAGATTTGGATTTGGTTGGATTCATTTTCTATTGACCTAAATTAGTTCATCTTTGTTCCTGCGAAAATTCATTCTCCGACTTAGAAACGATGCACGTCAAGATCCGAGTAGCGCTATTCTGTTCGGATGAATCTACAAGGCAGTTCTCACACAAAAATCATAGAGGGTGGTCCATACGAATTCTTAGCAAACAGATGAGGAAAAAAGGCTCTAGAGGATCTCTTGGGGATGGCCTTCTGAAAGAGATAAACTTTGCTAGAGTTTTTTGGGGTCAATTTTTCATACCTAGGGATTCTTGGGGCTTGGTATTTGTGCACTGTGAGATGGCACTCGGTTACCTAAATTTTTTTGCATATTTTGAGAGGTTCGGAGCTGATACGATTAGAATGAGTTTGAAACTCTGTTAATTATAGTCGGATGGTTGTATTTGGCTCCCGTTTTCATTTAAGAAATTCGCTCTGAGATTTCTGTAATCAGAGCGGTTCTTCCTTCAGAATATTCAGCATGGTATGAGGTGGCAATGACGCTCAAGATAAGTAGAGAATCTTTGGCTTTCGATAAGATAGTTCGGCCCTGTAGCTCGATCAGATAGCTCGGTCCTGTAGCTCTGCCAGATAGTTTGGCTCTGTAGCTTGGCCCTGTAGCTCGGCAAGATGGTTTGGCTGTGTAGCTTGGCCAGATAGTTTGGCCTCATAGTTCAGCCATATAGCTTAGCCTTATAGTTTAGCCATATAATTCAGCTTTATAATTCGGTCTTATAAGTCATTGGGCATGTTTATTGATGCGGTGACAATTTTTTTCACGTCAATCTTGATATATGAACCGAGTTGGTGTCACGAATTAGGTTCAACTTTTAAACTTGACTCAACCAAAGAATCTTTAAATGTAGATCGGGTTGGTTCTAATAAAATCGAGATCGAGTTAGATCATGGGTTGACTTGATCATTTGTAGCCCTAACTCTCTTCAATATAAGTGTTAGAAGGGAGATATGCGAATTGTATGGTGAAAGATTATTGGCATGTTAGAAGGAAAAAAACAAAGAATTTATTAATATAATAAATTGAAGGATAAGATGTTGTCATTTAAACAAACAATCAATACGTTTTATTGGGCACATATCATCTAACAAATATAGAGACCGAATAATTCACTGCATTAATGTTATAGCTGGCATGCACCCGTATTAATGGATAATTTAGGGCATAATTATCCATATGTAGTTTATTGATTGCCATTTATAGTCGTCCTCTTGCCTTTAGAACACAAGAGAGATGATTAATTTTGTTGAGGTTTTTGAGCAAATATCTCTCAGATTGCAAAGTATTTACCACCTAAGATGTTATCATTTATGAGACAATTGGCATTTAACTTGTCAAATAAATCCCATTCTTAAAGTACAATCTTGAAAAAATGGAAAAACTTTGCACCTTCTCCTGATCTATAACAGCACGAGTCATTATTTTTCTATTCACTATCTTTTGCATGGTTAAAGTTTCATATGACCAGCAGAGAAGTAGATTTAATTTAGCAAATAATTCATGCAACCTTTTAAATTCAAGAGTATAATTAATCATATGCTTTCATGTATACACAGAAAAATATTTTTATTTGCATTCCCATTGCTTACTTATAAACATGCAAATAATATCAACAAGCCAATTAATTTAATCAATATGTTGGTGATTTGTTGACTGTATATAAAGTAATTATTATGAAAAGAAAATAATAGAAGTACAAAAGGCAATAATATTATGTAAAGCTTTTTTTTAACTCTCCATCAATAGTTACTAAATTGACTTCAACAATTTTGCTATGAAAGAATAGTTACTACCATAACTCCTTGCATTTCATTATTTCTAAATTTGTGAAATAAATAAAGAAATAAATTAAAAGCCTAAGCATTGAATTTCTTCTAAATTCAGAGAGCGGATCAGGTGAGAGTTACAAACGATATTTTTCACCTTTTATACGCAAGTAAATCAACAAAATCACCTTAGATAACAACGAAATAATCCTAAATTAATGACCCCAACATTGGCCAGCTTAGTTTCAGGCGAGTGAGATTTATTTATTTTTTGGAACTTCTTCATGCATGCCTAAAGCGTTTCTGATATCAACCATGCTCCCCATGCCACATGCATAACATCACTCCTGATGTCCATTTTTTTTTCCTTTTTTTTTTTTCTTTTTTCTCTAAAGCAGTCTGACATATACTCTGAATATTTGTTTTATCTCCAATGTATCATCACATCAATCCTTCGTTTATGAGGACTACAAGGTATTAGTCACTTTCCCATTTAAACTGCATTGACTAATTCATTCTTCTTCGTCGATCTAATTGGAAATATTCAATCAAAATTGTTGCGGACTTTTGATCCAGACAACATATCTCTCAACTTGTCACATTTGGAAAGGGAAGAAAAAGAAATGACAATGCGCAAAAATGGAGAGAGAAGAAAGAAAGAGCTTCTTATCCATGAACTTCTCAGGACATGAAATATCCCAGCAGTGGCGGTGCCAAAGTCTAAGAGTGCTGGATTCTTAACCGGACAATACTTTGATCGAATCCTTGTGAAAATTCTCTCAAAATCGTTCCAATATCAAATCCTTTTTAATTAAGGTGAAGAAAAATGCTAGCATTTCATGGTATGGAGATTGGAGGGAGTGGCTGATGAATTAAGGCAAGCTGGTGGCTGGCAAGCACGCAAGCACGAGAATCCACACCCACGATTCCAGCGCCCAGCGATATCTCCGGGCCCCACGCCCCACACCGGAGCCTCGGCTCCTCCCATTTATTGCGTCCTGATCCGCTCCTCCACCACGCCTTCTTTCCTAAAACCCGCGCAGCCCAAATCCCATGCGTTGGATTTCCGGGCCACGGTGCCGATCCCTACGCGTTTAGATCAGACGGCCGAGAAAGCTCAGAATTACAAGAGAGCTCTACGGCCTCTGCACGTAAAAATGCTGGCGTGTCCGCGTTTAAAATCCCCGGCTTCGTCAAGATCCGAACCATTTCCTTCTCTCTTAATCTTTCTTCTCTGAGAAGCAGAGGGAGAGAGAACGAGCGGAAGACCCAAAGAGGGAGAGAGAGAGAGAGAGAGATCCGCCATCGAAGCTCGTGTTCTGCGAGGCCGAAGGAGGAGTCAGACCTTTAACTCGGCTCCTTTTTTCTGGGGGTAGGGGGCGGCCTTTGACCGGCGTCCTCCTTTCTCGATTCCTTCCAACGTGCAAGTCAGACTTCACTCCCAACTTTTTTTTTTCCATCTAAGATTTGTTTTTTCTTTAATCTATCTAAATAATCGCTATATTTTTCTCCACTTTTATCGCCTCATTTTCGGTTCGATGACGCTTGTTGGCTGGTGAGAGATAGAGAGAGGCGGAGGGAGTGGTGGGAAGGCGACAAGAGAGTGGTCCGAAAACACTGTTGGCTTCCCAAAATTTCACCTCTGCTGCCAGCTTTGGCTTTTTACTGGGAGGGGGGGGGACCTTGAGGTGGGGGACGCTGGAAAAAGGGGAGAGAGGCTTCCGTTTCCATCTAGGGTCCATTTTTATCCAAAGGCTTGGACTTTATTTTTTATCTGGGACGGTCAACCGCCCCCCACCCTTCCTTTCCATCTCTTGTTGCCCCTTCTGATCTCTCTCGTGGTTTTCTGAGGCCTCGTAGAGTCCACACATGTGCGTTTTTTTTAAGCTTTTCCCTCCTTACGCCAGCTCCTGCCATTTCTGTGCCTCTTAAGCTTCTCTCTCTCCTTTCTTAGGTGCTTCGTCTTCCTGCCCTCTAAGTGTTTTGATTTGTGGATTTTTTTTTTTTTTTTTTTTGAGGGTTGGGGTTAGGGTTTTGAGGGGGCGGGGGAAGGAGAGGGAGACGGAAAGAGAACGAGGTGCTAGCGGGTTCGCTTGGCTTCTTTCTCTTTCTTTCTGCCCTACTTTGACGGAGGGAGAGGGAGCTGGAGGCATTTGTTCATAAACCGTTTATGCTTGTGCCTCCTCTTATCTCTCCGTTCCCTTTTCGACCTCTTCTTATTTAGTTTGTTTTGGCTTTTCTTTCTTTATGTCTTATTTCTTTGTCTCTCCTTTCCTGTGATCGTGTCTTTGGGAAATTGAGAACATTTGGGTTGGAAAGAGAGAACTCCTGTTAGATCTACTGGTACTACTATCAGTATTACTGTTAACAGCAGAAATAAAAGTAGGCCAAGGAAAGAAGTGGACGAGTTATAAAGAGAGGGGCTTCGTCGATGAGTTTTGGTGGTTTGTTCGACGGTGGTTCCGGTGGCGCTCGGGTGGTGGCTGACATCCCGTACGGCAGCTCCGCCATGCCTGTGGGCGCCATCTCCCAGTCGCGTCTCGTCTCACCCTCCCTCTCCAAGCCCTTGCTCAGCTCCCCTGGCCTCTCTCTCGCCTTGGTAACCCTATCTCACCATTCCTCGTCACCACTCTCTCCCCCTCTTCCTCTCTCTCTCTCCATCTTTTTTTTTTTTGCGCTTTTTTTTTTTTTGAAAGATACCTTTTAGTTGATTTGGGTTGTGATCTTCTTGGCCGCCAGCAAACAAACGTGGAAGGGCAAGGGGACAGGAATCTGGCATCGATCGTCAGTGGTGCCACCGCCGCCGGTGGCGGCGGCGGCGGAGGAGGACGGGATTCGGATGCACTGGGTAGCAACAGGGAAGATGAGAACGAGAGCAGATCGGGGAGCGACAACCTTGAAGGCGGCTCCGGCGACGATATAGACCAGGAGAACCCTCGGAAGAAGAAGAGATACCACCGCCACACCCCTCAGCAGATCCAGGAGCTCGAAGCGTAAGCCATCCATTTCCATCGTTCTCTTCTTCCGTTGTTTCTTAAGTTCCGGTTTCTTTGGTTCTAGATCATAGAAAGAGACCGAATGATTATTTCCTCGTTACAGTCTCTTCAAGGAATGCCCCCACCCGGACGAGAAACAAAGGATGGAGCTCAGCAGAAGGCTCACCCTGGAGAGTCGCCAGGTCAAGTTCTGGTTCCAGAACCGGCGTACCCAGATGAAGGTTCCAAAAATTGCTCTTGATTTCTCTTATCGTTTTTAGGTTTCGATCTCGTTGCAGTTTATCTTGCGGTGAATTTTTTTTAAAAAAATTAATTGTAAATCAGACTCAAATGGAACGCCACGAGAACACGATCCTCAAGCAGGAGAATGACAAGCTCCGGGCTGAGAACTTGTCGATCCGGGAGGCGATGAGGAACCCCATCTGCAGCAACTGCGGCGGGCCGGCCGTGCTTGGGGAGATCTCTCTAGAAGAACAGCACCTGAGAATTGAGAATGCCCGTCTGAAAGACGAGCTCGATCGAGTCTGTGCCCTCGCAGGGAAATTCTTAGGCAAGCCTGTCTCGGCGTTGGCCAGTCCGCTTCATCTCCCCATCCTGAACTCAGGCCTAGAGCTTGCTGTGGGCACGACTGCATTCGCTGGGCTGGGCTCGTTGCCTATGAACCTGCCCGTCGCCGCTGATTTCCCCACCGGCGCGTCGAGCCCACTGGGAAGTGTTATCACGCCTGCTAGGACCATCGGCACCATGGGTGGGGTCGAGAGGGAGAGGACTTTGCTGCTGGAGCTTGCGCTGGCCGCGATGGACGAGTTGGTCAAGATGGCCCAGGTGGATGAGCCCCTCTGGGTTCCAAGCTTAGAAGGGGGGGTCAAAGAGACGCTGAACTACGAGGAGTACGAGCGGGTGTTTCCTCGGTGCGTCGGGATGAAGCCTGTTGGATTTGTGTCGGAGGCCACCAGGGAGACAGGCCTGGTCATCATCAACAGCTCGGCCCTCGTCGAGACTCTCATGGATGCGGTAAGCAAGACACATCTCTACTTCTTTCCCAACTGCATCAAACGAGAATTTGTTGCAGGAATTTCTTAGCCTCATGCTATATTCTTCTGCACGGACTTTCCTCTTGGATCTGAACAATCTATTGCAGGAGGTTTGTTATAACTAGTAGCATATCATTCATCCATGCTTAAATATTTGTACAAGTCAAGGTGGACCTGATATATATATCTATATAATTATATATATTTTTGTTTGTTTTTCCGTGATTCGAATGTTATTCATTCTTGCGAAAACTCTTCCGTCCTGCAGACCCGGTGGGCGGATATGTTCCCTTGTATGGTTGCAAGAGCCAACACTACTGAAGTAATTTCCAGCGGCATGGGTGGTACTAGAAATGGCACCCTCCACCTTGTGAGTTCGTGGCCCTTTCGAACTGTTTCTTTAATTGCATCCCCGTCTCTATTCTCATACCCATCTCGTCTATGATGCCAGATGTATGCGGAGTTCCAGGTTCTGTCACCGTTGGTTCCGATTCGCGACGTCAATTTCCTCAGGTTCTGCAAGCAGATTGCCGACGGTGCCTGGGCTGTGGTCGATGTCTCCATTGACGCTATCAGAGAGACTTCTGCCCCTACTGCCAATCTCAAGTACCGCAGGCTGCCTTCTGGCTGTGTGGTTCAAGACATGCCGAATGGGTATTCGAAGGTAAGCGATCCACACCTCTCCCCTTCTGCTAATTATCCCATGAAGGCAAATCACGAGATTTTCTTAATTTTTTATGCCCCTTGCTCTCTTTGAATTGACTGGAGTATTTTTATATCATTCGTTCTCGATACCCCATGCGTCGGTGTTCTGAAGTCAAGGCCTAATCTCGGGCTTGCATCTAATATACTCGGGTCGCGTATCCATCGGTTCTTTCAAAAATTTCAGTCAGCGGGTGCCGTGGACTGCCATGAATTTTCTATGCCTTCCAACTTCGAATCACGGCATTCCCCAAGCGTATTTCTCCTGGTTTTTTAAAAAGGTTCCGATGCTTCTTCTACTCCTTGGAAGCATCAGCGCCGGGTTGCTTATTGTCTGTATTCAGTCAATCATGTGTTTTGTTATGTTTTATTTTCGCCATCGATCTCGCTTCTCCACGGCCACAACTCATTTTGTGAAAAGCCGCCAATCTAGGCTTAGACGTCGCCTTCGCCCTTTGTCCTCCGTTTCGGTTTCATTTCCCTTTCCTCCAAATACTCTATTCTACAATAAATTATCCCCGGAAGCCTATCCTCTTCTTCCTCCTGCTTCCCGGACCTCAAGCAAATTAGACTGTTCAACTCCTTGTCTTCCGTGCAAAGCCGTCGTGAAGCGGGCCTCCTTATATTAGGTTTAATATAATAATAATACTTCACCAAACCAATTCCCTTCTATGGTTACTTTTCCGTCCGTGATCTCCTATCCCATTCAGATTATCATATCATCCCATCTCTCCAGTCTTTTCCGATCCCGGATCCTCTGCGGTGGATCCGTATTTAGGCCCCGTTGTGTTGCCCGAGGAAACCAACCACTTGCTACGCCGAGTGATGCGTATCCTTCCACTGCTATCTATCGTTTTTTTCCTCTCTCTTCGGTCCCCATCTCGGTGCTATGCTAATGGTCAAAGGCTGGGAGGGTGGTGGCCTTTTTAATCGTCGACCGTCGGCGCCATGTGTTGGCAGCTCTGAAGCGGGCGTGGCGTTTTGTCATCTTGCGTTGGCCTAAGTGGGTGGTAGCGTGTCCTCGCGTCGTGCGGGACGCCCTATCTAGGTCCGGCGGTGTAAATGCGGAGGTGGTGACAGTCTGGGGCATTAATGAGCTAACGACGCAATGGCGCGCAGGTCACATGGGTGGAGCACGCCGAGTACGACGAGGCCGCGGTTCACCAGCTGTACCGGCCCCTTCTCCGCTCCGGCCTCGGCCTCGGCGCGCGCCGTTGGGTCGCCACTCTCCAGCGCCAGTGCGAGTGCCTCGCCATTCTCATGTCCTCATCCATTCCAACCCGTGACCACACGAGTAAGTTAGACATCATTTATGCTCCAAATATATTTTATTCTTATGACTGTTGTCATCATGGGTGACTTTAACGTGGGGTGATGATGGGCATGTTAACAGCAATCACAGCGAGCGGGAGGAGGAGCATGCTGAAGCTGGCGCAAAGGATGACGGATAATTTCTGCGCGGGGGTGTGCGCGTCGTCGGCGCACAAGTGGAGCAAACTGAGCGTGGGAAACATAGGGGAGGATGTGAGGGTGATGACGAGGCAGAGCGTGGACGACCCCGGGGAGCCGCCTGGTGTGGTGCTGAGCGCGGCAACGTCGGTGTGGCTGCCGGTGTCGCCGCAGCGGCTGTTCGATTTCCTTCGGGACGAGCGGCTCCGGAGCGAGTGGGACATACTGTCGAACGGGGGGCCCATGCAGGAGATGGCCCACATTGCCAAGGGCCAGGACCACGGCAACGCCGTCTCCCTTCTCCGTGCCAGCGTCAGTATCATTACTGCTTTGCTTTGCACTATATATAATTTCATCCTCTTTCTCCCTATTGCTTTGTGACTCTTTCAACTTTTCTTTCTTCACTCTTTCATGAGCTAGTAAATTTTCTAGAAAAATTTTGGTGAAAAAATAAAACGCTAGGCCACTAGCATCAGAAGTGAGGACGCGGGGGTGGGGGCTGGGTTGTGAATATCTGTAGCTAGGCTGATCAAAAGGGTTGACATGAGCGACTGACATCTCTGCCCTTACCCAGTTCTGACATTTGCTTGGCTCTTCCTCCCCTCCCTCGACTCCTTTCCAGGATCTCACTCATCATTCCTTGTTTTACTTTTTATTCACGTTTATGGCTCAGTGGCATTTACGTAAATCTGTTAACTAATTACATCATTGCGCTAGTTTAAAAAAAAAAAAATTAAGCCAATGTATCTTTAACTATTTATCTTACAGCATCCCCGAGTTCGATAGCTATGAAATTTAAAAATGATAATTAAATTTAATGTAACTTGAGATCACTAAGATAACATGCTGTATGTGTATGCTTAGATATATTTTGTTGCGTGTGTGTGTTTATTTGTTTGCCTTTTTGACGGATTTTATTGGATCGGTCGGAATGCAATGCACACCAGGCGGTGAGCGCAAACCAGAGCAGCATGCTGATACTGCAGGAGACGTGCACAGACGCATCGGGGTCGATGGTGGTGTACGCGCCGGTGGACATACCTGCCATGCACGTGGTGATGAACGGTGGTGATTCCGCATACGTGGCCCTTCTCCCGTCGGGCTTCGCCATCCTGCCGGACGGCTCCCGCGGGGGACCGCAGAAGGCCGGGGGTTCGCTTTTGACGGTGGCATTCCAGATCCTGGTCAACAGCCAGCCCACCGCCAAGCTCACCGTCGAGTCGGTGGAGACTGTCAACAACCTCATTTCCTGCACCGTCCAGAAGATCAAGGCCGCCCTCCACTGTGACCCTTAGTAATTGCACCGACGCCGTCTTTTAGGGGAGGTCAAAGAAGAAGAAGAAGAGAGAGAGAGATTGAGAGGTGATGGCTGGCTATGGATCGAGTCAAGAACGAACCGCGCAGTAAAGAACCTTTGCTAAGTGGTAAGGACATATGGGAGAATGCATCCTTTGTGCTCCTTTTGCTATCGATGATTATATGAGGGAAAAGAAAGGAGGAGAGAGGGGGCACGTTGCTATAGTCCTTAACACCGAGCAATGGTGGTGGTTCGGGTATTGACTCAGTTTCTGCCAGCGATCGCTCTTTCATCATTTCCGAAGGAAGAAAAAAAAATCTCAAAAAAAAAAAAAACAACAAAATTGCTGGTTGTAATGCTATCCTTTTGGGGTTTTATGATTTTGGTTTCGCTGTTAAAAGTTGTAGACGATGAACTCATGTTTTTATCGGTGCTCAAATAATACCCCCATGGTTTTACCTTGTGGCTTGTGGTAACTTGAAGCAAATAAATAAAGGTCCCAGAAAAGAGTGGGAACGGTCAGCGGCCTCAGCCTCTTCTTACGGTGGAAACCTTTCGAGTGCCGTGGGGAAGGATGCAATTGCTATTCTTCTGATTTGCACCGCCCAACTCTCAGATAGATTGCTGATGGGGTGTCGTGACTTAAGGGGCAGTTGGAGTTGGACCTTTTAGGCTGGCCCATATGTTGTTCATATATGGGACAGGCAGTGTCCTGGTGTTTTGTGGTTCATCAGCGTCGTCATCTGAATGGGTTGTAGTCTTGCAGATGGCAATCTAGCTACTGAGATCGCAATGAGTTGCTCTACGGTGAGGTGTTGCTTTCAGAGAGCGCACCTCATCCATCGTTTTAGCAGCTCGTGACGATTGTCGTGGATTGGAACCTAAGCTCTTTCTTACGTTCGTCATCATCATTCGGTAGGAAAACTATTGGTCATTTTGCCTGTAACCTATGATGCAGACCTTGCTTGCTCCTCTTTTTAACTTGCCCACTCTCAATCCTGATGATCTTGAGCTTTCATCTCGAGTCTCAGTACGGCTACCAATGGACTACTTTACCGTTTAGGTAGGCAGCATGTTGTTAGTGGTAAGAAGTCATTGCAGTAGTGTTGTGGTGGCCGTAACTTGATGAATCGATGGTGTGTTAGAAACCAAAATCATATGGTCGACGCAAAAGTGAAAATAAATGATTGGTTATTGTGATCCAATGATGGATGAGTATTTGGTGAATTCTGATTTGCATAATTGATGCAATTTGAAAGAGCTGAAGGATTCTTGGGAAGGAATTAGACAATAAATAAATAAATCCAAATGCTTTGCTAAATTTTGATATCGAAGATGATTTGATGGTCAGTTGAGAGATGAACTGA
Source organism: Calamus simplicifolius (assembly GCA_900491605.1). Classification (NCBI taxonomy): domain Eukaryota; kingdom Viridiplantae; phylum Streptophyta; class Magnoliopsida; order Arecales; family Arecaceae; genus Calamus; species Calamus simplicifolius. Next base: position 251,916 of record UESW01004626.1, on the reverse strand, counting down.
AAAAGATTAATTCAACAATTGGTTCACTATCAGGTTTAATGAAGAGTTACCAAACAATCCTGTCTAACTGACAAATACCTTTAGTTTTTTTTTTTTTTTTTTTCCTTTTGAATTGAACATAAAAAGTTCTTTTTATATCTTCGTTTCAAAGAGCATATATAAGAGGACACCTAAACTTTTTTAAACAATTAACTCGATAAGGACCCATCATATTTCATTAAACTTTCATTAGAAAGAAAAGGCAATTTTTTTTTTAAAAAAAAATCTTCATACAAGACTATTTGAGGACATCGAGACCTTAGAACATGAGGTTGAACTCTTTTATCCAAGCCTGCCTTTATTTTTTTAAAGCTAATATGAAACCAATGCGTTGTTTCAGTGCTAAATTAGTGAAAAATATTCTGAAGCATTGATTTTATAACTAGTTACACTTCTGCAGTGAAAAATAGTACGATAAATTATACTGTGGTAGAATCAACCGAGATTATTTTATTTTTTATTCTCGATATATTTTTGCGTGTGCATTTTTACTCATAGCAATATAAATGATTTTTTTTAAAATTATTTATCGTTGTTAAGATTGGAAGGTTTCTAACCTCAGCCACTTCTCTTACCCGCCCCCATCCTGAATAAATTGGAGTTTGGGTTCATGGACGGACTGAACCTAAGCTCTAATAATAATCAATAATAATCACTAAAAGATAAAATTAAACGTGCCATATTGATGAGTGCTTTTGATCATTTTGCATGGTTGAGACCCCTCTTCCCAGTTGTTGCTTTTGAAAGAGGCCCACGTAAGGGTGTCCAGAAACTGAGTTCGTAAAGTTTACAGGATCGCAGTAACAGGTCTAAATCCAATCTGTCCGGTTTTACCGTACCACAAACAAAATATATAAAACTAAAAATAGGTTTTAAGTTTTGTCCTTAAAACGAACCTCACATCATCGTAGTTATTATCATCCCAACCTCCACCCTTAGAGGAAAGGGCTTAACCCGGATATATACCCGCTTAAGGCAAGTCTGGATTCAATCCGGATAAGAATTTTTTTTTTAAAAAAAAAATTGAGTCCTGTTCGGTTCCTTGGATCGGTGTGGCACCAGAAGGTTGGCACCAATCGATCGCAAGTGCTCCGGGCCACGGCGTTTTGCATGGTGCCATGCTGGTGCCGGGACATGAGCAGATTACGACAAGCTCGTTTGCATGGAACCTTTTTTTTTTTGTCCTATTTCTACCACCCAATCGTACCAAGATGGGGGGCTTTCCACGTGAACCACAAGACGCATCCGCGAAAGCTTCGGCTGCGAAAGTCTTCGGCCATGTTTGGATTGACTGTTGAAAGCTTTACACGGCTGATAGCTAACATGTGAGATAGCTAGCTATTGACGGGCAGATATTTCGCCCAAACAAGATATTGAAGCCTAGGTTCGGAAAAGCTCAATGTCTGTTTGAATCTTCCAATGAAATCTTCCAATAAATAAATGTTTGTTGCTCCCTTCTTGTTTAGAAGAGAGAAAATGAAAAAAAGAAAAAGATAACAAACATTTTTGTTTTTTTGGATGAAGGGGAAGGAAAATAAGAGAGAGAGAAAAAAGAGGAGGGCCGGTCACTTAGGCTTTGTTTGGATGTTTGAAGAAAAAGAATGGGGAGAATAAAAAAAGAAAAGGATAAAAAAGAAGAAGAGAGGAAGGGAAGGGGTTCTTCTTCTCTTGTTTAGAAAGGATAAAAGGAAAATAAATGTAATATCAATTATCTTGTTTAAATAGAGAGGAAAGAAAAGAATGAAAAGAATTATATGTCAATTATATCTCTTTAGAATGGAAAATAATATGTGAGAATAGAAGAATGAAGAATAAACAATAAAGGAATATTTGATCTTCCAAAAAAATATGACTTAAACATTCTTCCCTCCCTCAACTTACCTTTCAATTTGGAGGTTAACAAATTTATCGGAATCAGTTACTTTCTTTTCTTTTAAACAAAGTAACTTAACCTTTCTCTTTTTTTCCTTTCCCTCCCCTTCATTCTCTCACATCAAACCCTTAGGTTTTGTTTGGATCTTTAGAGGAAAAGGCAGGGGAAAGTAAAAATAAGAAAATGGATGAAAGGAGAAGGAAGAGAAGGAAGGGAAAGAAGAGTTATTATTCTTCTCTTGTTTGGAAAGAATGAAAAATGAGAAGGAAGGAGAAGGAAGGGAAATGAAGAGTTATTCTTCTTCTCTTATTTGGAAAGGATGAAGAAAAAAAAAAGTAATATCAATTATCTTGTTAGATATAGAGGAAAAAGAAGAAGACACAATTATACATCTCCAGAATAGGAAATGAACCATGAGAATTGAAGAATAAGAATAGAAAATGAAGAAAATTTTGATCTTCCATAAAAATATAACTTAAACATTTTTTTTCTCTCCCAACTTACCCCTTGATTTGGGGTTAATAAATTTACCCTCACGAGAAAAAAAAAAGGTAATCGGTTACTCTCATTCCTTTTTCTCTTTTTTTTATTTTCTATTCATGTAAAATAATCTATAAATGCACAAAATTGTAACAAGTAGTAAAGTATTTTTAGAAAATGAATGTTGAACCCACAGAGATTAATTATATCATTGAATACCAAAATTTACTAAATTAATTACTATTTAAAAATTAAATATAAACAGAACGTTCTACTATCTAAATTAAAAAAAAAACTACTTAATTTAAAAATTAACAAAGCGTAAAAATCTAAATATGCAAACATATGATAAGAATGGATTTAGAGCGATTAATTTCACCTAACAAATTTCACACAATTTATTCTTCTTAATTATTAAATTATAATAATCCCATGTTGATGATTATTATTTTTAATTATTTAATATCTTCTCTCGAATGATATCAAAAAATCTCTATGTGAATTTAATTAATTAAAGACTCATTACGTACTTTAAATTTTCTAAAAAATCACATTAATCATGGTAAAGCATCTCTACTTTTGCTTAACTAATGATGTTAATTCTAGAACTAGAATAACAAATCACCTCTCGATCTCATTGTAATTCAATTGACAAATAATAATTTGTAAGCATTAATAATAAAAATTAAACACTCAATCATGAAATTATTAAAATAGAATAACTCATAATATAAATTATGTGTTCATTGCTAGATTACATCATGCTCTAGAAAAAAAAATTAGCTCATAATAAAAGTAAAAAGAAAATAAATAGAACTTATGTTTTTCATTGGAATCGATTGATGAACATGCAGCTCTCTCTCTCTTCTTCAGATCCCCTTCATTGAAAAACTCTAAAAGTCTCTCCAGTTAAAGACCCACTGCCTTCTTATAGTTAAAAAAATTGTTGCCCATGCCATGCTGAATACGCTGCAATTCTGTTAGAAATCATAGCATTAGAATCCCTTCAAGTGTGCCTCTTCCTTTAGCCGTTGGATGATAGTTGGGATGGCTGAGATGGGCCAAAGGAAACCACCCAAAGAGGACCCCTTGTTGAATACCGCCAAGCTGGCTAGATCATCATCGCTTCATGTTGAAAACGATGCCAGGCTTTTCCTCATCGCGTGGAGTCCGTTGCCATCGCATGGAGTTCGCTGCCAGCTCATCAACGCATCTTCACGCCTCAACGTCCTCCCCTATATCATAAGATTTTCTGCCTTGAACAATGGCAACTCTTCCTTCTTGGATGACAGGATTAGTTGCTCCAAAGAGTAACTCTGCAGTAACCTATTAAATGCAGCCAAACCTTCAATAGGGAGATACCACAACATCAAATAGAATTCAAAGGTAAGAGAAAAACTAGCGATGAATAACTTCATAAAATCCCTTCAACTGGTTGCTTCAAGTAACCTCTTTGTTTTCTCCTTTAAAATAAAATAAAATAAATAAATTTAACTCAAAATAAATAAAAAAACTAGTTAATGTCGTTATGAAAGTATATAAATTAAATGGTTGGATTTAAGTTATCATCTTCCCAAACAAAGTAACTATGAACTTTCTTCTTCTTCCCCTTTCCTCCATTCCCTTTCATCCAAATCCCTTATGGAGGTTTTCGGATGAAAGGGTAATTTTAAAAATAAAAAAAGTTATAGGAATTGAATTGAAAAATTAGGACTTAAATTATAAATTGTTTCTTTTCTCACTTTTACTCTTAATTTGAAGGTTAAAGAAATTTAGGAAATAAAGAGGAATGAGTTCTCTATTTCTTTCACCTCTCTTTTACCTTTCTCTTTCTCTCTCACAAGTAAAAGTTTTTATTAGTTTTTTTTTTTTAAACATATTTTAAATTTTTTAAAGAAGGAAAGTAAGGAGAAGGAATGATAAGAAAGGATTGTTACTTTTCTTTAATTGGAAGGAAGGAAAGGAGAAAGAAAATAATATAAAAAAAAAAATAAAAATTATTTCTTTCTTTCCTTTTACTCATTCAATTTGGAGGTAATTTTTTCTTTAAAGCTTTCGAGGAGAAATAAAAAGGATCGAGGAGAAATAAAAAGGAATAAGTAATCTTGATTTTTTTTTCTTTTTTCTTTTAATTTTCTCTCAAACAAAAGTTTCTAATATTTTTCCTCTCTTTTCATCTCTTCATTCCTCTCTATTCAAACAGGCCTTAATTGTTTGCCCTAATTGTTTGGGAATTGAGTTTGAAGAGGTAATTAGAGTAAGATAAGGAGATGGAAAGAAAAATAAAAACAGGAACATTATTCTCTTGTGTTTGAATGTTTTAATAAAAAATATGAAAGATAAAAGAAGGTAAGTATCTTCTCCTTGTTTACTTAGAGGATGAAGAAGGAAAATAAATAAATAAAACAAAGATAGTTATTTTGAAAGTCAGAGAAAGACTCTTATACATCTTTCCTTTCCCCTCGATTGCCCCTTAAATTTGGGTGATAATTTTTACTCTCTATTAGAAAATGAATTAATTCTTTTTCCCCTTCTCCTCATTAAAAACTTCCCAAAACAAGTTTAGGGGGGTTAAGTTTCTTCTCTTCCCCTTCATTTCTCCTCTTCCCCTCCCAAACAGTAAGGAGACAGATGTGTTGCCAATAAGAACAAAAGTCAACCAAAGCAGCAAAATGTCAATGGGAAACAAAGGGAATCTACCTAAAGAAGACAAATGGGGCATTACAAAGAATTCCACCCATCCTTTTAGACTTTTCCTTACATTTTCATAATGTTAGACCTTGGTATTAGCATTCCAAAAGTTCCAAGTAATTATTAACCTTCTAACAAGTTTTGAACAGGGAGAACATTCCATTTTAATGGATTGTATTCAAGTAATGATTTTGAACTCAAAAAGAAATAATCAGGCCATACCACAGCAAGAACTATGATATGTTTAAAATGATATGAAACATTACTCCGTAATATAAAAAGCTTGAACAAGTATTTGTTAATTTTTGCTTGATTTTCCTTTGGGTGTGGGGATCGTCTTGTGCTCATGATAGTCGATCCCAACATTTTGTTGTAAAGCCTGCAAGCATAAGAAGGAACATTCTGAGCAAATGGGATGAAGAATTATTGTTTTATGAAATAATTTACTGGTTGAAAGAACCCAATCATCCAGCTCCTCCAAAGATTTTTCTTCGGCTTGTAGCTATCCTTGGGCCCAGTTCTTATAACCGCGTTTTTGTTTCAATGATCTCCCACTCTAGATCATCTTTTTCCTTGGTGACTTCTTCACTGAATTATTAAGCCAACAATGTAAACAGGAAACTGTCTTCTCTAGAGATCCCCAATCATAGATGTGATGAAGAGAGACAAACTGAGAGTTCATGGCAGTAAAAACAAAAGAAAAGTACTGAGAGTTTTATACTTTCTTTTTTGGAATAAGATGAACAAGGCCAACTGATCCTAATACCGTGAGAGAAATGAGGGTAAGGCCATATCAAATGAAGGCTATTTCCTGCTCCATCGTTTAAATTCAGCAGCTTTATTCAGAGTCTCAGATGGAGGAACCCCTGGATCAATCTTCTGAGCTGACTTACCTTCATATCAGTTGTCATCACTGTCAGCTGAAAATAGTTTGAAATCAGGAAACTATTTTGGATTTGTGAAACACCGACAATGCCAAATTCTTACTTAGATTAACAAAATAGTTAGGAAGAAAGAAAAAGAAAAGTAGAAAAATATTTCGAGATGGATAAGTTCAGTAACAAATAGTTGGTAACTTATAAGGTTCATTAATTCCCAAAAACCACTATTCATCGAGTTAATAGATTGTTATTGATGATACATTGATGATGTCAACTTCCAAAGAAGACATTCATCAACCACATACTGCTTGCAATCTACACCATGTACTATTCTTTTTGCAGTTTCCATATGCTTCTGCTTGTAGTTTTGAAATTGCTAATTGTAAAAGAAAATCGACAAGAATCAAGAATATTCATCACAAAATTTTGCCATTTATCTTCAGATACCATTATGCTCTGAAAAGATAACGTCTCCTTAGAGATGTACTCATGTTTGAAATTCCAGAGTTAATCAGAACTCAATCTAGTCCATGGTAATTTATTGGGGTTCTGAGTTGAGTAAGCAAACCGATGTTATTGCAAACCACTGCTTCTCTTGATTTAAAAATAATGGCCTGAGTCTGGTTTGATAGTTTGACCATGGCTGCCAAAAGAGCCTGCAAACAAATTCATCAAAGTCTTAATATACTCTACCTAATCAATTAAATAAAGTAAAATTACAGCGAGTCGGAAAAACTCTTTTCTTTCTTTTTCCTGAAAAAAAAAATCAAATGCTGTGACAAGATTAAACACCTAAAATTCAAGACAGTTGATTTTTTTAAAAAGTTATTATAATTATTTAATCATCAACTTAACTACCAAGCCCTGCCCAACCTTGCAAGGTCGGCCTTATGAATCCTTACTTTTCCGAACATTATGATTCATTACAAAGTCTGACATGCTTTTTTAATGACTTGCACTCTACCTAACATCAACACTTGGGCCTCTGCATCCCAACTTGGAATGGTTAAGACACATTAACAATGTGCTATGAAAACTAGATCAATCAGCTTCAACGTAAGAACTAAACCTTATAAATTATCTGTAATAACTCGTCGCCTTTTAATGGTCCTTATTTTATTAACTAGCGTTTCACTAATTAAGAAGTGATAACAGCCCCCCCTTAAATGTTGAACGCTTGCTTGATGGGAGCATGCGGTGAAGGGAATTGAGTATAAATAGGAAACCCTTCCTAAGGTTTTCAACAAGGTCATCGAAAGAAAAACCTAATAAGCAGAGGCATTGGCATTGAGTCCCTGATCAAGAGCACATCCTGAGGGTATACACCATCAGAATGTGATGGCTCGTTGATTAGAAGAACTCAATCAAAATCCATCGAGAGGACTCAATCAAGATCCATTGAAAGAGGAAAGATCGAGATCCCTAAAGAAAGGAAGATCAAGATCTCGTGCAGCTGATTTAAGGAAGATCGAATTTCTTACCCTCATCGGATAGACCATTAATAATAATGGCTGAGGTATTTATCGATCATAATAAATATATTGATATCGTAATCAATATATTTAAATTAAGTCTTACATTTGGTATCAGAGCTTTTTAAACCTCTGCCTTATTTTGTGAGTATTTCCATCCAAGTTTCTCTTTTCAAGCAATTTATGCCGCGTGTTTTCCGTTTTCAATTTTTCGGATCTCAGGTTTCGATCAGTTCTGATCTTTGTTCACGGAATTGACAGAAACCATTAAACCTATCTCAAATTCCGATTTTTTATGGAAACAAAACATGGCCTCTTTCTTTTCTATTAAAGATTTCTTTCTGGCATTAAAGGTTTCCCGGATTTCTTTTTGGTATTAAAGAGATAGCATTAAAGAAAGGAAGAGAAAAGAAACGTAGCATTAAAGAAAGGAAAACTAAAGAAAGGAAATGCAGCCGAAACGTGGCTTCCATAACCACATGCGGTGACATATTAAAAAAGAAAGAAAACGTGGCCTATTTCGGTTTTCGCTTTTCTCGCTTATGGTCTTTCCGTTCTCTCACGGGATTTAAAATCTGGATTGGTTGAATTTTAAATGCATTTATTATCTGTTTAATATTTTATTAAATCATGTAACATGATTTGTTTTTATCATTTGTTTCTTAAGTTTAAATTTTTGTATTAAAATACGCCTCCTGAGTCTCTATGCCTACGGTGTTTTGCATAGACTGGCCCAAGGGAATAATGAGCTACGGCCGGACGTGTTTTAATTAACAAAAATTTTTCTTAAGATGATAATTTCAAAATTCATTAAATAGATAATTGAAATGTTATCTTCTGTTCTGCGTACTAGATTTATTCTATGCATAAATTTGGTGGTAGTGTAAAAATCACAGTGCAAATCCTTTCAAGGTCTATTGGTCAGTTGGTGTCTAGAAAGGTAAAGAGATTGTGGTTACTTAATTGGTTCCGTTGACTGACCTAAGGAAAGCAACGGGGGGACCCCCACTTCTCTTTCACTGGCCTGGCCAATTTGACTAACTCAGATCTTGATTTGGAAATGTTACGTTGATTAAGATCACTACCTAATAATCATGCTAAATTGGTTAATCTATATGCATATAATAGAATTCAATGTCATGTGATCAATATGATGTTGATTAATTGAGGAGTAGCCACAGCATCTTTGATTAATCAAAATTATATATTGAGTTGCAAAGATCACATAAGGTTAGATGACATTAATTGTGACTAATTATATTAATGTAATGAATCTTATCCCACAGGAATTTTTGTTGCACTAATATAATTAATTAGGATGCGATAACAAATTATTTTCTTAATTACCCACAGGAATTAAGAAAGGAATATAATTTGTTAGTCACATCATTAAGCTAATGAGTCTATTTGAGTATAATAACTTAGCCCACAGGTAGTTATTGTATGTTATTGATTCATGTTATTGCATGTTTACATTGGTAAAACATGACATCAAGTTATATACCTCAAATTCAATTACATGAACATGATTTTATTTTTATGCAGCTATTTTGCCTGTTAATATTTCTGATATGAAATGTGACATTCCCGATTTAAGTGGTGATAATTATAAATTATGGAAGGAGAGAATTCTTCTCAATTAGGGTGCATGGATATTGACTATGCTATCAGGAAGGATGAACCACATTCAGTTACATCTACTAGCACTCAGGCTGAGATTGCTATGTATGAACGATGGAATGGTCCAATCGCCTCAGTATGATGTTCATACGTACTAAAATTTCTGCTAGTATACGTGGTTCAATTCCTGAGTGCAAAAATGTCAAGGAACTTCTGAAGGCTATTGATGCACAATTTGAGTCTTCAGATAAGGCAATGGCTAGCACCCTAATGACAAAATTATCATCAATGAAGCTCACTACGGTTGGAGGTGTGCGTGAGCACATCATGAAGATGAGGGACATTGCGGCTCAGTTGAAATCCCTAGAGGTTGAGATGTCAGAATCTTTCTTGGTGCACTTTATTTTGAGCTCACTCCCACAGCAGTATAGTCCCTTCAAAATATCTTACAACACACATAAGGACAAATGGTCAATTAATGAACTTCTGACCATGTGTGTTCAAGAGGAAGGGAGGCTGATTTTAGAAATGGGAGAAAGTGCACATTTAGTCACTCAGAGAAAGACTAAAGCTCCCAAAGCCAAACGCAAAGGAAAGGTAAAGTATCCATCCATACAGAAGACAAGAAGGAGTCCAAGTGCTTCTTTTGCAAGAAGAAAGGGCATATAAAGAAAGATTGTCTCAAATTCAAAGCTTGGCTTGACAAGAAAGGTACTCTAACCTCATTCGTATGTCATGAATCCAATTTGGTTATATGTCATAACACATGGTGGATTGATTCTGGTTCTACAATCCATGTTTCAAATACCTTGCAGGGTTTTCTAAATCAAAGGAAACCATTGGGAAGTGAACAAAGCATCTATTCAGGAAACAAGATGGGTTCACATGTGGAAGCAATTGGAACGTGCAGACTTATTTTACATTCTGGTTTTGTTTTGGATTTGGAAAAGACATTTTATATTCCAAGTTTCTCTAGAAATTTGATTTCAGTGTCAAGGCTTGTACCAGCAGGATACTCCTTTAATTTTAATAAAAGCTCTGTTGATTTATTTTATAAATCTAAGCTTATTGGGAATGGTACATTGTCAGACAATCTTTTCCAAATTAATTTAAAAAATAATACCACCTATAATGTGATGCACGCCCAAACTGGTATGAAAAGATGTGTTATAAATGAGAATTCCTCTATTTTGTGGCATCGGAGATTAGGTCATATCTCCATTGAGAGAATTAAAAGATTAGTAAAAGATGGAGTACTTGATACTCTTGATTTTACTGATTTTGATACTTGTGTGGACTGCATAAAGGGAAAGCAAACCAACAAGTCCAAGAAAGATGCCAAGAGAAGTTCGGAAATACTGGAGATCATACATACAGATATCTGTAGCCCAGATATGGATTTGTATGGTCAGAGATACTTCATCTCATTTATTGATGACTATTCACGATATATGTATCTCTACCTACTTCATAATAAGAACGAAGCATTAGATGCCTTTAATGTATTTAAGGCAGAAGTAGAGAAACAATGCGGCAAGCAAATTAAAATCGTGAGGTCAGATAGAGGTGGAGAATATTATGGTAGATACACTGAGAATGGACAAGCACCTGGTCCGTTTGCTCGATTTCTTGAAGAAAATGGAATTGTTGCACAATACACCATGCCAGGGTCTCCTGACCAAAATGGTGTAGCTGAAAGGAGAAACCGGACATTATTGGACATGGTAAGGAGCATGATTGTCAGCTCTAACTTACCTAAATCCTTGTGGACTGAAGCTCTTAAAACTGCTGCGTATATATTGAATCGGGTTCCAACCAAGGCTGTTTCCAAAACGCCATTTGAGTTATTTAAAGGTTGGAAACCAAGTCTGCAACATATACGTGTTTGGGATGCCCATCTGAAGTAAGAGTCTATAATCCACAAGACTAGACCCAAGGACTATTAGTGGATACTTTATTGGATATGCTGAGAAGTCCAAGGGTTATAGATTTTATTGTCCATCTCACAGCACTAGGATTGTGGAATCAAGAAATGCAAAATTTCTTGAGAATGACTTGATCAGTGGGAGTGATCAATCTCAGTATTTGGCTTCTTCTGAGAAAGATCATTCAGTTATTCAGCTTCCACTTCAAGTGAGGGATTGGTTGTTATTTATAGCACTCCTCAAACTCAATTAAGTGCCCAACAACCAGTCATTGAGATTTCACAAGCTGATGGTAATCTAGAAGATCGTGTTGTTCATCAACAATCAGTTGTGCAAGATACTCCTCAAGAGGTCATTGACACAACATTAAGAAGATCAACTAGATAAAGAAATCAGCAATTCCTAGTGATTATGTTGTGTATCTACATGAATCTGACTATAACATTGGAGCCGAAAATGATCCTGAAACGTTTTCACAAGCCATGAGTTCTAAGGAATCAAACTTGTGGTTCAATGCCATGAAGGACGAGATGGAATCTATGGCATCTAATCGAGTCTGGGATCTTGTTGAGTTGCCTGATGGTGTAAAAGCCATTGGATGTAGATGGATCTTCAAAATAAAGAAAGACTCACAAGGCAACATTGAGAGATATAAAGCAAGACTCGTGCCAAAGGATTCACTCAGAGGGAAGGAATCGACTACACGGAGACATTTTCTCCTGTATCCAAGAAAGACTCTCTCCGAATAATTATGGCATTGGTAGCTCATTTTGATTTTGAGTTACATCAAATGGATGTGAAGACCGCATGGAGATCTAGAGGAAGAGGTTTACATGAAACAGCCTGAAGGATTTTCCTCTGGTGATGGTGAGCATTTGGTTTGCAAGCTTAAGAAATCCATATATGGATTGAAACAAGCCTCACATCAATGGTATTTAAAATTTCATGATGTGATCTCTTCCTTTGGTTTTGAAGAGAACATCATGGATCAATGTATATACCAGAAGGTTAGTGGGAGCAAAATTTATTTCTTGGTCCTATATGTGGATGACATTCTACTTGCAACCAATGATAAAGGGTTGCTATATGAGGTGAAACAATTTCTCTCCAAAAATTTTGATATGAAAGATATGAGTGAGGCATCTTATGTCATTGGCATTAAGATCCATAGAGAAAGATCTCGAGGCATTTTGGGATTGTCTCAAGAAACTTATATCAATAAAGTCTTGGAGAGATTTCGGATGAAAAATTATTCACCAAGTGTTGCACCTATAGTGAAGGGTGACAAGTTCGCTTTGAACCAGTGCCCTAAAAATGAACTTGAACGGGAACAGATACACAACATTCCATATGCTTCAGCTGTTGGAAGCCTAATGTATGCTCAGGTTTGCACAAGACCTGACATTGCATTTGCAGTAGGAATATTGGGAAGATATCAGAGTAATCCAGGTTTAGACCACTGGAGAGCTGCTAAAAAGGTCATGAGGTATCTTCAAGGGACCAAGGACTACATGCTCATGTATAGACAAACTGATCATTTGGAGATAGAGGGCTACTCAGATTTGGACTTTGCTGGCTGCGTTGATTCTTGGAAATCAACATCAGGATTTATATTTATGTTAGCTGGTGGAGCCATATCATGGAGGAGTGCAAAGCAGACTTTGACTGCTACCTCTACTATGGAAGCGGAGTTCGTTGCTTGTTTTGAGGCTACATCGCAAGGTGTATGGTTGAAGAGTTTCATCTCAGGGCTTAGAATTGTTGACTCTATTACTAGGCCAATTAAACTGTACTGTGACAATTCAGCTGCTGTATTTTTGGCTAAAAACCATAAGAGTGGTAGTCGAAGTAAACATATCGACATTAAGTATTTAGCCATAAGAGAACGTGTTAAAGAAAACAAAGTGGTCATAGAACACATTAGCACTGAATTGATGATAGTTGATCCTTTGACTAAAGGCATGCCAATTAAGAATTTTAAGGATCATGTGATAAGAATGAGAGTTGGTTTCATGATATAATTGTATGGATAACAATTTATACAAAGAAACTCTTATTTCAATTATTTATTTATTTCTCATTCAGGTATACACGTTATATGACTTTTGAGAAATGACAAACTTTTTCTTTGGACTCTGAATAAACATATGGTTTATTCATTATGTTATATTGTCACATTTGGAATAGTGGTAAAGAAATTGAATGCATTGTAATACATAGAAGATAATACTCAATTGTAGAGGACCTATCGCTATGATTCATGTATTTAGTTTCTTATTCAGTGTTGATAAAATATACGAACCAAGTGGGAGAATGTAATAACCCATCGCCTTTTAATGGTCCTTATTTTATTAACTAGCGTTTCACTAATTAAGAAGTGATAACAGCCCCCCCTCTTAAATGTTGAACGCTTGCTTGATGGGAGCATGCGGTGAAGGGAATTGAGTATAAATAGGGAACCCTTCCTAAGGTTTTCAACAAGGTTATCGAAAGAAAAACCTAATAAGCGGAGGCATTGGCATTGAGTCCCTGATCAAGAGCACATCCTGAGGGCATACACCATTAGAATGCGATGGCTCGTTGATTAGAAGAACTCAATCAAGATCCATCGAGAGGACTCAATCAAGATCCATCGAGAGGAGGAGGAAGATCAATCAAGATCCATTGAAGGAGGAAGATCGAGATCTCTAAAGAAAGGAAGATCAAGATCCCGCGCAGCTGATTTAAGAAAGATCGAATTCCTTACCCTCATCGGATAGACCGTTAATAATAATGGCTGGAGGTATTTATCGATCATAATAAATATATTGATATCGTGATCAATATATTTAAATTAAGTCTTTCATTATCAAGTATAAATAGAACTTCAATCTTAAACATGTAGAAGCATTCCATAAGTCCTTGAAAACTGATTAACTAATCTCTTTTTCATGTGGTTAAGTCAACATCAAGAGCCCCTACAAAATCAACAATATTAAGGTGCTGATAAAGTGATAGAAAAGAAAGATAAATCAGCAGGAGAAAGAAAAGAGAAGAAAAAAAAAGGAAAAGAAAAAGAGAATTTTCTCTTGTTTAGCTAAACTAAGAAAATTGCAAAGAAAATGGTTAAAATATGTCTAAGTTATCTTTAACCACTTGCCAAAATTTCATTTTTCTCTATGGTTTTCTTTTCCTAGATTTTTTAACCACCAAAGTCTTAACAAACTTTCTTTTCTTTCATTTTTCTGATAACCAAATAGGCCATAAAAGACTTGAGCAAGAAAATTAATGGTAATATATATACAAACACATTCATACAATACATACATACATATATATATATATATATATATATATATATATATATATATATATATATATATATATATATATATGTGTGTGTGTGTGCGCGCGCGCGCGCGCGCGGGCGCGCATATGAACATGCAATATATAATGGAATTTCAATTTATCTTTTTGGATTTTTGCTTGTTGGTACAAACTGTTTAATGTAGAACCTAGACCGACAATGCTATTGCTTCTGCATACACTCAGAACTCATCCAAAATCAAAGGAGTGGCTACAAGAGATCCTCCTTAGATTTTCATGGTCATAAAACTAAGGGAAATTATGGTGGTAACCTTAGAGAGAGTGTTATCATATGGGGAGAGTACTCGGGAGGGAGCGCATATAATGACCTCTTCTTTGGTTTCGCTATGAGAAACGAGTTATGCTATCAATGGTCATGAAGAAGCCACCATAACCAATTGCCTATGTGGGTGGACCTTGGGTTCGGGTCTTGCAACCCAACTACATATTAACACGCACATATAGATAGATAGATAAAAGGAAAAATAATCCAATAGATATTCGGCTTTGATATGTATCCGACATGGATTTGTGGAGTTGGATGCAACATGTCAGTAGAAAATAGATAAAAGAGAAAAATGTCCAATATATATCCAACTCTGATATGTATCCAATATGGATTTGCCCAGTTGGATGCAACATGTCAGTAGAAAATAAAGCATATGGTCTCACCACAAACAAAGAGAGAATTCAGTATCTTTTTCTTTTCTCATTTTTTTTCTGTTGATCTGATTGATCCCCTAATCCAATACCTTTTGGCTATGTCATCCCCAGATCTATCGTCCCTTCGATCTACTTTATCGATCCACCATTCCCTTCTTCTGCAGCAGGAGATTTTTTGGAAGTAAAGGTCTCGGATCCAGTGGATTAAAGAAGGGGACTCTAACACCAGATTTCTTATTCAAGCCACTATCAAATGCCGCGCGGCAAACCTTATCAGACGTTTAGCTAATAATGAGGATCACTTTCAGGAGGATGACCAGGTGATTAGGGATTAAATTCTTCATTTCTTCCGGTCTAGATGGACGAAGCTTACTGGTGATGGGCTCCCTGTTTGCCCTGTTTCAATCCCTAATAGGATCTTCGGTACGAGAATGACCTTTTTATTAGGCCTATTTCGGCGAAGGACATTCGGTTGGCTTTATGGGATCTTGGTACGGATAAGGCCTCGGGGCCTGATGGGTTTTCACCTTTCTTCTTCCGCCATTATTGGGGTATTTTGGAGCAGGATGTTGCGCAGACCATCCAGCTTGTTTTTCAGTCGAAAGCCATTCCTACTAAGTGGAACCAGACTTTTGTTACCCTTATACCTAAATGTCCGGATGCTACCACTCTCCAGCACTTTCGGCCTATCAACCGACTATCTTATAAGGTATGTGCGCGTCTTTTGATCTTTCGGATGCGATTGGTGATTCCTCGTCTTATTTCTTTGGAGCAAGGAGCTTTCCTCAGAGACCGGAGTACCACTGATAATGCCCTACTTGCTCAGGAGTTCATGCATAATCTTCAGTGAGCCTCTCGTCATCATTGTCTCATGGTCGTCAAGTTAGACATGAAGAAAGCTTATGACAGACTGAGCTGGGCTTTCCTACGTCGCACTCTCCATGAGTTTAGGTTTGCGAAGCTCTTTATTGACTGGATCATGGCTTGTGTTTATCGTCCATCCTTTTTGATCCTTATTAATGGGGGCTGATGGCGCCAAACCACCGGCCTCGAGCGTTCGGTCGTCTCCTCCAGTGAGCTCCTCGCACCTGCAAGCAAGTCCCAGGGGCCGGAGGGAGCCCCAGTGGGACCCTCCGATGCTCAAGTCAGTGGTCTGGGCATCAGCCGTGAGCTTGAGGAAGCTCGAAAGAGAAAGAGAGAGAGAGGCCCCGAGAGGAGCTCTCTCTGTGTGAGCGTTTTGGAGTGTTATGAGTGTGTTACCTCCTCCCCCTTGGTCGAGGTCCCTCTTACCTTTTTATAGATGCCTGGAATCCATGGGCTTGGGGCGTGATCACTTGTCAGAGCATTAATTGATGGCAGTACAGTGGAGCTTACCTCCATATGACGTGTCACGCTACAGGCCGTGTCCTGTCAGAGTTGGTGGCTGCAGGGCGTGACCGATCGTTACGGCGCTTGCCAGACGTGTCCCCTACGTCACATCATTGGTGGTCCTGCGCAGACAATGGTGATGGGTGATAAAGTTAGTCGTGTGGGTCCCAAGGTACAACCGTTGGGGGAGAAGGATGATGTTGAGTTGGAGGGGTCGGCCCTGGAGGGGTCGGCCCTGGGAGGTCCGCCCTAGAGGGGTCGGCCCTGGAGGGGTCGGCCCTGGGAGGTCGGCGCTGGAGGGGTCGGCCCTATGGAGGTCGGCCCAGGAGGGGTCGGCCCTGGAAGGGTCGGCCCTGGGAGGTCGGCCCAGGAGGGGTCGGCCCTGGAGGGTCGGCCCTGGGAGGTCGGCCCAGGAGGGGTCGGCCCTGGAGGGGTCGGCCCAGGGAGGTCGGCCCTGGAGGGGTCGGCCCTGGAGTGGTCGGCCCAGGGAGGTCGGCCATGGAGGGGTTGGCCCTGGAGGGGTCGGCCTTGGGAGGGGTCGGCCCTGGAGGGGTCGGCCCTGGGAGGTCGGCCCAAGAGGGGTCGGCCCTGGAGGGGTCGGCCCTGGGAGGTCGGCCCAGGAGGGGTCGGCCCTGGAGGGGTCGGCCTTGGGAGGGGTTGGCCCTGGAGGGGTCGGCCCTGGGAGGTCAGCCCTGGAGGGGTCGGCCCTGGGAGGTCGGCCCAGGAGGGGTCGGCCCTGGAGCGGTCAGCCCTGGGAGGTCGGCCCAGGAGGGGTCGGCCCTGGAGGGGTCGGCCCTGGGAGGTCCGCCCTGGAGGGGTCGGCCCTGGAGGGGTTGGCCCTGGGAGGTCGGCCCTGGGAGGTCGGCCCAGTACGGGTCGGCCCTGGAGGGGTTGGCCCCGGGGTTGAGAAGGAGAGCCAAAGCAAGATGCTCGCGACCCTTCTTTCCATTAAATGCTCTTCAAGCCATTATGACCATTTCTGCACCATTAAAGGCTCCAGCCCATTGACTCGACCGAACATTAATGACGTAAGGTGGCCTTTGGGAAACCCACGCACATAGCATGACTTCTTATTCTCTTTCTTCGTTATGGCGAGAGCAATGCCGTGGATGGGTGTTGGGAGCTGAGGCCGAAGGGGGGCTCCATCAGTTTTCTTCCTTCACGATTCTCTAACGGCGTTGGATCAGCCACATCAGATGCCCCCTCGCCCCTGAGACGAAGCGGGCCTACCCCTGCAAGGCGAAAGGGGCGTCACCTCCCAAGTGGCTGATCCTCGCCTGATGCAGGGCTTCATGTGCCGACGGGCGTCGGGCTTCATGTGCCGACGGGTGTCGAGCTTCACACCTGGCTGTTGCAGGGCTTCATGCACCGACGGGTGTCGGGCTTCATGCCTGGCTGGTGCAGGGCTTCATGTGCCGACGGGCGTCGGGCTTCACACCTGGCTGTTGCAGGGCTTCATGTGCTGACGGGCGTCGGGCTTCATGTGCCGACGGATGTCGGGCTTCACACCTGGCTGTTGCAGGGCTTCATGCGCCGACGGGTGTCGGGCTTCACGCCTGGCTGGTGCAGGGCTTCATGTACCGACGGGCGTCGGGCTTCACACCTGGCTGTTGCAGGGCTTCATGTGCCGACGGGAGTCGGGCTTCATGCCTGGCTGGTGCAGGGCTTCATGCGCCGATGGGTGTCGGGCTTCACGCCTGGCTGGTGCAGGGCTACATGTGCCGACGGGCATCGAGCTTCATATGCCGATGGGTGTCGGGCTTTTGTTGCTGAGAGCCGGTGGTACACCGCTCTGTCAGGGTACACTGGGCTTCATGCCTGGCTGGCCCAGGGCTTTGGTGCCGACCGGGGTCGGGCTTTTGTTACTGAGAGCCGATGGTACACCGTCTGCCAGTGGTACACTGGGCTTCATGCCTGGCTGGCCCAGGGCTTTGGTGCCGATCGGGGTCGGGCTTTTGTTGCTGAAAGCCGTGGTACACCGCTCTGCCAGTGGTACACTGGGCTTCATGCCTGGCCGGCCCAGGGCTTTGGTGCCGATCGGAGTTGGGCTTTTGTTGCTGAGAGCCGGTGGTACACCGCTCTGCTAGTGGTACACTAGGCTTCATGCCTGGCTGGCCCAGGGCTTTGGTGCCGACCGGGTCGAGCTTTTGTTGCTGAGAGCCGGTGGTACACCGCTCTGCCAGTGGTACACTGGGCTTCATGCCTGGCTGGTCCAGGGCTTTGGTGCCAACCGAGGTCAGGCTTTTGTTGCTGAGAGCCGGTGGTACACGCTCTGCCAGTGGTACACTGGGCTTCATGCCTGGCTGGCCCAGGGCTTTGGTGCCGACTGGGGTCGGGCTTTTGTTGCTGAGAGCCGGTGGTACACCGCTCTGCCAGTGGTACACTGGGCTTCATGCCTGACTGGCCCAGGGCTTTGGTGCCGACCGGGGTCGGGCTTTTGTTGCTGAGAGCTGGTGGTACACCGCTCTGCCAGTGGTACACTGGGCTTCATGCCTGGCTGGCCCAGGGCTTTGGTGCCGATCGGGGTCGAGCTTTTGTTGCTGAGAGCCGGTGGTACACCGCTCTGCCAGTGGTACACTGGGCTTCATGCCTGGCTGGCCCAGGGCTTTGGTGCCGATCGGGGTCGGGCTTTTGTTGCTGAGAGCCGATGGTATACCGCTCTACCAGTGGTACACTGGACTTCATGCCTGGCTGGCCCAGGGCTTTGGTGCCGATCGGGGTCGAGCTTTTTTGCTGAGAGCTGGTGGTACACCGCTCTGCCAGTGGTACACTGGGCTTCATGCCTGGCTGGCCCAGGGCTTTGGTGCCGACCGGGGTCGGGCTTTTGTTGCTGAGAGCCGGTGGTACACCGCTCTGCCAGTGGTACACTGGGCTTCATGCCTGGCTGGCCTTGGGCTTTGGTGCCGACCGGGGTCGGGCTTTTGTTGCTGAGAGCTGGTGGTACACCGCTCTGCCAGTGGTACACTGGGCTTCATGCCTGGCTGGCCCAGGGCTTTGGTGCCGACCGGGGTCGGGCTTTTGTTGCTGAGAGCCGGTGGTACACTGCTCTACCAGTGGTACACTGGGCTTCATGCCTGGCTGGCCCAGGGCTTTGGTGCCGACCGGGGTTGGGCTTTTGTTGCTGAGAGCCGGTGGTACACCGCTCTGCCAGTGGTACACTGGGCTTCATGCCTAGCTAGCCCAGGGCTTTGGTGCCGATCGGGGTCGGGCTTTTGTTGCTGAGAGCCAGTGGTACACCGCTCTGCCAGTGGTACACTGGGCTTCATGCCTGGCTGGCCCAGGGCTTTGGTGCCGATCGGGGTCAGGCTTTTATTGCTGAGAGCCGGTGGTACACTGCTCTGCCAGTGGTACACTAGGCTTCATGCCTGGCTGGCCCAGGGCTTTGGTGCCGACCGGGGTCGGGCTTTTGTTGCTGAGAGCCGGTGGTACACCACTCTGCCAGTGTACACTGGGCTTCATGCCTGGCTGGCCCAGGGCTTTGGTGCCGACCGGGGTCAGGCTTTTATTGCTGAGAGCCGGTGGTACACCGCTCTGCCAGTGGTACACTGGGCTTCATGCCTGGCTGGCCCAGGGCTTTGGTGCCGACCGGGGTCAGGCTTTTGTTGCTAAGAGCCGGTGGTACACCGCTCTGCCAGTGGTACACTGGGCTTCATGCCTGGCTGGCCCAGGGCTTTAGTGCCGACCGGGGTCGGGCTTTTGTTGCTGAGAGCCGGTGGTACACCACTCTGCCAGTGGTACACTGGGCTTCATGCCTGGCTGGCCCAGGGCTTTGGTGCCGACCGAGGTCGGGCTTTTGTTGCTGAGAGCCGGTGGTACACTGCTCTGCTAGTGGTACACTGGGCTTCATGCCTGGCTGGCCCAGGGCTTTGGTGCCGACCGGGGTCGGGCTTTTGTTGCTGAGAGCCGGTGGTACACCGCTCTACCAGTGGTACTGGGCTTCATGCCTGGCTGGCCTAGGGCTTTGGTGCCGACCGGGGTCGGGCTTTTGTTGCTGAGAGCCGGTGGTACACCGCTCTGCCAGTGGTACACCGGGCTTCATGCCTGGCTGGCCTAGGGCTTTGGTGCCGACCGGGGTCGGGCTTTTGTTGCTGAGAGTCGTGGTACACCGCTCTGCAGTGGTACACTGGGCTTCATGCCTGGCTGGCCCAGGGCTTTGGTGCCGACCGGGGTTGGGCTTTTGTTGCTGAGAGCCGGTGGTACATCGCTCTGCCAGTGGTACACTGGCTTTATGCCTAGCTGGCCTAGGGCTTTGGTGCCGATCGGGGTCGGGCTTTTGTTGCTGAGAGCTGGTGGTACATCGCTCTGCCAGTGGTACACTGGGCTTCATGCCTGGCTGGCCCAGGGCTTTGGTGCCGACCGGGGTTGGGTTTTTGGATCCGGTGGTACACCAGTCTTCGGTGCCAATGGTACATTGGGCTTTTGAAACGCCAACACGAGGTTGGTCTTGAAGGCTGATACAAGGTTGGTCTTCCCTGCATGACATTTTTAAGTGTCAATGAAAGAAAACTGTCTTAAGTGCATCGTACTTAGCTCTTGTAGCACCCCTGTTTTACCTATGTGGATTTGAGCATTTCCGCCTGCTGGTGGTCTGCCCCCCAGGGAATCAAGTTGGGACGGAGCCTGGAGTCGGTTGATGACCAGCTCCTTTCCGAAATGAAGCTGGGGGCCCATCTTTGGAGTGCAGTGAAGAGAGAGATGGGATCCAGAGCCGGGGACGCTGGAGCGGAGCCATGGACAAGAGTCGGAGTCGAACTCGGTAGCTAGAGGTCGCCGAGGGAAGCTCGAGCAGCCAACGGCCGTTGAAGATGAGCGGCCGGGAGAGTCCGCTGAAGTCGGACGGTTAGGAGAGGATGTTGCTGGGAGTTATAGGATTCGGGCAGCCTCGACATTGATCCAAGGTAAGGAGCCCTCCAGCTTCCACGGTCCTTCTCTCTCCTATGAAGTCTCATTACGTGCATGGGTGCATGTAATGCATCTGGACGCGGCTGCTTTGGGAGCTTTCACTCGGACCTGGGATGCGGCAGAGAGGAAGAGAAGCTTGCCTGGCGCTCGGGGATGTGGTGCCAGGAGCATGAAAACGGGGGCCTCCGGGGCTGGATCTGAAGCCAAGGCGCTAGCGTCGGGTCTAGAGAAGAGCCGATGCCTCGGGGCAGAGTCGGGAACCGAAGCCATGGCCGAACCTTCCTCTGCATCACTGTCCATAGGAGAGAAGGCTGCTTGTGCGGCGAGTGGTGGCTCTATGAGCTTTAAGTTGCTGATGGGCTTGATGATGTTGGACCTCTTACTGGGGAGGTTCCCAGCAGGATGAAGGATGGCTGGCCTGGGCAGTGACCAAAGGGCGAGTAGAAGCTTTTGCTCGCTGTTGCGTGGTCATAAGATGTTGCTTCTAGAGCTTTTGGACAGCCACCGTCAATGTTTGGATTTGTAGGATGAGTGGCAACATGTTCTGTTTGAATGGTCTGAGATAGTGGTGATGATGGAACGAAAGGCTGGCCTTCTGCTGCTCAGCTCGTTGAAGATGCCCCCCAGCTTAACTGGTGAAATCTTCACAATCCACCATCTTCATGATTCACCGTTTTGATAAAAAGGGATGAGGATCTGCAAACTAGCATCGTTGATCCCCCCCTTCCTGGCGCGCTAATCTGATGGCGCCAAACCACCGGCCTCGAGCGTGCGGTCGTCTCCTCCAGTGAGCTCCTCGCGCCTGCAAGCAAGTCCCGGGGGCCGGAGGGAGCCCCAGCGGGACCCTCTGACGCTCAAGTCAGTGGTCTGGGCATCAGCCGTGAGCTTGAGGAAGCTCGAAAGAGAAAGAGAGAGAGAGAGGCCCCGAGAGGAGCTCTCTCTGTGTGAGCGTTTAGGAGTGTTATGAGTGTGTTACCTCCTCCCCCTTGGTCGAGGTCCCTCTTACCTTTTTATAGATGCCTAGAATCCGTGGGCTTGGGGTGTGATCACTTGTCAGAGCATTAATTGATGGCAGTACAGTGGAGCTTACCTCCATATGACGTGTCACGCTACAAGCCGTGTCCTGTCAGAGTTGGTGGCTGTAGGGCGTGGCCCATCGTTACGGTGCTTGCCAGACGTGTCCCCTACGTCACATCATTGGTGGTCCTGCGCAGACAATGGTGATGGGTGATAAAGTTAGTCGTGTGGGTCCCAAGGTACAGCCGTTGGGGGAGAAGGATGATGTTGAGTTGGAGTTGGAGGGGTCGGCCCTGGGAGGTCCGCCTGGAGGGGTCGGCCCTGGAGGGGTCGGCCCTGAGAGGTCCGCCCAGGAGGGGTCGGCCCAGGAGGGGTCGGCCCTGGGAGGTCCGCCCTGGAGGGGTCGGCCCTGGAGGGGTCGGCCCTGGAGGGGTCGGCCTTGGGAGGTCGGCCCTGGAGGGGTCGGCCCTGGGAGGTCGACCCAAGAGGGTCGGCCCTGGAGGGGTCGGCCCTGGGAGGTCGGCCCTGGAGGGGTCGGCCCTGGGAAGTCCGCCCTAGAGGGGTCAACCCAGGGAGGTCGGCCCTGGAGGGGTCGGCCCTGGAGGGGTCGACCCTGGGAGGTCGGCCCAGGAGGGGTCGGCCCTGGAGGGGTCGGCCCTGGGAGGTCCGCCCTGGAGGGGTCGGCCCTGGAGGGGTCGGCCCTGGGATGTCGGCCCAGGAGGGGTCGGCCCTGGGAGGTCGGTCCAGGAGGGGTCGACCCTGGAGGGGTCGGCCCTGGGAGTTCCGCCCTGGAGGGGTCGGCCCTGGAGGGGTTGGCCCTGGGAGGTCGGCCCAAGAGGGGTCGGCCCTGGAGGGTTCGGCCATGGGAGGTCCGCCCTGGAGGGGTCGGCCCTGGGAGGTCGGCCCAGGAGGGGTCGGCCCTGGAGGGGTCGGCCCTGAAGGGGTCGGCCCTGGGAGGTCCGCCCTGGAGGGGTCGGCCCAGGAGGGGTCGGCCCTGGGAGGTCGGCCCAGGAGGGGTCGGCCCTGGAGGGGTGGGCCTTGGGAGGGGTTGGCCTAGGAGGGGTCGGCCCTGGAGGGGTCGGCCCTGGGAGGTCCACCCTGGATGGGTCGGCCCTGGAGGGGTCGGCCCTAGAAGGTCGGCCCAGGAGGGGTCGGCCCTGGAGGGGTCGGCCTTGGGAGGGGTCGGTCCTGGAGGGGTCAGCCCTGGGAGGTCGGCCTAGGAGGGGTCGGCCCTGGAGGGGTCGGCCCTGGGAGGTCTGCCCTGGAGGGGTCGGCCCAGGAGGGGTCGGCCCTGGAGGGGTCGGCCCCGGGGTTGAGAAGGAGAGCCAAAGCAAGATGCTCGCGACACTTCTTTCCATTAAATGCTCTTCAAGCCATTATGACCATTTCTGCACCATTAAAGGCTCCAGCCCATTGACTCGACCGAACATTAATGACGTAAGGTGGCCTTTGGGAAACCCATGCACATAACGTGACTTCTTATTCTCTTTCTTCGTTATGGCGAGAGCAATGCCGTGGATGGGTGTTGGGAGCTGAGGCCGAAGGGGGGCTCCGTCAGTTTTCTTCCTTCACGATTCTCTAACGGCGTTGGATCAGCCACATCAGGGGCCAAACTGATTACTTTCACTCCGAGGTTGAATTGAGGCAAGGTTGTCCTCTTTCGCCATTTTTGTTCATCATCTCTGCAGATGCTTTATCGCAGGCTCTATCTCAGGCACAACAGAGCTCTTGTTTGATTCCTTATAGCACGAGGCTCTGGGGCCCCTCGCTATCCCACCTGCTATTTGCCAATGATTGCATCCTCCTAGGTAAGGCTTCGATAAGTAATGCCATCACTTTTGCCTCTATTCTTCAGTCTTATTGTCGAGCTTCTGGAAAGAAAGTTAACCTGAGCAAATCCTTTATCTGCTTTAGCCCCTTGATAATGTCTACTTTAAGGGGGGCTATTACATAAATCATTAGTATATCGGTTATTGCAGACCGACTTTTCTATCTGAGAATTCCTATTACGAGGAGACGGCCTTGATGCTCTGACTTTAGTGACCTAGAGAGGTGTGTTCATGATCGTTTGGATGGCTGGCATGTTACTAATCTTTCTATGATGGCGAGGATTACTCTTTTACGATATGTGCTTTCATCTCTTCCTCTATATCTATTATCTAATGCAGCTATTCCATTAACTTTCTTGAGGAGGATCGAGAGATATTTCAGAAACTTTCTGGGCCTCCATGCATGATAGACATGGTATTCACCTTGTGGCTCGGGACATTGTCTATCTTTCGATCACTAAGGGGGAGTTGGGGATCTTGTTCCTTACTATTTGGAGGGAGGCTTTGATTGCTAGGCACGCCATGCAGTTTCTGCTTGAATCGCACTATATGTAGAGCTCCTTCATGCATGCCAAGTATGGAGACTAAATTTCTTTTGATGATCCTCAGCCTACTTGAGGGCATTCCTTCTTTTGGAAAGAGGTTTGCCGGCATGCTTCTGATATTCAGAACAACATCTCATAGATGATTGGTGATAGACTCTCGATGGATATTATTCGGGATACGTGGATTGCAGACTTTTCCCTATTTCGTTGGCCTATCTTTGTCAGCACTACCATCCCTAGTGGTATGAGAGTCTCTGATTTAATCACTCAGGACCATTCCGCTTGGCATTACCCTTTGCTTTCCACTCTCTTCGAGGATGACCTTTATCATCGCATTCTATCCACTCCTCTCATTCCGAATCATACCTCCGATGTCAGGGTTTGGAGGAGATCCTGTCTATCTCGAGCTCCTATTAGGGACCTCCTGAGGATCTATAGGCCACAGTCCCAACAATTTTTGGATGTAGCATAGATTTGGCATCTCCCTACTCACCTTAGGGTTTGGCTATTTTTTTGAAAGCTGGCTTGGAACTGTCTTCCCACTTGCTTCCTTCTCTCAAGGCGTGGTTTGAGCATCCAGCCCACTTGCCTGTTATGTAGCCTTGAGGAGGAGTCGATTGATCATGTTATTTCACATGTTTCAGAGCCAGACAGATATGGCATATTTTAGATAATCGGCTCTGGGATGTAGGTACTTCTTCTCCCTGAATCTTCTTTTTGGGGTTCATCAAGCGGGACTTGGAATGGGGAATCCATCAGAAGGTTACTGTAAGGGCTTATATTGCTAATCAGATTTGGTTATCTCGAAACCAGCTGGTGTTTACTGATGAGACAGCTCCTTTCTACAGGATCATCAGGATAGCCTTCTCCTTAGCTTTGGAGCACACTTTCCATTACACAAATCTTGATTCTGATAGCCCTGACCTCTGGAACTCCCATGCTGCCCTGGCATACAGTCTTTATTTTTTGGGAGCCCCCACCTCTAGAATTTTTTAAAATCAATTTGATGGAAGTGTTTGGGGTAGAATTGTTGGATCAGCTTTTGTGATACGAAAGCCGAATGGTGAGTTATTGACTGCTGGTGGGTTCAGCCTTCTTGACTCATCAGTGCCCCTGGTCGAGCTGTCTATGGCTTAGGCAGGTATCTCCTGTGCCACCCGTGTTCTGGATGCCCGTTGTCTTATTATCGAGGGGGATTCTATCACTGTTATCCGCTGGCTCTGTCAGGACCCCAGCATTTGCTTGCCATCCAACCCCTTGATTATCGATATTCGATCCATTCTTCAGGGAGTTTAGAGCGTCCTGATTTGGCATATCTATAGGGAAGCCAACTCTGTGGCTGACTGGATCACCGCTAGGGTCACCAAACATTTCGGATTCTAGAGCTGAAAGCAAGGAGATACATGCCCTCCTGTTATGACCCAAATTTTGTATTCTGATATTTCGGACTTGACTCATCCTAAAATGGTATGATCACCCATCTGTACCAAAAAAAAAAAAAAGACCATGTTCTTATCACTCCATGGTCCACAAATGCATCATTCCAACACTTTGCCAATTAGTTTGGAAAATGGGATCCACATATAATACACAACCATGGCAATGTCAATGAATTGGGTCTACATGCAGTTGTGGCAACTTTAAAATGCTCTCCTGAAATTTTGATGACTAAAATGCCCTCCATTAGGCTCCAAGTCCTCATCAACTTAAGGGGACTTGGAGCTTTCTAAGGAAACTTAGAACCAGCGAGCAATGGCTCCAATGATATGATCACTATCTTCAAGCTGGAGTGAAATCTTTCAAATATAGGGTTTTCCTTCTGCATTTACTTGGATCTTCTCTTTTTTCCACACATGTTAATGTTTTTTTTCACAGGGACTGGATTTAGTATGACATGCATTGAACTAAAGATTAGTTGATACTGCTGTGAAGGTAATTTTTACATCTGTACTTTTAAGGGCTTATTTAGACCCCTTCTGTTTATGTTTTGAATCCCTTTTAGAGTAGCTGATCTTTCATTCCCTTAACCTTCACTGCTATCTAGCTTGCAGCCCCTAGAATTTTTGTTCTACCTTCTAGTCCTTTGATTTTAATATGTCTAATAACGAAATAGTTACCTAGTCTTTGACTGCTCCTTCCTTGTAATCAACTCTTGACCAAGTCATGTATGTGTACTCAAATTTCCTTTACATAATATGCCATTACTTGTTAAGAAGCATGCCAATATTTTGAATTAGCTCTTTTTCGTTATGATAAAAAACATACAAAGATATTCTCCACAGACTACCAAACCTGATTAATATCCAAGCAGTATATTATGCATGCATAAATTTAGTTTGCTGATTAACATTCACCATGCTAGTAATGCATACATTCATAAAATGGCACCATTGTGAGAAATTGCAATGATTTTCAATTCATTCAAAGTATGGATTTTCTTCCACAAATTTGACCTTTATCAAAAGGCATGGCTAAAAATCCCAGCATTCTTCTCGAAATCACAAAACAAACAAACTTTAAATCATTTTGATAGCATGCTAATTAAACCACCAACCTGACTAAATATTAACATATAATTATGTAGAAGCCGTAAACAGGAAACATACATTGTTTCGGCGGCAGCAGAAGCAGCGGATCATCGATTGTCGGAGGCTACCAGAGTTCCCAGTGCATCCACACCCCTAAGCTGCGGTACCGGTGAAGGAAGGGGAGGAAGAAAAGCTTGTCTTCGTAAACCCTCGCATCTCTCATAAAAAATACCTTAGATTTTCTCTTATAGATCGGGATAGATACGAGAGCGGATCCGTTAGAGGGATATGAAGAGTCCCTAAAATCCTAAGAGTCCCATCTCATAGGACTCTTAGGATTTTGTGTGGGCGCTGACTTGGCACCGAGGCCAATAATCTTTCATCTCTTGTGGCTGTATCAATTCCATGACCCTGGAGGACAAGGCTAAGGAAGTCATCTTGAACTCTAACTTCATAGTATAGGTTAAGTCTAAGAACACTGCATAGTTGTAAGGCTCACATGATAACGGAGAGAGAATATATCACATTACCCCTTATAGGGTCGATTTTAGCATATGCAACATAATACATGCTATGATGGAGCTTCCGCTTAATGGGTCATGTCATACTCAAACACCGTACGAACACAAGTCCAAGCGTCACAACGTTGCCTGACTTGAGCACACACCAATGCTTTCAGTTCGGCTATAACAGGCTTAGTACAGATTTATGAACATATCAATATTCATACACTATACTCGCATGTATGTACTCCATACTTGACTCTGCTGAGTCTCATCCCAGTCCAAACTGAGGCGACTCTGATTATAATCTATTCAATTATAATTTATGTAGCCCATTTTGTAACTTATGCAATCTATAACTCATGCATTGCTACTCAAGCATCTATAATGGCTACTTTAGTCTCATCTTGCCCACTACAAAAGTGTCAGGGTGATCACCCGTATGAGTGGACTGATCTAAGCCTGTGATATTTATACACATCTGTGCCTATAAATATGAACTCATCATAATAATGAAATAAATATTTCATAAACTTTAACGCGTAGTCATTGATGTTCATGCAATCCATGTCAGACAACAAAAATAATAGGCACAAACTCATACATAAGTTTGAAACATATCTTGGCCTGTCAAACTCTATACAGGCTTAAACTCCTCACATGAGCTTGGAACACATCCCTAGGAATGGGCTTCATCAGAGGATCAGCCAACATCCTGCCAGTGGAGATATGCTTTAGGATAACTTCTCCTTGCTTGACCATATCCCGAATGAAGTGATATCTGATGTCAATATGCTTGGTCCTTCTATGGTACTTAGGATCCTTAGCATATTGTAATGATGTCATACTATCAGAACTGATCTGAATAGCCTCGTGTGCGTTAGCTGATATCTCGAGTCACCTTAAGAACCTTCTCAGCTATAGCTTTCTGAATAGCAGCCGAACAAGCAATATATTCGGCTTCCATAGTAGACATGGTGGTGCAGCTTTGTTTCTTACTGCATCAAGTGATAGTTTTACCTCCAAAGATGAACACATATCATGTGGTGAATCTAAGCTCGTCCCTATCACTAGCCCAATTAGAATCACAAAAATTCTTTAATCTCAAATCTTCACCCTGATAGCATAGGGTGAGATTGGCAGTACCATAAAGGTAACGAAAAATCCTTTTAACTGTAACCCAATGAGCAAGTCTTAGATTACTTTGGTATCGGCTAACCAAACCGACTGCAAAGCAAATATCGGGGCGAGTACACAACATAGCATACATCAAGCTCCCTACAGCACTAGCATAGGGGATTCTGCTCATCTTTTCTCTCTTCTCATCAATTCTAGAGCACTATCGATGCTCAAAGTATAACCCTTCTCTATTGGGGTATCTACGGGTTTAGAATAGTGCATTCAGAATCGTTTTAAGATTTTCTCAATATATGTTTCTTAAGACAAACCAAGAAACTTCTTAGCACGATTCCTTAGGATCCTCACTCCTAGTACAAAATTCGCCTCACCCATATTTTTATCTCAAAAATAGAGTACAACCACTCCTTAGTAGCATTGATCATCCCTATAGAACTCCCAGCTATTAGGATGTCATCCATATACAACGCCAAAATTAGAATCCTATCGTCTGATTCTTAATGTACATACAGTGATCCTCCTCAATCATATCTAAGCCAATTGATGTAATGGCTTCATAAAACTTGAGGTACCATTACCTAGATGACTGCTTGAGACCATATATGGATCTTCTAAGGTGGCACACTTTGCCCTTCTGTTCTTTGGTCACAAAGCCCAAAGGTTGATCCATATAGATCTCTTCATCCAGGCTTCCATTAAGAAATGTTGTCTTAACATCCATTTGATGTAGCTCCAAATCTAAATGGACTACAATAGCTAGGATCAAGCAAATGGAGGCAAATCTCACTACAAAAGAAAATATCTCCTCAAAGTCTACACCTTTCATCTGGGTATAGCCCTTCGCCAGTAGACGAGCCTTGTACTTATCAATTGACCCATCAGTCTTGCGCTTTATCTTAAGAACCCACTTGTTTCCTATAGATTTGCGTCCAGGCAAAAGGTCTACCAAGTTTCACACATAATTCTTAGCCATCGATACCATTTCATCTTCCATAGTAACTAGCCACTCACTATGAGCAGGTGAAGTGAGCACCTCTTCAATAAAAGCATAAAAGCAGGCTCATCTGGATCTAACGAAGTACAGAGAAATACATTTCCTTTAATCCCAAAATATCGTCATGGAATATGACCATGTTTGCTTCTCCGTAACTATATATCTGAACCTTGAGAACCGCTCACTGGTAGTGCATCAACCCTCATGGGTGAGCTCCTACTAGGCTTAGCTTGTGCGCTCCCACTGTCTGGTGTGGTACACTCACTAGGCCTAGCATTTGACTATCTATGGCAATCTCTGAGACAGGTTGAAAATCTCCTCCCTCACTAGAGATAGTAGGAATGTCCTCCTATAACTCATATAGGGACAGGTCCTTTCTAATTTTACCAATGCTCGAAAATCCATTCTCTATAAACGTCTCTGAACTCCACTTCAGTCAACCCTCCATCATGATTTGCATCGTACATCATGTAACCCTTAGAATTCTCAGGATACCTGATAAACACCTTTTTGCTAGCTTTTGGACCTAGCTTTCCTAACTTATGGGAGGCGTTGTGCATATATCCTGCTGAGCCCTAGGGGCACAAATGATCCATAGAGGATCGCGCACCATATCATAGCTCATATGGAGTAAAGGGTACCATTTTACTAGGTACACGGTTAAGGATGTAGGCTATAGTCAATAGTGCATCTTTCCAGAAACTGATTGGAAGATTTGCTTGCGCCATCATCGACCTAACTATGTCTAGTAAAGTCCTATTTCGATGCTCGGCAACACCATTCTGTTGCGGTGTCTGAGGAATAGTAAGCTGCCTGCATATCCCTTTTTCCTCACAGAGCCATTGAAATTACTCAGATAGATATTCACGGCCTCTATCAGTTCGGAGAGTCTTTAAAACCTTTTCTTCTGATTTTTCACCTTAGCCAAAAATCGTCTGAAACAATCCAGCTCTTCATAGCGATGGAAGATCAGGTACACATACTCGAATCATAAAAAATCATCTATAAATATGAGGAAATAGGAAGCACTATGGCATGTCTTAACACTCATGGGTCCACAGATATCAGAGTGAACTAACTCTAATGGGTGAGAGTCTCTAGTAGCCTTACCAAAAGGCTTTCTTGATACTTTTTCGCTAGAAAACTCATACATAGGTAGACTTATCTTGGTAAGAGGACCCAATAGCCCTGCTTTAGTCATTTGTGCCATCCTATCTTGGCCCACTTGATCAAGTTTGATATGCCAAAGAAAACTACCATCACAGGCAGAAATAGAAGCACAAGAAAATGAGGATTAAGAAGTACACAATTCAACATCCAGTCTAAAGAACCCTTGTGATAAATATCCATAAAAGGATAAAACACCATTTAGATAGACTAACATATGGTCGCCCAAAAAACTAAAAGTGTAACCAAGTGCCAACAGGGCAAGAACAGAATAAAGATTATACCAGATAGTTGGAATATATAAAACATCATATATGATCAACACATGTTCACCATGAAGCGTAACACAGTATTCTCCTACATCCAAAACATGCTTACACAGACCATTCCCAAGTACAACAAATTGGGTATCTTCAGGTATCTGATGAAAATCCATAAAACCAGCTTGATCTCGCACTATATGTTTGTTCACTCCCGTATCTACAATCCAATCAAGGAGTGTGTCAGCAACTAATGATATGAACAAACAAAGAGAGGACTGAATATGGAGCATATCTTCTTTGGCTCAGTGCAATCACGAGCAAAGTAACCTTTTGCTCCACAGTTGTAGCACTTAATCTTTATCATATCTTTCTTGTCCCCCCGACATCCTCTTTTTGGTTTGGTCACAGTTTTTTCTTTATATCCTAGTGTACTCCTGTTACGTGCCTTTCCTTTTTTTTTTTGTTCTTGAGCCTCAAAGACTCATTAGTAACCACATAGGCTGAAGGGAGGAAAGTCTCAATTCTCTCATCCTCTAGCTCAAGGTAACGAGCAATGTCTTCAAAAATCTTGATGTGCTCACTATGAATCATCAAGAGCTTCATTTGACTCCATTGAGGGTCAGACAGTGAACGAATCACTGCTAGAACCTGTTGCTCATCAGTAAGGTCAACTCCAGTAGCCTTCATATCCCTAATCATGTTTTCCATCACACAAAGATGGATTGATATGGAATAATTAGGATCCTTGACATATTGCATGAATCTAAAGTTCAAGGCATGTAGCCTTGTGGCTAAAGTTTGACCAAACCGGATCTTGAGCTGGTTTCACATATCCTGAGCAGTCTGGCAATGCTCAAAGTTGCCAATAAGAACATTGTGCATGCTGCTCAACATGGTAAAGTATGTACAATGATCTTTTTTGATTCAATTTTCATAGGCTTCCTGATCAAGGCGATGTTACTCAGTAGTGCCAGGCACTGGTGGTGTCATACTAGTTGTCAGAGTCTCTAAGACTTCTAATTCATTCAGCAAGTATTGGATTTTTCTATGCCATATTTTATAGTTTTGTCCATCTAGCTTTTCACCTTTGTTGAGATCGTCTATTACAGATTTGGAGGCCATCACTATATTCAGTCAAGTAAGGTATGGGCATCAGGCACATATCAGTGTATACAATTATCAAGAAAAATAATCAGATTACGAATGTTTCTTCTTATAAATGAGATCAAAAACATCGCTAAGCTCATAATCATCACTCATTTAATAGGATGGAACATAAAATCTGATAATTTTTCATAAAGCACATCTATTTAATCCATATAAATAATATGTTTACAGAATATTCATAAATTTTCCTTATGCACTAAGCATAAATTAATTATGTCAATAAAAAATATACAGAATTATGAATAAACCATATTTATACACTAAGCATAAATAATTATGAATTCAAAAAAAATAATCATAAAAATTCAAACAGAATGACAATGATAATATATGCATATAGCATAAATAATCATGCCATATCTAGAATTTTTTAATTTTTTTTAGATTTTTCTATAATTTTATGAATTTTTTTAGATTTTTTAATAATTTTTTTTGAATTTCTATATTTTTTTATGATTTTTATATTTTTTTATAATTTTTAAAACCTAGAAAATCATAAAAACGCCATGTAGGTAGCTGATGTCAGCTGGAATCGACACATGGCCTGACACATAGCTGCCACGTCATCCACACATGGTAGACGCACAAAGTGCCATGTGTATGGGCCCACATGATGTGGCTTGACACGCCATCATAATATTTATCCCCTGATTTTTTTTTGACTTTATTTGAATTATGAAATGACCATAATGCCCCTAGGAGTTCGGTGAATTTACGAGTAATGCCACCCATAACACACAGCAAACAAAAAAGCCCCTGGACTTTTGTGAATTTATGGGTGGTGCCACTTGTAAATTCATGGAACATCTCTATGCTCGCCTCCCAGACGGTGTTGGCGCACGGCCATCCCGACCCCTCGGCGGCCATGACGGAGCTCCGGAGGGAGCTCCAGTCATCAAAGAGGGGATCGTCGGTCGTCGGAGCTACGTCCCTCAGACGCATGGACCGCCGCCGCCCCTCATGGCGGCGAACGAGACATCCTCGGCCCTCCAACGGTCGAGGAAGAGGCCAGCGGCCTTCGAAGATCGGACTCTGGCAACATGCAAGGCCTCGTTGGCCGCCAGAGAATGGTGATAGAACCCTGCATCTGCCATGCGTGCAGTGGAAGCAGGGGCTTCCCCGGCCCTCCAGCGGTCAAGGAAGAAGCCAGACAATTTCCAGCAACCGGTAGGATCAACGCCGGTCGCTAGAATAGGTCTAGTGACCCCAGGCCGTGAGAATGGCCTGTGTTACGTGGATGATTCCGAGACAGGGTGATGGGGAAAGTCATCCCCGGCCACCGACGGCCTGGGAAGAAGGGGAAGAGATCTCCAACGACGGCCGGAGAGAAAACTCCCAGCCATCGGCTAGGATCTGATGGACCCTTCCCTTCATCCTGATCAAACCGAGGTCCGCTACGGCACCCATGGCCGCAGCGGAACCTCCCATATTCCTTTTTTTTTATGCAACCTGCTGCGGCCATGGGTGTCGCAGTAGGAGGGCAGATGAAGGTGTCTGGTCCTAGCATCCTCTATCCTCATCGGTGATGACCGGTGAGGCTCTTATACCAATTGTAGGAGCCATAAACATGAAACATATCTTATTTCGGTGATAATGAAAGCAGCGGATCGTTGGTCGTTGGGGGCAATCAGAGTTCCCAGTGCATCCATACCCCTAAGCTGCGATGCCATTGAAGGAAGAGGAGAAAGGGAAGCTTGTCTTCGTAAACTCTCGCGTCTCTCACAGAAGACACCTTAGATCTTCTCTTATAGATCGGGATAAATAGATCCATTAGAGGGATATGAAGAGTCCCTGAAATCCTAAGAGTCCCAGGCCAACAAACTGTTGGTGGGTATGTCTGGCAGATGGTGGCTACCTAATGAATTAGACTGAGGCTAGAGTTTCACTCTATGTCCTTAAGACAATTTGTCCCGCAATGGTGCTTACGGTGGCAGATGGTGGCTACCTAATGAATTAGACTGAGGCTAGAGTTTCACTCTATGTCCTTAAGACAATTTCGTCCCGCAATGGTGCTTACGGTCAGTATGACGATTGTCTCCCAGGATACAACAGTCTCCTTTTGATGAAAGCAGCACTACAATTCACCAAAACTTTCGAACCAAGAATGCTACTCTCTTTTCAATGCACTATTGCTATACTATCCTTAGGAAAGTATGCAAATGCCTAAGAGAGAAGAAGACTAGAATTGATTCAAATTGAACTCAATTCGGAATGGCTTGGGATTATGAAATGAGAGGGTCTAGGGTCCTATTTATATGTTTTTAGGTGCCCCTTGGAAGCAACCTTACGCCCTTGGAAGCAACCCTACGCCCCTTGGAAGCAACCCTACGAATTAAATTTAAATTCTTTATCAAAGGATGTGAGGGTTAAGGGCTTATCACCCTTGATATGCCCTTTAGACATTGTGATCTTCAGATCAGGCTATCGGATAAGCCTTTTCATGGCTGTGATCTGAAGATCAGCCGATCAGATAAGTCTATCCTTATCCTGATAAGCCTTTTCATCATTGTGATCTGATGATCATGTTATCAGATAAGCGGATGCTTATCACAACCGTACGATCGAATGGACACGTTGACTGGTCAACCAACCGACCTGTTGACTAGTCAACTTGACTAGTCAACCGACGGATGTCAGCCGTTGGATCGTGATCAAGATTGTGATTTGATCACCACATCTCGACCCTTCATCCGATCGATCAACGATCAATTGATCTCAGCCCCTATCTTGATCCGATCAATCTCTACCGTCGGATCATCTTGATCTATAAAAAATTTAAAGCCCCTCAAGCTCCTCGCGACGATGCGCGCGTGCGAAGTGCAAAGTGCGCCTACAAAGCGCCCATTGCGCCCTTCGCACACGCGCGTGCGTGCGCGTGCGCGAGGGTGATGCATCACCCTCAAGCTCTCCACTTGTGGTGAGCCTAAGGAACTTAAGCTTCAAGGAAGTGGTTTCCATATAAGTGAACCTTCCTTTCTTGATTTTTCGATATGGGACTAAATGTCCCCGCAATTTCTCATTCACACACATAAGGCGGTAATGGGCTTTCAAGGCCCATTAGGGTATTTAGGGTCTATTTTGGCCCATTACCCAACAATCCCCCACATGAATGGAAATTGGACTTAGATCAAAGATCATCAGAGATCAGCAAAGGCAAACCCCCACATAAAAGGATTTTAATGCAAATGAATATGCAGACACACTAAAGAGAGTATAATGGGATGAAGTTGTATCGGGATAGGTAGCTTGTGGCTTTGAACCTTCCTTAGTGAGTTGTTATCGAGTTTACTTGCTAAAAGGTGAACACGATGTCTTGAACCTTTCAGCGTTTTGTGTAAACTAAGACAATAACAATCACGCAACTTCTTCCCGAGCATTCTTTTGGTTCTCATGGTTGTGTTCATTTTGGCCCCGAACAACTCCTGGTCTCATGAGTGCTTCAGAGAATTAAACCTTAAAATTCTCATAGAATTGGCCCAGTTCACACTCACATAGGTGATTCTTATTAAGAGTATCCTGCTATACCCCACATGATGTTCATGTCATAAGAATCATTAAAAGCAATGCTTATCCTAGTACCTTTAGCAGGTAGCACCAATTATCATAGGAATGAGTAGGATTGTACATCCTTAGTGCTATCAAGTCTCTTCATAATTTAGTTGTCCCTTTTGAACCTAGATCTTGGGATCTCCAGTCAGCTAGGTTGGGTATCCACTATGAAGATTTTTTAGTTATAGGTTTTAAACCCATTCCCCTCGATAAACAGTTTACTTGATCTCTTGGTAACCCCTTTGTTAATGGATCCGCTAGGTTTTTCTTTGACTGAACATAGTCAATAGAAATTACACCAATTTCAAGTAACTGCTTAATGGTATTATGTCTACGACGTATATGTCTAGACTTACCATTATACATCTTATTCTGTGCTTTGCATATTGCCGATTGACTATCACAATGTATGCATATTGCAGACACAGGCTTTGGCCAACATGGAATATCTTCTAAAAGGTTTCGAAGCCATTCTGCTTCTTCAGCTGCCTTTTCTAAGGCAATAAACTCAGATTCCATAGTGGATCGAGCTATACAAGTTTGTTTAGAAGATTTCCATGACACAGCACCTCCTCCTAAGGTGAATACATATCCACTTGTGGATTTTGTATCTTCTGTGTTAGATATCCAATTTGCATCACTGTATCCTTCTAATACAGCTGGATATCTTGAATAATGTAATCCATAACTTAGGGTATATCGCAGATATCTTAATACCCTTATTAGAGCTGTCCAATGATTTGGACCTGGATTACTTGTAAATCTACTCAACTTATTGACAGCATATGCTATGTCAGGACGAGTACAATTCATGACATACATTAAACTGCCAATTATACGTGAGTATTCCAATTGAGATATGGGTTCTCCAGTATACTTAGCCAAATGTAGATTAACATCTACAGGTGTTTTCACCGGGCTAGTATCATACTTTTTATACTTATTTAATATTTTCTCAATATAATGAGATTGAGATAATATTATTTCCTCAGATGTTCTAGTGATTCGAATTCCTAGTATAACATCTGCAACACCCATATTTTTCATATCAAAATGTTTGATCAACATTTTCTTAGTCTGTTTAATCATTTCAGTATTACTACCAATGATTAACAGGTCATCTACATATAAGCAGATTATCACATACCCTTCAGATAGGGATTTGGCATATATGCATTTGTCACATTCATTTATTTTGAATCCATTTGATAACATTACATTATCAAATTTTATATGCCATTGCTTAGGTGCTTGCTTTAATCCATATAAGGATTTAACAAGTCTACACACCTTCTTTTCTTGTCCTGGAACAATAAATCCCTCAGGTTGTTCCATGTATATTTCTTCATCTAATTCACCATTCAGAAAAGCAGTTTTAACATCCATTTGATGAATTTCAAGATTGTTAATGGCTGCAAAAGCGATTAACATTCTTATAGATGTTATTCTACTTACTGGTGAATAGGTATCAAAGAAGTCTATACCTTCTTTTTGTTTGAAGCCCTTAGCCACTAATCTGGCTTTATACTTGTCAATTGATCCATCAGCTTTTAGCTTTTTCTTAAATATCCACTTGCACCCTAAAGGTTTCATACCAGATGGTAGGTCTACCAACTCCCAGGTATGATTATGCATGATGGACTCAATTTCATTATTGACAGCTTCTTTCCAAAAGGGTGCTTCTGGATTAGACATTGCCTCTTTGAATGTCTGAGGTTCATCTTGTAACATATAAGTTACATAATCAGGACCAAAGGACTTAGCAACTTTTGGTCTCTTACTGCGTCTGGGTTCATCTTCAGGATATTCTTCCTGATGACTACTACTAGCAGTATTATCATCATAAGTTCTTTTATTTGAACTTATTTCTAATTTCCTTTTACTTGGAAATATTTTCAAAGAATGTTGCATTCCTTGATTCCATGATTGTATTTTTCTGTATATCAGTTATATCTGATTTATACACAAGAAAGCGATATGCACTACTATTATGTGCATATCCGATAAATATACAATCAACAGTTTTAGGTCCTATCTTGACCTTTTTGGGGTCCGGAATAGCTACTTTAGCTAGACACCCCCACACTCTTAAGTAATTGTAAGAAGGCTTCTTTCCTTTCCATAACTCATATGGAGTCACTTCCTTCTTCTTAAGAGGTATCTTATTAAGAATATGATTTGCTGAGAGAATTGCTTCTCCCCATAAATTCTGTGGTGTACCAGAATTTATTAACATAGCATTCATCATTTCTTTTAATGTGCGGTTTTTACGTTCCGCAATTCCATTAGATTGAGGCGAATAAGGAGCAGTAGTTTGATGAATAATGCCATGCTCCTGACAAAATTCGTCAAAAGGTGCATCATATTCACCACCTCTATCACTCCTTATGGCCTTAATCTTTTTGCCAAGTTGATTTTCAACTTCATTCTTATAACATTTAAACATTTCTAAAGCCTCATCTTTAGACTTTAGTAGATACACATAGCAGTATCTTGTTGAATCATCTATAAATGTTATAAAATACTTTTTACCTCCTCTAGTTTGAATTGACTTTAAGTCACATAGATCACTGTGAATTAAGTCAAGAGGTTCAGTATTTCTTTCAACTGATGGAAATGGTTTTTGCTAACTTAGCTTCAACACACACTTCACACTTGTAATGTGGATCGATTTCATGATTAGGTAATAATTTCAATTTCATTAATTTTCGTAATGAATTAAAATTCGCATGTCCTAATCTATCATGCCATAAACAAGAGGAGTCAATCATATAAGCAGAAGAAGAGCTTTATTCATTTCAAGGTTTCTGTGTACAGTCATTACATTCACCTTGAATAATCCATTATTCAAGTAACCCCTTCCAATAAATATCCCCCCTTAGTGAGTACAAATTTATCAGACTCAAAGACCATCCTAAAGCCATGTTTGCTTAGGAGGGAGCCTGATATGAGATTCTTCCGGATGTCAGGGACATGTAGCACATCATTCAGTAGAAGCTCCTTGCCAGATGTCATCTTCATAACGATGCGGCCAAGTCCTTCTATCTTGGATGTAGCGGAGTTACCCATGACCAAATTTCTACCATTGATAGGAGTATATGATGAGAACATACTCTTATCAGAGCAGACATGTCTGGTAGCTCCAGTGTCGATGTACCACTCATTTGCTTTGTCAACCATGTTTGCTTCAAATACAACAGCTGACAGCATCATCTCGGATACCTCTTTGGATAGGGTTTCAGTAACGTTGACTTCTTTCTTTTCTTTATCCTTGAAACGGCAGTCCTTGGATTTGTGTCCTTGCTTTCCACAAACAAAGCACTTTCCCTTAAACTTGTATTTCTTTGGATTGCCCTTCTTCTGTTTAAAGCCTTCGCCTGGAAACTTGCGTTTCTTCTTCCCTTCTATGAGGTTGGCCTTTGGCTCAGCAGGTTGTCCTCCTGCCTTCTTTTCTTGGCTCTTATTGTCCTCCTCGATCCTTAGGCGGACAATTAGGTCTTCAAGTCCCATCTCCTTCCGCTTATGCTTCAGGTAGTTCTTGAAGTCCTTCCATAGTGGTGGTAGCTTCTCTATGATGGCAGCTACCTGGAATGACTCGCTGAGAGACATTCTCTCTGCATGTATCTCATGCAGGATAATCTGGAGCTCTTGGACTTGCTCCATAACTGTTTTGTGGTCGACCATCTTGTAGTCTAAGAACCTTCCAACCACAAACTTCTTGTGTCCAGCATCCTCTGTCTTGTACTTTTTGTCCAGGGATGCCCATAACTCCTTGGCAGTAGCAATACTGCTGTACACATTGTACAGGGTATTGTCCAGACCATTCAGGATGTAATTTTTGCAAAGGAAGTCCGAGTGCTTCCATGCCTCCACCGCAGCAATGACTTGCTTGTCGGTCTCCCCTTCCTTCAGGACAGGCGGATCTTCATTCAGCACTCTGACCAGGTTCAGAGTTGTGAGGTAGAACAGCATCTTCTGTTGCCACCTCTTGAAATCCGTGCCAGAGAATT
This sequence comes from Calamus simplicifolius, assembly GCA_900491605.1. Classification (NCBI taxonomy): domain Eukaryota; kingdom Viridiplantae; phylum Streptophyta; class Magnoliopsida; order Arecales; family Arecaceae; genus Calamus; species Calamus simplicifolius. The sequence continues at coordinate 211,948 of UESW01004626.1, read as the reverse complement.
TCTCCGGTCTCTCGGCTTGAATGGATGTCGTCATAGTAGCCATCTGCAGCAGCACTTCCGTGGTAGCAGGAGGAAATTGTCTTAAGATTGTTGGTGGGTATGTCTGGCAGATGGTGGCTACCTAATGAATCAGACTGAGGCTAGAGTTTCACTCTATGTCCTTAAGACAATTTCGTCCCGCAATGGTGCTTACGGTCAGTATGACGATTGTCTCCCAGGATACAACAGTCTCCTTTTGATGAAAGCAGCACTACAATTCACCAAAACTTTCGAACCAAGAATGCTACTCTCTTTTCAATGCACTATTGCTATACTATCCTTAGGAAAGTATGCAAATGCCTAAGAGAGAAGAAGACTAGAATTGATTCAAATTGAACTCAATTCGGAATGGCTTGGGATGATGAAATGAGAGGGTCTAGGGTCCTATTTATATGTTTTTAGGTGCCCCTTTTAGAAGTGCCCCTTGGAAGCAACCCTACGAATTAAATTTAAATTCTTTATCAAAGGATGTGAGGGTTAAGGGCTTATCACCCTTGATATGCCCTTTAGACATTGTGATCTTCAGATCAGGCTATCGGATAAGCCTTTTCATGGCTGTGATCTGAAGATCAGCCGATCAGATAAGTCTATCCTTATCCTGATAAGCCTTTTCATCATTGTGATCTGATGATCATGTTATCAGATAAGCGGATGCTTATCACAACCGTACGATCGATGGACACGTTGACTGGTCAACCAACCGACCTGTTGACTAGTCAACTTGACTAGTCAACCGACGGATGTCAGCCGTTGGATCGTGATCAAGATTGTGATTTGATCACCACATCTCGACCCTTCATCCGATCGATCAACGATCAATTGATCTCAGCCCCTCATCTTGATCCGATCAATCTCTACCGTCGGATCATCTTGATCTATAAAAAATTTAAAGCCCCTCAAGCGCGCGTGCGCGAGGGTGATGCATCACCCTCAAGCTCTCCACTTGTGGTGAGCCTAAGGAACTTAAGCTTCAAGGAAGTGGTTTCCATATAAGTGAACCTTCCTTTCTTGATTTTTCCGATATGGGACTAAATGTCCCCGCAATTTCTCATTCACACACATAAGGCGGTAATGGGCTTTCAAGGTCCATTAGGGTATTTAGGGTCTATTTTGGCCCATTACCCAACACAGACCATACTAATAACATGTGACAAGAAGAATAAGAAGATGAAAAAGAAGAAGAAATGGGCGGGATACCCTCTCTTGCTCTTACTTCAAATCTTTGCTCGACTAGGCCAGAGGAGGTGCTCGTGTACGTGGGTGGCGGAGCCATAGAAGCGGTAGTAATAGGAGGCGTGGACAGGAGTGGTGACGGCGCTGGAGTAGGTCGCCGGCAACAAACGGTGGTTAGGCTGGAAGAGATGGAAGAGTGCGAGGGGAGGATTTTCCTCTCGAGTTACAAGGGATCGGATCGGGGCATGACGGTCCCGAGTCGGGCCAGTTATTAACTATTGAGCGAAGGTCCCTGGGCCGAGTTGAGTTCGGGTTGTTGGCTCGGCTGGGTCGAGTCAAGTTTCGAGCCAGATCGGTTGGAACTTGGAACTTGGAAGCGGAGGCATTGACAGGAATAGATTGAAGTCGACATATTGTTTGCCGACTTTATGGTAAACCGCTCCCACCTCTTGCTGCAACTGCCAGTGAGAGCACGGTGAGGAAGCCATGGGAGCAGACCCGCTTGCCCCTTTCTGAGGACAAGGACCGAGCGCAAGAAACCCTATCCCTGACTCTCAGTCGCCATCGTGGCTGTGGAGGCCGATGGTTCAGAGGAAGAACCTCAAGAACCACTACAACAAATGTGGGTGTAGCAATGCTATTTTTCTGATGCTACTATGGAGCATCGGAAGTGTTCGCAAGATTGTCGATGCTTTTTGAAAGCATCGTAGAAAAAAAATTCTTAACGATTCTTTTAAGCATCGGCATAATATTTATCATGCTTAAAAGTGTTGGGATCGAAATTCTTTTCAATTTTCACTACAGGCGCCAAAAAATTTCGATGCAGAAGGCGATTTCCTCCCGCTCCTTAATTTATGGTTCAAGACCTCCTCGCCATCTTCGAGGAGCTCGGCATCAACTCCTGCATCTACGTCGGCCACTCCAACCCATTCTCTCCGTCCAGTTCAATTCCTTCCTCTCTACTGTCCTTCCGCACCATACAAAGATTGAAAAGAAGCCCGCTTTCCGAGAGTGAAGGCATCACGACTTCCGTCAGCACAAGATCGAAGCTATAGTGCTTCTCCGTCAAAACCTCCCACGCCTTGAGCCCATCCGCCACTGCCCTCACTGGGCGGAACCCAATCATAAAAACGATCTCAGATCTCTTCTTCTCTGTCGAACCGAACAAGGAAAGAAAAAGAGGAGAAAAGGTCGAGTGGTACCGTGGTAACTGCCCTCCGCTCGGAGCTCTGATCCGCCGGCCGCAGCCGCTGCCCTCTGTTGGCGGCGGCTGATTCGTGGCCGTCCGGCGCGACGCCCTCCTCTCCGCAGGAGCTGAAGTCCTTCACTCCAGCTATTTTTCAGCGTCGAAAAATGACATTTTCAGCGTTGGGATTGCAGGAATTTGTTGTAGTGCCGGTGGTCAAAGATTTTATCGATGGGTCTCCGGCAGCCTCGGAGCGGAGAACCTACGCCGCTTCTCTCGTGAACGCTTATCTATCTCGCAAGTGAGTTGAAAGATTTCGATTTTATTCTCCTTTTGTTCTTCTTCTTTGATTTTGTTTTCGTTTCGAGGGCGTCGATCCGTCTGTGAGTAATGGTTTGTGCGAGGTTTTCGTTTGGATTATGAATCAGGCGCTTGTTTGATACGTATTCTGATATGCGCGGGATTCGGCAGAAGGCTTGCGAGAAATTGACCCAGAAGCAGGTGATCTTCTCCCAAGTTCTCATCTTTCCATCTGGATTGCTTACATTTTATGCTGAAATCTTGAGGGTTCATCGTTGTGCTCTCTTACATTTTATGGTTTCACAAAACACCGCTTGTTTTGGTATCGAACATACCAAATCAAGTTATATGGCTTTTTTCACATGCCATGCGTCCTTCCTGATTATATTTCATTTGGGTGATTGTGTCAAAACGTAGGAAACAAAACGAAATGGAGAGCGTAGATTATGTTGAAGCATGTTCCAAGACCATTTTAGGTGGGTATGTTGGCAGATGGTGGCTACCTAATGAATCAGACTGAGGCTAGAGTTTCACTCTATGTCCTTAATATAATTTCGTCCCACAATGATGCTTACGGTCAGTATGACGATTGTCTCTCAGGATACAACAGTCTCCTTTTGATGAAAGCAGCACTACAATTCACCAAACTTTCGAACCAAGAATGCTACTCTCTTTTTAATGCACTATTGCTATACTATCCGTCGGAAAGTATGCAAATGCCTAAGAGAGAAGAAGACTAGAATTGATTCAAATTGAACTCAATTCGGAATGGCTTGGGATTGATCAAATGAGAGGGTCTAAGGTCCTATTTATATGTTTTTAGGTGCCCCTTGGAAGCAACCCTACGAATTTAATTAAATTTAAATTCTATTATCAAAGGATGTGAGGGTTAAGGGCTTATCACCCTTGATATGCCCTTTAGACATCGTGATCTTCAGATCAGGCGATCGGATAAGCCTTTTCATGGCTGTGATCTGAAGATCAGCCGATCAGATAAGTCTATCCTTATCTGATAAGCCTTTTCATCATCATGATCTGATGATCACGTTATCAGATAGGCGGATGCCTATCATAACCGTACGATCGAACGGACACCTTATCATAACCATCATGTTGACTGGTCAACCAACCGTCCTGTTGACTGGTCAACCAACTATCCTGTTAACTAGTCAACTTGACTAGTCAACCGACGGATGTCAGCCGTTGGATCGTGATCAAGATTGTGATTTGATCACCGTATCTCGACCCTTCATCCGATCGATCAACGATCAATTGATCTCAGCCCTTATCTTGATCCGATCAATCTCCACCGTCGGATCATCTTGATCTATAAAAAATTTAAAGCCCCTCGCGACGATGCGCACGTGCGCCTATAAAGCGCCCTTCGCACACGCGCGTGCGCGAGGGTGATGCTACGCATCACCCTCAAGCTCTCCACTTGTGGTGAGCCTAAGGAACTTAAGCTTCAAGGAAGTGGTTTCCATATAAGTGAACCTTCCTTTCTTGATTTTTTCGATATGGGACTAAATGTCCCCGCAATTTTTCATTCATAAACATAAGGCGGTAATGGGCTTTCAAGGCCCATTAGGGTATTTAGGGTCTATTTTGGCCCATTACCCAATAGACCAAACTTCCAAAAACAGGGATAAAAAAATCTTCTACGTCAATAATTATCATCTTTTGGCAATTCGATATGATAATCTGATGCTAATATTTAATTTCTGATAATATAGCAAGTAATATAATATTACCAAAAATTATGGTAATACAATGCTTATTTGGAAGATAGATATTTAAAATTACTAAAATCTATTAATATTAAATTACTCTCTTTCACTTCAATATAAATATTTAATAATACTTACTCTAATAATATATTATTTGCACTAACAATATTTAAGTATCAATACTATATATTTAATATTAAATATAAAATACAATATTTTATATTAATATTAAATCTAATATTTAATATTTTAAACATTATTTATTATTTATATAATAATATGTAGATATTAAATTTTAAATTATTAATATTTTTTACCTTCTTGCATATTAAGTTATTATATAATATTAATAAATATATATATATATATATAATGGATATTTAATAATATTATAATATATACTAAAAATTTATAATATTGAAATATATAATAGTTTATAATGAATTTTGATTTTTATTAAAACATTTTATATTCTAACAAAAAGAAGGATTTACTTTAAAGATAAAAAAATTTATAATAAAATTCAAATAAAATTTAAAAATAAGGCGAACTGGTTATCATTTTTGTTATTATGAACCAAACAAATGTAAGATCAATAGGAATGCAAGATTTTTGATAATATTATATTATAACGAACCAAATGCCACCTTATAGTCGACTAATTTAAAATTAAATCAAGGATTTGGGCACAGGAACATACTGATTGTGCTGTAAAGTATGCAACCTGTTGAGACATGTAGAAGTACCAGAGTACAATGGTATGCACCACCAGCACAATACGGCAGAACACAGTATGGTAAGATGTTGCTAGTGCCAGCTTGTGGCTGCAATGGTACGACATGCAGTGTTTTTAACATGCATGCCATGTCCTCTCTGCTGCAATTCTTCAGTTTCTCTGTCACCATCATCGTACATTTTAACTTGAATGTATCTATTTTTTACGGGATAACTATTATTTGGCACATGTGCTGCATGTGAGAGGGAACACTCTATGATGGATATTCATGATTGCAGTTGACTCTACAATTTTTTTGTCTATGTATGTTAATATATTAACTTTTTGCTTTTGGTGGGTGCACTTCTGTTGTTTCTCTTTCTAAACCAGAATGTGAACCAGGTTCAGATGTATTCGTATGGAAGTGCTGTAAAAGGCTATCATTGGGTGAATTTGGAGTAGGAGCCTGGTATTTTGCATCATAATATAGGCATGTTTTTTATCATATGAACTTACATTTCCTGTTTCTGTTTGCTGTTCTCTTTCAGGGGCTGTGTTGCAACAAGCTTACATCATGTTATGAGGATCTGGTACGCATGCTTACCTGTTACAGTACATTGCAACATCATTGTATTGGTTTTGAAGGATGTACATTTTGGTTTTTAAAACTCTATAAAATGTTGTCACAGTAATGTGGTTCGATAGTAACTTTTTTTTTTTTTTGGGTGGAATTTCCAGTCTCAATAGAGCCAATATTATAGTTTGTATGCATCTCAGCGAGGAGAAAATCTATAATGAGGGTTAAACTTCTTGTTTAGAAAGGATTGCATCCTCTGTAGGTAGTTGTTGTTTCTCACTTGGTCCAAGCGTATAGCTCTACGCGATGTTTTCTAAAGGATCTATAGCTGCCCCCATTGTACATACGGTGATCATTCTGTGAATAAAAATGACCTGGGAGATGGTGGTGGAATACTGATGATTTCATTTTTCCCAATCTCACATTTTGGTATGTTTTCATTGTCATCTTTGTCTCTTGCTTGTCAAGCGGCTTCTCTCAATAATCTCTCCTTGATTCTTGGATCCGATCTGCTTCAAAAAGCTCTATCTCCCAGAGTATGATTGCCTCCGTTTCTACAATCACCCTGATTTCCCCTCCCATGATGCATTCATTGCATGCAACTCCTTGGGAATCCTGAGCTTTGAAAAGATTTGGCCTGTGCTATTTGCCTCTGTTCAACTCGCTCAAGACCTTCCTTCTAGACTTATCTTTGCACTGAAAAGTACTGCAGCAGCGATTTCTGCAACCTAAATCTGGACCTAGTTGAGAAGGACTCTTTACAAGCATCGTTGCAACAATAGTTGTCAAAAATACTCTTTACATCCGAATATCATCTGATAGGATGTTCTACATCCCAAATTCCTTTCTTTGTTCTATCTAAATTTTCTATCGTAAACTCATTCTCTCTCTCTCTCTCTCTCTCTCTCTCTCTCTCTCACACACACAACCTTATCCGCCTCCAATTTCTATATCTCATTTTTATTTTTATTTTTATTTTTTTCATTTATTTAATACCATTTAAAAAATTCTTTCTTTTTTGCAGTGCATATCTATATTCTTGTAATGAATGCATATAAAAATGTTCAATTGCAGATAACTTAGACTCCTGTGGATTCCTATGAAGAATGTTTCCTTGATTGAATGGAATAGTCTCATATATTTTCTACCTGCTTCTTCTTTGCCCTCCTAGACTAGTAACTGACTTCTTGTTCTATCTCACTATCTCAGGCTCTTGCTTACACATTAAATAGATTACCCCTCCACGTTTTGTAATATCTGTTGCTTAAAGCTGAGTGGTCCAGCTCAATATAGGTGCAACTGTCTTATTCCCCACTTCCTGAAGGCATGTCGTTGTCTGGAAAGGCTAGTCGTTCACTTTATAGGTAGTTGAACTGGAGATAATATAGAAATCCTGTTATTGCATTTTCATATCTTAAGCAACTTGCTTACAGAGGTCAACTTAATGTTTGTTGTTGTTTGTTCTGTAGGAGAGATGGCCATGGCCCTTATATAATACAAAGAATGATGAACCACAAGGGGTGAGCATGGATTGCTTGTTTCATCACCTCAAGATGGCAGAAACCAAACACTGTGCAGGCTGAAAGCAGGAACTTGAAATTGCAGCCTACTTGTTAAGGAATGGAATGGTGTCAGAGAAGTCAATATCCTTCATCTCTCCAAAAAGCTGAATGAAAGAATGATGTTCCAGAGGATCACCAAATGCCTTTTGATTCCTAGAGTTTCACAATGTTTTAATATCGGTCATCTGATTGCTTGTTTTATACTAGAGATGGAAACTTAGGAGTTATATTTTTAATTTGAAGTATTCTTTTGGTGCATGATGGTTATTTACTATCAAATTTTCTTTCCTTGTTAAGCTTGTTGTAAAGGTAAAATTTAGTATCTGAAACTCTTGCATTAGAAACCTGTTTTCTTAAGAGGGTCTAGTTGGAACCAACAACTATTATTCATTCTTCAAGTAACCTAGGTTGGCCGCTACTCCAAGGCTGGGCAAGGCTGCAAGTATGTTTCTTGAGGGAAGATTATAATCACTCAGCAATTTCCTCTGCTGTTACTTGAAATCTTCTTCTCAATCGCCACCATGTTGGTATCTTTTTCAACCGTTTACGGTGCACTCGGAGACCGTTATAGCATCTGATTTGTGCCATCAACCTCGAATATTCAAGCATGCAGTTTCTGCACAGTGCTCGAATGGGGGCTTCAGGTGTGGTGATTATTTGGTTTAGATGACTGAAATAAATAGACGTGTGATGGGATTCTTTTTCTTTAACCATAGATAAGCCACTATTGTGTTGATCATGGGAGGGGTAGAAGTCTAGAAGGTGTAGTTGCTTGCCAGTTGGCAGTTAGAAGGTTGAACCCGGCAGATGTTCCTCCATGCAAAACTAGATTCTTCCTAAGATAAACTGATATGGCAAAGAAAAGGATATTTTACTGGAAACAATTGAAATGTAATTATTTTACTAAATATTTTTAGGTTTGATGAGGGGTAAAATCGTCATTATTATTGATCGCTCACATCAGCGATGAGATCGCGCCCAATCTAAATACCTGCTTGCCAGCTGGCCAACTGGCGTGATGTTCTAGTGACAAGGTCAAATCAGCTTTGATGAAGTCGGATCATCCTGACAACCCGAGCTATCCTTATGCTTCGGCCATCTGAGCCGAGCTATCCTTATTCCTCGGTAACCCGAGCTATCCTTATGCTTCGGCCATCTGAGCGAGCCATCCTTATTCCTCGGTAATCGAGCTATCCTTATACTTTGGTCGTCCGAACTGGGCCATCCTTATTCCTCGGTCATGCGAGCCGATCCATTTTACACTTCGGAAAACCAAATTGCCTCTGCTTGGCCAGACCGAAGCACTCAAAATGCCTCTGCAGAATCCGGCATGGGAGAGTCCTTATTCGCTGAAACAAATAAGATTCCAAACAGAAAATCATACCTAGAGTGGCCTAGAGCCTACGCAATCATGGAATCCCAAGGCATCAGCCTACTCTCCTAGCATTGATCCTCTAACTGACAAGATACAGATCCTACTGATCTCGTAACAAACTCGATTCGAATCCGTTTCAAATCATAGCAACTTTTGGCCCCACGACGCGCCCAGGGAATCAGGTGATCCTCTATAAATACCACAACACTTCAACCTCTCAGGTACACGCAATTGTGTTGCACATTCACTTGGCTTTATGGAATCAATTACTCCATTAGAGCTCCTATCGAGAGCTTGGAGGAAGATTCTTCTGTGAAAAGTCTTCTCCTATATCTCCTGATGTGAATCTCCACTGACTTGGCATCGAAGGGTCCCCCGCAAATCCTTTGCGAGCGCGGACTGTCTGCAGGTTCCACCCGGACGTCGAGATCGAAGTTTAGACCCGGAGCCGAAAGCGCACCCGAGTCGGAGAACGGATTTCTGCAGCAACAGATTGGCGCTAGAGGAAGGGCCTCAAGTCCATAAACTTGTAACCAGGAGACAAGAGTAAAAAACTAGAAGAAGCATCCTCTAATGGCCAATCGGAAGAGAGCCACCTCTGAGGCTCAAGATCAGGCCGCATCTCAAAGGCCTGATCCAATTAGTGATGTAGCACCTCCGCTACCACCACCAGCTGAAACTCCTTCCTCACCGGCAATGGCAGTAACCCTGGACCAGTTTGCCACTCTGGTTCAGCAGGTTCAAGCATTGACCCAGATGATCCAGAGATTCAGGAAATCCCTGGCCCTGTCGTTCCTGCCTCCCAGCCTCGAGGAGGCTGCTGCTCCCGCTCCACCAGCAATCTCCTCCTTCGATCCGCCTGGGGCGGTGGATCGCGGTCGCCGGCCTGCAAAGATGAGACCGGTGCTGCAACGAGTTGAAGGGAAGAGCCCACTTAGATCCAGGCGGGTTCGCTCTCCCTCCCTGGTATCCTCTCAGGATTTAACACCACTGCCGCCTTCTCATCGTCCGATCCCTCCTATCACTCTGTATGAAGGGATCATGCGGTAGATGCAGGAGATGTCAGGAGTGGCGTCAGGAGTTAGACGCCATCAGGCAAGCCCATCCGCTTCAGCATAGGGCAGAGTAGGGCATTTCCTTCTCCAAGGAGATCATGGGGGAAGATTCCCTCCCATGTCAAGCTGCCCGCCATCAAGCCGTATCACGGATCTTCCGATCCCGACGACCACCTCAGTAGCTTTCGATCGATCATGATGTTCCATGAGGCATCAGATGCGATTTTTTGCCGCGCCTTCCCCTCCACCCTTAGAGGGTCCGCTCGAACCTGGTTTAATGCCTTAAAACCAGGTTCCGTTGGTTCATTCGACGAGCTGAGTCACCTCTTCATCAGCCAGTTTGTCAGCAGCCCGTCACCGGCGGAGATCTGATTCCCTCTCCGAGGTTAAGCAGAGAGAGGGGAATCCTTGAAGAACTATCTTGGTTGTTTTGACATGGCCATGCTGGAAGTAGATCACCTTAACCATGAGGTGGCCATGTCCGTCCTAGCGGGCGGAGTGTTAAAGGAGAATGACTTATGCCTAGCGTTGGAGGTCAGTTACCCTCCGAACCTCTCCGATATGAGGTCAGGTATCTCGGCTCTCCACCCTCTTTAGCAGTCTAAATCCGGGGAAATGTTGTTCCTGTACTTAGCAGTTTCGGAAGGTGCCATTGGCTCAGTATTGGTCAGAGAAGAGAACAAGACCCAAAAGCCAATCTATTATGTTAGCAAACTGCTCCGAGATGCCGAGATAAGGTACGCCCGGATCGAGAAGTTGATTTTAGCCCTGATAACATCGGTCTGGAGGCTACGACCATATTTTCAAGCACATTATGTGATAGTCCTGACCGACCAACCCATCAAAGCGGTGGTCTATCGTCTGGAGACATCAGGAAGAATGACCAAATGGGCCATCGAGCTAAGCGAGCATGACATCCAATACCAACCTCGCCCGGCCATCAAAGCCTAGGTTCTAGCTGATTTCCTCCTCGAATGCACTATCCCCAAGGATGGCTCCACTTCGAACTCCTCTAAGCATCTGAGATATGATGCCCTGTGGTTGCTCCACGTTGACGGATCATCTAATGCCAATGGCTCCGGTGCTGGATTAATCCTCACCAGCCCAGAGGGGGCGACCTTTGAATACGGCATCCGCTTCTCCTTCTCAGCCTCCAATAATGAAGCAAAGTATGAAGTTCTGCTTGCTGGACTCCGAATTGCCCGAGACCTTAAAGTAAAGAAGCTGAATGCCTTTACCGACTCTCAGTTGGTGGCCGGTCACGTGCGCGGTGAGTTGAGGCCCGGGAGCCGAACATGATTCGGTATCTTCAAGAAGTGCGGGACTTACTTTCCCATTTCTTCGAGTTTGAAGTCATTCAGATCCCAAGATTCGAGAATGCACACGCCAACCTATTGTCCCGGTTGGCAACCACGGAATCAATGGATTCCGAGCGGAAGTTTTCCTAGAGATTCTGGAAAAGCCTAGCATCGCGAAGGCTGACCGAGTGATGCAGGTCGAGGTCGAACCATCCTGGTTCGACCCCATATTTAAGTATCTTAAAGAAGGGTCGCTCCCGGCCGACCGAAAGGAAGCAAGAAAGCTAAAATTATAGACCACCCATTATGTGCTGATCGATGACCAACTGTATAAGCGGTCCTTCTCCATGCCGCTGCTTAAGTGCCTTCGCCCATCTGAGGCTAATTATGCTCTTCGGAAAGTGCATGAGGGAATTTGCGGCAACCACCTGGGGAGCCGATCCTTATGCTACAAGGTGCTGTGCCAGGGTATTATTGGCCCACCATACAAAAGGATGCCGACAATCTCGTCCGAGCTTGCGACCCCTATCAGAGACATTCTAATATTCAGAGGCTCCCCTCCGCCAGCTTGGTCCTATTTTCTCTGCTTGGCCCTTTGCTAAGTGGGGGATGGACATCCTTGGCCCATTTCCCCTCGCCATAGGACAGAGAAAGTTCTTATTTATCGCCATTGACTACTTCACCAAGTGGGTCGAGGCTGAGACAGTTGCCCAGATAACTAAAGCTCGGGCCAAGGACTTCATGTGGAGATCCATTATTTGTTGCTTCGGCCTCCCGCATACCATCATCACCGACAATGGCAAGCAGTTTGATAACTCCAAGTTCCGAGAGTTCTGTGGGGAGCATGGAATCTATCACCGCCTCACATCAGTCAGGCATCCGCAAGCCAACGGATAAGCCAAGGTAACTAATCGGACCCTACTTCAAGGGATCAAGGCTCGGCTTGCTAGATCCCGAGGCAGATGGGCAGACGAACTTCACCACGTCCTATGGGCCTACTGCACCACCCAGAGAGTTCCCACAGGCGAGACCCCATTTCGGATGGCCTTCGGCACAAAAGCCGTTATCCCAATGGAGATAGGACTCCCCTCTCTGCGGATGGAGAGTTACTCGGAGGAGGCTAATGACGAGTAGCTCTGCACCAACCTCGACCTGGTGGAGGAGATCAGAGAGAAAGCTCGGATCAGAGTAGCTGCCTATCAACAAAGAGTGGCTCGCTATCACGCCTCCAGAGTTAAAGGGAAATCTTTCTCGCCCGACGATCTTGTCCTTCGAAAGCATCCGTCTTCAAGCCACTGGAATAAGGAAAGCTGTCTCCAAACTGGAAAGGCCCCTATCAGGTGGCGGAAGTCATCAAGCCCAGTACCTACAAGCTCCCGGATCTGAACGGGAAATCTATTCCCCGGACATAGAATTCAGACAATTTCTGCATACACCATAAGTAGGATATGCTTTCTATAGACTTGCCTCGTTTACAGTTTTGGCATCTCGTTTCTATGATCCGTGGCATGATCGCTACAATCATTTTTTTGAAAAGTCATAATGAAAAACAGATGCTGCTTATCAATTTTTGGCACGACCAAGCTACCTCCTTAAGCAGAAAATCTCCGTACCTCGGTAGGGCCGAGTCCTATTCCATAAAGACTCGGTATGGCTGAGCACTCCCGGTACGCCCAGGGGCCAAGTTAAATCTCTGTACCTTGGCTGGGCTGAGTCCTATTCCATAAAGACTCGGTAAGGCCGAGCACTCCCAGTATGCCTGAGGGCCAAGTTAAATCTCCGTACCTCGACTGAGCCGAGTCCTATTCCATAAAGACTCGGTATGGCCGAGCACTCCCGGTACGCCCGGGAGCCAAGTTAAATCTTCGTACCCTGGCTGGGCCGAGTCCTATTCCACAAAGACTCAGTATGGCCGAGCACTCCCGGTATGCCCGGGGGCCAAGTTAAATCTCCATACCTCGGCTGGGCTGAGTCCTATTCCACAAAGACTCGGTATGGTCGAGCACTCCCGGTATGCCCGGGGGCCAAGCTAAATTTTCTCGGCTGGGCCGAGTTCTATTATTCCACAAAGACTCGGTATGGCCAAGCACTCCCAGTACGGAAGGGAGCCGAGTGATTTGCAAGCCTTTGGCCGGATTCGGGCAGCTTACAAGCCCCGGTCGGGCCAAACGGCGTAAAAGCCTCGGACGAATTCGGGCAGCTTAGGAGCCCCGGCCGAATCGAGTGATCTCCAAACAGTCTCCGAACTTCGGCAGGGCCAAGCAGTGTTCCCCGCGCCATGGTGCCACCAGGTATACACTCTATGGTTCCTAAAGCCTCGGCCAAAGCCGAAGCACATCTTTTATTATAAAAAGCCTCGGCCAGAGCCGAAGTGCATCTATTGTTATGGAAAGCCTCGGCTAGAGCCGAAGTGCATCTCTTATTATCAAAAGGCTCGGCCAGAGCCGAAGTGCATCTCTTATTATCAAAAGCCTCGGCCAGAGCTGAAGTGCATCTCTTGTTATGGAAAGCCTCGGCCAGAGCCGAAGTGCATCTGTTGTTATGGAAAGCCTCGGCCAGAGCTGAAGTGCATCTCTTATTATCAAAAGCCTCGGCGAGAGCTGAAGTGCATCTCTTATTATCAAAAGCCTCGCCAGAGCCGAAGTGCATCTGTTATTATGGGAAGCTTCGGCCAGAGCTGAAGTGCATATGTTGTTATGGAAAGCCTCGGCCAGAGCCAAAGTGCATCTCTTATTATCAAAAGCCTCGGCCAAAGCTGAAGTGCATCTATTATTATGAAAAGCCTCGGCCAGAGCCGAAGTGCATATGTTGTTATGGGAAGCCTCGGCTAGAGCCGAAGTGCATCTCTTATTATCAAAAGCCTCGGCCAGAGCCGAAGTGCATCTGTTATTATCGGAAGCCTCGGCCAGAGCCGAAGTGCATCTATTATTATGGAAAGCCTCGGCCAGAGCCAAAGTGCATCTCTTATTATCAAAAGCCTCAGCAGAGCAGAAGTGCATCTGTTATTATGGGAAGCCTCGACCAGAGCCGAAGTGCATATGTTGTTATGGAAAGCCTCGGCCAGAGCCGAAGTGCATCTCTTATTATCAAAAGCCTCGGCCAGAGCCGAAGTGCATATGTTGTTATGGAAAGCCTCGGCCAGAGTCGAAGTGCATCTCTTATTATCAAAAGCCTCGACCAGAGCCGAAGTGCATCTCTTATTATCAAAAGCCTCGGCCAGAGCAAAAGTGCATCTGTTATTATGGGAAGCCTTGGCCAGAGCCGAAGTGCATCTATTTATGGAAAGCCTCGGCCTGAGCCGAAGTGCATCTCTTATTATCAAAAGCCTCAGCCAGAGCCAAAGTGCATCTGTTATTATGGGAAGCCTTGGCCAGAGCCGAAGTGCATCTGTTGTTATGGAAAGCCTCGGCCAGAGCCGAAGTGCATCTCTTATTATCAAAGCCTCGGTCAGAGCTGAAGTGCATCTATTATTATGAAAAGCCTCGACCAGAGCCGAAGTGCATCTGTTGTTATGGGAAGCCTCGGCCAAAGCCGAAGTGCATCTCTTATTATCAAAAGCCTCGGACAAAGCCAAGTGGCCCCAGCGGTTCTGCAGTAACGGCATGGCCAGTTAACTTCCCAGACATTTTAACGCAATTGATACGTCTTATCGTACTTTGATGCAAATAAACAATCCCTCTCTCTGCCCATCAGCAGAATTATGCAAATCTTTCCTCCTTTGGAAAAGACCTACCTAGCCCCTTTTTATCGGGCCGCGCCTATCTTGTGAACCGGTAAGGTCACCCAGACCTCCCTCTGAATTGAATAGAGGCCAATGCCCCCTCTAAAAGGGGGCAAACACTATGAAAATGCCTAACGAAGGCAGTGCTACCTAAGCACAGTCGAAGGTTTACGAGCCGAGCATGACTTGATATGCCTAAAATGAGCAAGACTGCATGGTCACGTCAAAAAGGAAAAGCAAACATCTACGAACATTTGAAAAAAAAGAAGAAGAACAAAAAAACTTTCTTTACTCCATTAATCGGTGAGAAATACAATCTATGAAGAGATATTACAAGTGCGCCACAACGCAGAAAGTAAAAACAAATGAGTTAAAAAGCAGTTTCGACCTCTAATGTCGCTGCGGCATCCAAGAAATCAGAAAAATCATACGACTCCAGTTGAGTCGTTGATCCCTCGAACAGACAGGCAAGGGCACAAAGAAGGAGCAAAAAATCTTTACGGCATGGACAAAGAGGCGTTGCAGAAGGAACGCCGCCCCAGTCCTCTTTAAATAAGTGCTTCAGAAAGAAAGCCCTAGACGCCAAAGGCTCCGATACGGGCGCCATAAATAAAGGAGTCCCGCCACATGGAGCTCCCACAATCGCAGCTTGCGACAAACTAGGCGCCTTTTTCTCGAGCCACGGCAGAAAATGATGACGAAACAACGGCCCGTCATTTATGAGATCATCATTGCCTGCCTTTTCGAATCTCCCAAATAAGATTTCTCCAGAATTCTACTCCCTATATCCGAAATTACACTTCGACTAGGGAGTAGGGGGCAAGTGATGAGGGATAAAATCATCATTGTATTATTGATCGCTCACATTAGCGATGAGGTCACGCCCAATCCAAATACCCTGCTTGCCAGCTGGCCAGCTGGCGTAACATTCTAGCGACAATGTCAAATCAGCTTTGATGAAGTCAGATCACCCTGACAACCCGAGCTATCCATATGCTTCAGCCATCTAAGCCGAGCTATCCTTATTCTTCGGTAACCCGAGCTATCCTTATGCTTCGGCCATCTGAGCCGAGCCATCCTTATTCCTCGGTAACCCGAGCTATCCTTATACTTCGATCGTCCGAGCTGGGCCATCCTTATTCCTCGGTCATGCGAGCCGATCCATTTTACACTTCGGAAAACCAAATTGTCCTCTGCCTTGGCCAGACTGAAGCACTCAAAATGCCTCTGCAGAATCCGGCACGGGAGAGTCCCTATTGCTGAAACAGAATAAGATTCCAAACAGAGAATCATACCCAGGAGTGGCCTAGAGCCTACGCAATCGTAGAATCCCAAGGCATCAGCCAGCTCTCCTAGCCGTCGATCCTCTAACTGACAAGATACAGATCCTACTGATCTCGTAACAAACTCGATTCGAATCCGTTTCAAATCATAACAACTTTCGGCCCCCACGACACGCCTAGGGAATCAGGTGATCCTCTATAAATACCACAGCACTTCAACCTCTCAGGTACGTGCAAATTACCTTGCACATTCACTTGGTTTTACGGAATCAATTACTCCATTAGAGCTCCTATTGAGAGCTTGAGAAGATTCTTCTGTGAAAAGTCTTCTCCTCATATCTGCCTGCTGTGAATCTTCACTGACTTGGGCGTCGGAGGGTCCCCGCAGAGAACAAGCCCAAGGAAATCCTTTGCGAGCGCGGACTGTCTTGTAGGTTCCACCCCGGACGTCGAGATCGGAGTTCAAACCCGAAGCCGAAAGCGCACCCGAGTCGAAAAATGGATTTTCGCGGCAACAAGTTATAATAACTTCATTTCCTTGATGAGTGGTTGATGTGCTGCCCCAAGACTTGCATCAAAACAGACGCGAGCTAGGACTTTGGCTACATCAAATGGGACTCCCATCCGTGGTTTGGCTGTATCCCATATAAATGTAATATATGAGTCCTATGATTTAGTTGAACATTCACTGAGGTTTGCTCCACTTTGCTTGCAAATGTAAATTTGTTGTTTTCATTGTTTCTTTATAGCATTCAAGGAATTGCAAGAGATGAGTTTCCAATGTTTGTGCCATCACCTCAAGTTTGTAGATGACATACAGCTTATAATGGTTGGAAATGCGAACTCAAAATTTGAGTCTACTTGCTCAGAATGCAGGTGTACTAGATAAGATGGTTAATTGATGCTTCGCTTTCTCTGATGTCTGTAGGAGAAAATTTTCTTCTGGAGGAGCTGCAGAAACTATTTGCTTCCTAGGAGCTTCATCCAATTTCATAATCTCATTTAGGTTTGATGCTTGTTTTAAGGTAGATATATGGTGGCAGTTCACAATGAAGTATTTTTAGTACCTTCCAATTTGAATCATTATGCAGTTACTTTTCCATGTTCGTTGCTCATGTCATTTAGCATACTATTTGCTTTATTGTTGACCTTGGTGAAGGAGAAGAAATCGAAAATGCCCTTCTCTTCTAGTTAGGTTATTGAACACCAAATGGGACCTGCATTATTTAATGAAATAAATATATAGGACCAGCTGGTTGAAAGGGAATGGCCATTCTGGCATTTCGTTGTTTTCAGTCAGCCAGCCTGATTTGGCTTCATTGATATAGCTTGAAAGAAGACATAAAACAAATTCTAATCTATGTGTATTCTGTCTTAGTATTGCACACTCTGATTGCTTGATTAACCTGATTGGCTACTATCTGCATGGAAGATATGTTTATGATTGTTAACTATGTTGCCATTTTATATTGATATATCATGATGGATACTTATGGTAGGTTAAAGAAGTTTTATTGCAGTTTAATGGTTTTATTTGAAAGAACAATACATAAGAGCAAATTTCGTATATATTTCTCTTCTGTTAGAAAAGCTAATATTACAACCATGCTAAAATTTACTTCCTAAAGCATCCACAAAATAAACTTGATCATAATTTGTCAAGGATTTCTTCTAATGTCACAAATGTGATGAGTGGTGAGTTGTCTAAGATGTTTCTAGCATCGATATGATAGTTGCTATTCAAATTGATGACAGTTGGTTCCCCCCCCCCCCCCCCCCCTTAAATAGACAAGAAACTTAACTGTAGATGGATGTTTGATACATATTATACTGCTTGTTTTGTTCTCATAATAATTTATGGTCTTCTGTTGCATGATAATATTGATAGGGAATATAAAATATTTCTCTAATAAGATCGCTATTGGTACGGTCAAGCACGCAGTTACGATAAAATCAACAAAAACACAAAATAATAATAGGAACCAAAATCCAAAAAAAAACAACGAGAGACGAGAATTTTACGTGGTTCACCCAAACTGGGCTACGTCCACGCGGCACAGGATCTGCAAGACTTCACTAAGAGTTGAATCAGGTACAAGCCCTCAAAAATACTCTCTCAAAACTCTTATGATCCAGATTTCAGAACTTTCTCTCTACAACACACGGAGGATGTCCTCACAGAGCCTCTTTTTTTAGCTCAACTTCACCGGTTGAAGAAGACACACAAAGGATCGAAGACTCTCCTCCAATCTAATCCTATTCCAAAATTGGCTCCACACTTTTGGCAACCATAGACTGATTTCCAAAACTGGCTCTACA
Organism: Calamus simplicifolius; assembly: GCA_900491605.1. Taxonomy (NCBI): domain Eukaryota; kingdom Viridiplantae; phylum Streptophyta; class Magnoliopsida; order Arecales; family Arecaceae; genus Calamus; species Calamus simplicifolius. Next base: position 193,618 of record UESW01004626.1, on the reverse strand, counting down.
CTTTTGGCAACCATGGACTGATTTGCTGCCTTGAAAATCTCCAACAAATCCTCCCAAGATCATATTTGGAAGTTGCAACAAATCCTCCCAAAATCAGATTTGGAAGTTGCAACAAATCCTCCCCAAAATCAGCTTCCTTAGTTGGCCAAATCGAATTCAAAATTTGAATTCAAACTCCCTCTTGATGAAATTAAGCTCCATCCATAACAATCTCCCACTTGGAGATTAATGACATCAATCTTAGATCTATCTTCTTTTCTGTGTCGTGCTCTCCTGATCTATCTCTTGAAAAACTTCACCAAGTTGCAATAGAGACTCAACTTGTCTCTGCTCACAACCTTGGTGAACATATCTGCAGGATTCTTAGCTCCATCAATTTTCTCCAGTTTCAACTGCTCCTCATCCGACGCACTGCGTATGAAATGATACCTAAGCTGAATGTGCTTGGTTCTTGCATGAAATGCTGGATTCCTTGCCAAGTGAACTGCGCTCTGGCTGTCGCTCCATAATGTATTACATTCGTGCTCCTTGCCAAGCTCCTCCATCAACCTCTATAACCAGATCATCTCTTTACTACTTCAGTGATCACATACTCAGCTTCTGTAGTTGACAATGCCACTATCTTCTGCAACTGAGATACCTAGCTCACTGTTGTATCACCGACAGTGAAAACATAACCAGTGGTGCTCCTCCCACTGTCTCTGTCACCAGAGTGATCTGCATCTACAAATCCCTATACTTGAAGACTATCACCTCCATAGCACAAACTGTAAGTTGACGTACCCCTGAGATATCTCAAGATCCACTTCACTGCATTCCAGTGCTCCTTGCCTGGATTCTGCATGTACCTGCTGACTACTCCTACTGCTTGTGCGATATCTGATCTTGTGCAAACCATTGCATACATTAGACTTCCCACGGCTGAGGTATATGGAATTCTAATCATCTCATCCCTTGCCTTCTGAGTTGTTGGACACAACTTCTTGCTGAGCTTGAAGTGTGCTACCAAAGGTGTTGACACTGCCTTTGCATTCTCCATATTGAACCTCTTCAGTACCTTCTCTACATAGTCTTCCTGAGATAGCCACAGCTTCTGTTGCTTCTTATCTCTGTTGATTCTCATGCCAAGAATCTGCTTCGCCTCTTCCAAATCCTTCATTGAGAACTTCTTTGCCATCAATTTCTTAAGCTCTTCTATTTTCCTCATACTGGAACCTGCTACAAGCATATCGTCCACATACAAGGATAAAATAATGAACTCATTTGTAACGTACCTCTGAAAGTACACACAATGATCTGACTGGCATCTAGTGAAGCCTTTCTCTAGCATAAAACTGTCAAACTTGAGGTACCATTGCCGCGGAGCCTGCTTCAGACCATACAAACTTTTCTTTAATCTGCAGACCATGTTATCCTTTCCCATGACCTGGAAACCTTCTGGCCGGTGCATGTATAGCTCCTCCTCCAAATCTCCATGAAGAAATTGTCTTCACATCTAGCTGCTCTAGATGAAGATCCTCCACTGCTACCATGCTTAGAATTACCCTGATGGATGTCATCGTGACTACTAGGGAAAAGATCTCCTGGAAGTCAATTCCCTCTTTCTGTGCATAACCCTTGACAACTAACCTTGCCTTGTTCTCTTGGTACCATCGACCTCATTCTTCATCTTGTACACCCATTTATTAAATAGAGCTTTCTTGCCAGCGGGTAACTTCACATGATCCCAAGTCTTGTTTTACTTTAAAGAGTCCATCTCCTCTTTCATAGCCAACTCCCACTTGACCTTAGCTTCATCCTGCATGGCTTCAACAAAACATTATGGCTCTCTAGAATCTGTGTACAAAATAATCATTAGCAGAATACTTCTGTGATGGCCTGGTAATCCTCGTGGTCCTCCTCAACTATGGGGACACCGGCTGAGGTACCGATGTATGCATGTAGCTGTCTGTTCCAACCACATCTTCCTCCTCCACATCCTCGGAGTTTCCATCTTCAGTTTGCACTCGGGGAATTTCTCCATCTCTGACAGGATCGAGTTCTATAAACTCTCTGTTTCTTTTCTTCCACTACATCCTTCCTATCTTTGTAAGTATGCTCTTCATCAAATACCATATTCCTACTTCGAATGATCTTATTGTTCTGGAAATCCCAGAGCTTGTAGCCATACTCATCGCCACCGTATCCAATGAAAACACACTTTGTAGACTTGGAGTCTAACTTACTCCTCTTCTCTTTCTCAATCAGAGAATAAGCAATGTAGCCAAATACTTTAAAAAAGAAAGTTTTACCTGTTTTCCTGTCCAAACCTCCTCTGGAATCCCACTATCCAATGCACTGGATGGACTCCTGTTGATCAAATACACTGCGGTGTTTAGTGCTGCCCCAAAAATATGTAGGTAGACCTGAGTCAAACCTCATACTCCTCTCTCTCTCAAAATGGTCATGTTCATTCTTTCTGCCACACCGTTCTGCTCTGGTGTCCCTGGGACGATCTTGATCCTTCTGATTCCATGCTCTGTGCAGTAGACATCAAACTCTCTACTGCAGTATTCACCATCGTTATCTGTCTTGAGACACTTGAGACTTGCTCCAGTCTGGCTTTCACATATGACTCTCCATCTCTTGAAGATGCCAAAGACCTCAGACTTTTTTTTCATAGCAAACACCCAGACTTTCCTGCTGAAATCATCTATAAACATGACAAAGTACTTATTGCCCGCATATGATGCCACTGGTGCTGGACCCCAGACATCTGAATGGACCAACTCCAGCCTTTCAGTCTTCTTTTGAGTTCTTGCTAACTGAAAATCCATTGCTTTCTGCTTACCATAGATACACTCTTCACAAAACTCTAGATTCACCTTCTTTAGCCCAGGTAGAAACTCTCTCCTGTGTAGAATATTCAAGTTCTTCTCACTAAGATGACCGAGCCTCCTGTGTCATAATGTAGTCACTATACCCGTGTCTCCTGCTGTCACTGAAACTGAACTCTCACTGTCTGCCAAGAAGTAGAGAGTGCCTGTCTGCTTCCCTTTGACAACAACCATAGACCCTTTAGTAATCTTCCACTGAGAATTACCAAAAATGGATACATAACCCTCAACATCAAGCTAGCTGGTAGAAATTAGGTTTTTCTTTAACTCTGGGATGTATCTGGCTTGTGCAAGTCTCAATTCTCCGCCTGTCACTAGCTTCAGTACAATTGTTCCTTTACCCATAATTCTGCACTACTGTCCATTGCCAACTGTGACATGACCAAAATCTCCTTGGATAAAATCTGAAAATAGGTATCTCTTTGAGCTGCAATGATAAGAAGCCCCTAAGTCTACAAACCACATATCTGAGTTTGCCCCATCGCCGGCTGACAGGCACACATCCTCAAAATTCCGCTCAATAGTACTCACAACATTTGCTTCCTGACCTTCTATCTTGCTCTCTGCACCTTTTTCCTTCTTTTACCCCAATAATCCTTGCTCATGTAACCTTTCTTCCCGCAGTTCCAACACTTCATGGGAAATCTCCCTTTGGACTTTTCTCTGCTCTTGGATCGGCCTTTCTCTGACTTCTTCCTCTCCTGTGATCTTCTTCTGGTATCCACCATGAGTGCAGTACTTGTAGAAGTCCCACCCACAGCCTTTCTTCTCATCTCATCATTCAGTATATAACTAACTGCATCATTGAATGTAAGGATACCTGATACCGAGTTGCTGACTATCATCACAAGATTGTCCCAACTCTCTGGCAAGGAACATAAGAAAAGAAGTGCCCTGAATGAATCATCAAAAACAATAGAGACCGACTCCAATTGATTAATCATTGTGTTGAACTCGTTCAGATGCTCCATCACTGAACTATTTTCAGCCATCTTCAAATTGAAGAGCTTTTTCATGAGAAATATCTTGTTTAAGGTGGAAGGTCTTTCATACAGCTTTGTTAAAGCGGTCATCATATCCACGGTGGTCTTTTCCTTTGCAATATTATACACTGCTTGAGGTGTCAACGATAATCTGATCATGGCTAAGGCTTTCCTATCCAGAATCATCCAATCTGAGTCGTTCATTGAATCCAGCTTCTTTTTCTCTAATGGAAGGTAAAGATCCTTCTGATATAGGTAGTCCTCAATTTGCATCCTCCACCATCCGAAATTGTGACCATTGAATTTCTCGATTTTGATCTTGTCTTCTGCCATCTCTTTGTTGATTTGTCCGACCGTAATAATATGAAGAAAACCAAGCTCTGATACCAATTTGATAGGGAATACAACAAATATTCCTCTAATAAGATCGCTATTAGTACGACCAAGCACGCAGTTGCGATAAAATCAATAAAAATACAGAATAATAATAGGAATCAAAATCCAAAAAAAAAAACAGCGAGAGACGAGGATTTTACGTGGTTCACCCAAACTGGGCTACGTCCATGGCGGCATAGGATATGCAAGGCTTCACTAAGAGTTGAATCAGGTATAAACCCTCAAAACTCTCTTCAAAAACTCTTATGATCCATATTTTAGAACTTTCTCTCTACAGTGGCAACCATAGACTGATTTGCTGCTTGAAAATCTCCAACAAATCCTTCCCAAGATCAGATTTGGAAGTTGCAACAAACCATTCCCAAAATCAGATCTGAAAGTTGCAACAAATCCTCCCCAAAATCAGCTTCCTTAATTGGCCAAATCGAATTCAAAATTTCAATTCAAACTTCCTCTTGATGAAATTAAGCTCCATCCATAACAAATATATCAGCTTATGAAAGAATGCTTATGATAGTTAATTATAGAAATTCTCTCAAGCCCTCCATGCAACCTTCTCATCCACTTGTGCCCCATGGTCAATTCCATTCTTTCTAAAATGCTTCAAGTCATATATTGAAAGATAGCAAGATAATGACTAAGTAGCTGTTATCTTTTATAAATGTTGATCTTGTTCTGATCATACCATTTAATCAAATTTAAATACTCTCACTTGATTTGGCAAGGTGAACAGGTGTACTTCACTGTCTGTGCAAATAAGGGGGAAAACAAAATTATCGACTTTCCGATAGAAATGCTAATTAGAGAAGTAAACTTGGGGGAACACCATCAACAGGTTAACTTGATGCTTGAGATATGACTTCCATTGCAAACCCAAGTAAAGTGCACAAAGATAAATTAATCTAATTAATAACCAAATATCAAAATATACAAGAATGATTGTTGGACATGTTTTCAATAATGTTGTCCCTCACCATTATTAAACCTCTTTTGTCTTAATTGGAACCAATCATAGCAAGACTACAAGATCCAACCTAAACGATCATTATTTGTTTGGTGAAAACAGCATTCTCTAATCCTTGCATGATGCTACATTCTAAAACTCTGCAGGTGATTCTTTTCACATCATCTAAGATAGTTTAATTAATTTTGGCGTCACAGATTATGGAGAAAAAAATCAACTTAAGAAAAGATATGCTTTATAAAACTAAATTGCCAAGCAACAGCCCTGAAGACATTGCAAGAATAGAACTGCATCATCTAATTGCTTGGCATATGATGGTGGCGGCCTTCTTTGGTGTTATTAATAAATCATATTGATGGTGTAAGTCTAAGCTTGTGCATCATCATTCATGTCAAATGTGACGTTACCATAACATTGAATAGCATAAAAAATGACAATAGACCACTAATCCATGGCTAAAATATACTTTAATTGCAGCTTAGGCTAAAATATACTTTGGTCCTCAGAACTTGTACTCAAAACCCATTTCGTTCTTTCAACTTTTATATTTGACCGTTGAATCCCTTCTATTTTAACAACATTCAATTTCTTATGGCATGTCATCTTAACTAGTTGGTAGAACGACTCATTGATAACCTCATCTATTTTATGTGATAAAATGCTAGAAATATAATATTTATAAAATATAAGAATTAGGCTATAATAACAAAATTCATTAAAGTATATTTTTGTTTCAATAATAATAAGCATTGAAAGGCATCTTGCGAACTAAGCTGCTTCAATTGACTTATAAAATCAATTGCCAGTTTTATTATCTCCGATCACCCACCTGGGCTACCTCCCTTGGAAGTTGAATATCGCGACCGCTTCTTGCGCGTGCTTGATCACATATAAACGCGGACCTAAATCAAGACAACCGTCCCGGTATTCCACTCAATGGCTTTCCCGTAGGGAGAAGACTTTGTACATCGCCCGATACAGCAAGTCCTATGTGGACTGCACTACTCTTTTTATTGATCCATATAGATTTATATGACTTGACGCGATGGATAAAATAGCAGAGGGATAATATTACTTTTTGATCGTATATCCATTAAAAGTCGTTCAGCCTTTCACCATTTATGTGCAGACCAAAATACCCTTCCCCTCTAGCCTACTTTAACCCGCCATCTTATTTGGATTTTGCTGATAAAAAACTTTTTCTGATTGTAAAACATTCTTTATGTGGATGATGGTGCCGCGAAGCGGGAGTCTGGGGTTGAGGTTGTGGTTTATGAGCTTGACAATGGCTTTCAGAATCTCCTACCAGATAAGATGGCGGTAGAAGTAGGCCTGCATAAGGGTGTTAGTTTGGACCAGCATCACCATCTTGGCGTACCTTGATGGTAGGGGCTCGGTGCCAATGATATCGGCATTCAGGAACTGAATGGTTTCGTCTGGAGATCAATGGTCTTTTCGGTGCGGCGATAGCTTTGGAGGATTCATAAGCTTTGGTGCTAGCTTTTGATGATTCATCAGCTTTGGTTCATCTGTGTTCCTTAAACTCTAACTTTTTAACAGCTTTGTTGCTCAAAAAATATTAGTTCAACTAGGGTGTCGTAGGTTTTGAACTAATGCTTTGTCTTAATGTTTTGAACTAGGGTGTCGTGGGGTTTGAACTAGGGAGTCGTGGGTTTTGAACTAGGGAGTTATGGGTTTTGAACTAGGGTGTCGTGGGTTTTGAACTAGGGTGTCATGGATTTTGAACTAATATGTTGTGGGTTTTGAACCAGGGAGTCATGGGTTTTGAACGAGGGTGTTGTGTGTTTTGAACTAGGGTGTCATGGGTTTTTGAACTAGGGTGTCGTGGGTTTTGAACTAGGGTGTCGTGGGTTTGAACTAGGGTGTCGTGGGTTTTGAACTATGGTGTCTTAGGGTTTGAACTAGGGTGTCGTGGGGTTTGAACTAGGGTGTCGTGGGTTTTGAACTAGGGTATCATGGGTTTTGAACTAGGGTGTCGTGGGTTTTGAACTAGGGTGTCATGGGTTTTGAACTCTAGTTCAAAACCCACGACACCCTAGTTCAAAACCCACGACTCCCTAATTCAAAACCCACGACTCCCTGGTTCAAAACCCACGATACATTAGTTCAAAACCCACGACACCCTAGTTCAAAACCCACGACTCCCTAGTTCAAAACCCACGACACCATAGTTCAAACCCCATGACTTCTTAGTTCAAAACCCACGACACCCTAGTTCAAACCCCACGACTCTCTATTTCAAAACCTACGACACCCTAGTTCAAAACCCACGACACCCTAGTTCAAAACGTTAAGACAAAGCATTAGTTCAAAACCTATGACACCCTAGTTGAACTAATGCTTTTTGAGTAGCAAGCTGTTAAGAAGTTAGAGTTTAAGGAACACAGATGAACCAAAGCTGATGAATCATCAAAAGCTAGCACCAAAGTTTATGAATCCTTCAAAGCGCTGCACCGAAATGACTATTGATCTCCAGACGAAACCATCCAGTTCCTGAATACCGATATCATTGGCACTGAGCCCCTTCCATCAAGGTACGCCAAGATGGTGATGCTGGTCCAAACTAACACTCTTATGCAGGCCTACTTCTACCCATCGTCTTATCTGGTAGGAGATCTGAAAGCTATCGTCAAGCTCATAAACCACAACCTCAACCCCATACTCCCGCTCTGTGGCAACATCATTCACAGGAAGAATGTTTTACAGAAAGAGTTTTTTTTATCAGCAAAATCCAAATAAAATGACGGGTTGAAGTAGACTGGAGGGAAAGGGTATTTTGTTTGCATACCAATGGTGAAAGTCTGAACGACTTTTAATAGATGTATGGTCAAAAAGTAATATTATCCCTATGCTATTATGTTTCATGTGTCAAACCATATGAAATCATATGAATCAATAAAAAGGAGTAGTATAGCTCACATAGAACTTGCTGCACAGTACAAAGTCTTTTCCTTCCCGTAGATATTATTCCCTTTCTCGAGCCGCTGCTTGCCCATGTGCCGTCCGATCCCGGATGGGCGGGTAAAATTGATAGCATGATTTATGATTTAAGGAGAGAGAGAGACAAAGAAGACGGGGGTACAGGGGAGAAGGAAAGCGCGGAGCCGAAATCTGGTCGTTCCTTTTTGTTTCGTTTCGTTTTGTTTTATAGAGGAGTGGGCGAGTGAGGAAGAAGCCATCGTCTCTCGTTTTCTTTCTCCTCTTCATCTGCCCTCCTTTGGCTTCTCTTCCTCCTCGGCTGTGCTCTCCTATGGAGGGGGGCAGAGACGAGAGGGCTTTCCCTTTCTGAGTGCCGAGAGGGAGAAAGGGAGAAGGGAGGGAGGGGGGGGGGGGGGGGTAGGGTTTGGGTGCTGGAGAGAGGGGAGCCATGCATATGATGCGGCGGCTGAAGAGCATTGCGTCCGGGAGGTCGTCGATTTCGGATCCCGTGGGTTTGCTGCTTACTCTCCTTTTCGTTCTCTCTTCATTTTTTTCCATTTGTTTGGTTTTGTTTTAGCTTGATTTTGTGGAGGGAGATGGCGTTAGTACTTGGTATTGATTAGTCTGATAGGGTCTCATTTAATTTCGTGATATTTGGGAGGTGTGTGTTGTGTGTTTTTGGGATTAAATGGTAAGAGGAGGATATTTGCTATTTATTGCAGGCTTTTATTTATTGTGTAGGATTATTATTTTTAAACCTTATTTTAGAGTATCGGTTGATGTTGTTATAAATAATTTTTTTTTAAAATTCATTCTATGTTTCCATCAGTTGGCAAATGAGATATGGCTAAGCTAGCAGGATTTTACTTATCTTCTTCTTCTTTGTGTTCGGTGGGGATGCGGGTGGAGGTTAAGAGTGTTAATGTTTCTTTCAACCTCTTTTTTTTTTTTAATGTCTCCGTAACTGATCAAGGACATTTCGATCATTGTTTGCCCGTTTGATTGCAAAGAAAACAATGGAAAAGATGAAAAATGATTTTTCCATGAAATAGAAAAAGTTCCCCGAGATATAGGGATAAGCTTTCCTTGCTTGTCATTTTTCCATGAAAACAAATGAAAAACTAGATTTTCCACGGGAAATGAAGTTTCTAGACAGTTTTCTTTCCACCATGCAGACACTTAGCCCTTCGTGATTCTTCATAAGTTTTGTTGTAGTCAGTTGACTTTCTTATGAATGGTTAATAGTAAAAAAGGTCAGTTTATACTATTTTAGTTGTGGTTTTTGATTTTTTAATCATTTCAGTTTTATCATTTTATTTTGCGTTCATCTCATGCCCCTGACCTTTTCTTATCAAGAGTTGGTGGTTGTTGCCTTGGATTCTGTGTGACTGTGCACACTATTATTTCTAATGGAATGGAAAGGAATAGTCTATCATACTGAATCTTAGCATGCATTGACTAACTGAGATTCAGAGCCTATTCATGGATTGTTGAATGGGTATGGTTTACTGACCAACCAAACATATTTGACATTTCAAATAAAATAAACTTGTTCATGCACATGACATAATTGCATACTATGCACCACTCTTTGAATGGTTGACAGGGTGAGATTAGAAATTTGGCATTGGACGAAATGGAACAAAAGAAATCAGTGTTCTAGATTTCGAACCGTAAAGTATGAGGCACAAATTATGAACCATCATGGAGTGAGTTAAAGATGCTAAGGTAAAATTGATAATGACCCTTAACTGACATTACCTGAGGACTAATTGTATGGTGGTGTATGGTGTACATAGCATGGGATTTGGGTTATCTATGATATCTATCCAATAATCAAAAGATATATCCAAATCTTTCATTTTAGGTAGAGGGCTATGGGGCTCTTCAGCTATAAGGCATTGTGGAGTTTAGAGGTAAAGAATCTTTATTTGAGGGTGGTGTGCCCAGTTTTGAAACTCGTTGGAAAGTTGTTCCTGCACCTGCTTCATAAGTGTCTTCTTATGAACCTTTTTTTTTAAGAGATCCACTTCTGCATTCTTGCACCTCAAATGCTTCCAGTAACTAAAGTGTGGAGCTATTTACCCAGTGTCCAAAGTTCATTTAACTAACATATAAAATCAAACCTTTGACTGTCATGCAAAGAAAAAACTGCCACGAGTCTAGTTGATTCAATCAAAGTTCTTCTCTTTTCACTTGGTCTAATAATAACTTAAATCACTCAAATCTTTATTTTCAAATTCATACAGTTCCAAGTGTATTAATCAAATCAATCAGTATGTCTTGAGGCCTGGAAGTCTACCTAAAATTCAGAGCCATATTTTTGTTCAGTCATAGTATAGTTAACAATACTTATGGTAGTGTGATACAATCATGACTTATACTTGGGAATGTGCTATCTATGTAGTGGATATATTGTTTCCATTACTCCGACAAAGACTTAATATGATCAAGTGTTCTTCCAATCTTCCCCCTTCCTCTGGACTTTTTCCAAGTATAGGTAATTTTGCAGGGTTGCTTGTTGGTTGTATGAGTTTAGACTATGACAAGTAAGGTAGGTACCCATTACCTTACTTGGTCTTATAGGTACCCATACTGGCCTTATAGGTTTCATGGCAGGCTCTTTTCTTTCCTAAATATGCCCTGGCCAGGAATTCAGCAACAGTTTGTGGAGGTTCAACGCCAAGTTTGTAGGCAGTTTTGAACTATACAGTCTATATAGTCAAATCTACTCTATGGCTGAACCCATTTTCGATGTGAAAAGGTTTGGATAATGATGATGAATCTTTTAATTGTTCATAACATAAGACTAACTGCACTACCTGTTGCTGCTATTAACACCTTCATCCATGGCTTTCCTTTTGACTACTGCTACATGCTTTACATCATATGCTCTTGCTATAAAAAAAAATTCATCCGTGGGGCTTATCAACGAAGATGTAAAAATATTCATGTGGAGTTATTTGCTTGGAATTTAATCCTTGAATAAAAAAAAAGCTTGCTTCATAATAAGCCTGAAAGTTTTTTGTTAATTTTGCTATCTTTTTGAGTTGCCTTTTTTTTTTTTTCCCAATTTTCATCCTGTTATGATGCCCCAAAGCTCTATCACCTTCAGGGCGGAGATCCTGGCACCAAAAGAGCGAAGTTTGATCAAGATGGAGCAGGGGAAGTTTCTACAGAACAACATCTGGTTGCAGATAAAGCTGTTAGTCTAGATCAGAATATAGCTTCAACTCAGTTACATTTGGATGCAAGCACATCCATCATGGATTCTCTTGCTAGAACCGGACATGTTGCTGTTGATCAGCTTCCAAAGGAAATGCATGAAATGACAATCAGAGATGATAAAGTTGAAGGCCAGAATGAAAAGGTATATCTTCATTTTTCCAAAACTGTTTGAGTATAGTTTTCCCTTAGTTCAGAAAGTACCATCCTGTCATCTGTAGCATGTTTTTATTATTATTTTTCTTAATTGTCAAGAGTAGCTCTTACAGGATACAGAAGGGGCAATGGTGAATGGAAATGGAACTGAGACAGGTCAGATAATTGCAACAACAATAGGTGGTCGAAATGGTCAGCCTAAACAGGTGATATGAACTCCTAAACATAAATTTGTTGCTCCTGTATTACTTATTAACAACTTTCTTTATTCACCTTAATGCCATAGCTTTCTCAGCTTATAGAACTCGTAGACTGACATATTTTGTTCAATTTTAGTATCTGATATGGCCACATGCATCAGCTAGAAACATGGCCTGGTTTGGTGCTTTGATTTGTTTCCAGATGATAATATTTCAAATTGCTTCTTTAATGCTCCTTAAAAACATCTGATATAATCTCCATTGTTCATTTTCATTTCTGTAAGTCTGGGGATCAAAGTCCGTTTGAATTCCTCATGCATTGACTCGTCATTTCTATGAGCTTTGTATCTGTGGGTTCTGACATGTACCAAATTTTTATCCCAATATCTACAATGCGCTGAATTCCTCTGCACCAAACCATCTTGTGTGCTAGTCTTCCTAAACCTCTTTAGATTATACAATGTAGCTGATGATTCCTTACTGATCAATTACAAAACTCCAGTTGACTGTTAGTAACTTTTTGCCAACTGCTTGCCAGATAATCTCATATATGGCAGAACGTGTGGTTGGCACTGGTTCATTTGGTGTAGTCTTTCAGGTAAATAGCATTAATTTTGTCTTGGCCTGATGTCCTAGTTTACAATGTAATTCTTGAGATTTATTTTCATATGATCATGACGTGATACCATACATCTGGCACAGGCAAAGTGTGTGGAAACAGGAGAAACTGTTGCGATCAAGAAGGTGCTGCAAGATAAGAGATACAAGAATAGAGAACTCCAAATTATGCATTTACTTGACCATCCTAATGTAGTTCAGCTAAAGCACTTTTTCTTTTCAACCACTGACAAAGATGAGGTCTACCTCAACCTTGTGCTTGAGTATGTCTCTGAGACAGTCTATCGCATTTGCAAGTACTATAGCCGGATGAACCAACATATGCCTCTCATATATGTTCAGTTGTATACATACCAGGTGAATGGTGCTGCGGTCTATATTTTGTCAATTGTTGCTTACTGCAAAATCATTTCTGCCTCCTGCATTTATTCAAATACCCTTTTTCCTGAATTAATATATTGATGTTTGTCTTGTCTAGATTTGTCGTGCTCTTTCTTACATCCATCATGTTGTAGGGGTCTGTCATCGTGACATTAAGCCACAAAATCTATTGGTAAGAGATTGTCTCATGTTATTTCTTGCCTAGGACATAATAATAGATTAATAATAAATTTTATCAATTATTCTTTATTCTGATTAATGATTTTTTTTAATATGCATAAAAATTGATATTATATTTTAGCCTCTGTTATGCAAGGATGCACTTGAGTTGTGCCATAAATGCTGCATGGATACAATATTTAGAAGATTCTGAAAGTAAATATGTGGAGAAGTCTTGATATCTTAAGTTCTTGGTTAGGGAGCTCAAACATGTTCTAGATTGTTGACTGAAAACAAAAGGTTGTAAGAATTATAGCTAGGCTTCTCTCAAAGGATGTTGAAGTTTTGGGCTTACAAGTGCCTCTTGCTGTTCCAAATCTTATGGAGGTTTAATAACTGCTGAGTGGATCAAGGGAAGTGAGTTTAACTTACATGTAGAAATAGCATGTAGTGCTTTTGATGGTTGGAGTCAACTCCCATGTCCATCACTTTGTTACATTCTATTAAGGTTAGTAATATCTCATTATAGAATATAAAACATAAGTAACTCTTTTTGTGGGATATAGATGGGTTTTGGAAGCTTTTGATGGTCGGTGTGAAGTACTGTTTTGAGTTGAATGCTCATTCCCATGTCCATCACTTTGTTACATTCTACTAAGGTTAGTAATATGTCATTATAGAATATGAAACATAGGTAACTCTTTTTGTGGGATATAGATGGGTTTTGGAATATTGCCATGGTCTTTTGATATGATCTAGGGGAACATGAAAACCACTCTATTGTCATTTTGTAGCTCTTATATTAAACATTGGTAACCCTTTTTGTAGATCTTATATCTTCTCCTACAGACTTATTTTATATTGCCACATTTTTTGGCAGTGCACTAGCTAGTCTATCACTCCCGTACTTGTAATATGATGATGAATATGCGTTCTTCTTCAGGAAGACACATGGCATGCACTTCTGATAACCACTCAAACTTTTTCCCATGTGAGTTTCAGGAAAAAAAAAGGAGGGGGGGGTGGGGGGGAGGATGGGGTTTATATCTTCTACATAGTACTCCACATGCTGAGATCGGTCTAGCATGGTGTAGCTCTCCACCAATCTCATAACCTGTGCACATTATAACACATATGTACAAACAGTGACATATATCCATTTTTGTACAAAAAATGCAATCACAATATGCTAAAAACACACAGTACAAAGAATTTACCCTCAATTGCCCTAAGTTGGCATGGCTAAACTTTGATAGATCATACATCTGATACTTTATATGAATGGACAAAAGGATTGCTAGGTGGTTGGTAGATTAAGTTAAGGTTTTTATGACCCCACAATACTACTTGAATTGCACCTCATATTCTAATTAATCATGGGTTTTTATTTGTCTTTACATTGTTTATAGTTCCAGAAGCTTATTATTCATTAATAATTGTTGTATGTCATTGCTTTTCTTGGACCTTAAAAGTGAGTGAACCATGCAACCATTGCAGAAGCTAGTATTCTTAATGATTATGGATTTAATATATGGAAATCTTGTCTTGAATTGTATTCTTTAATTGAATTTATTTGATGATTTGAATCATGTTGCAGATCAGTCCTCATACTCATCAAGTAAAGCTTTGTGATTTTGGCAGTGCTAAGAAACTGGTATGTCATGCAATTTGTATATGGTTATGCTATGCTGTATTTTCTTAGCTCTGACATATGATGACCCGATTTCAGGTTCCAGGAGAGCCTAATATATCTTACATCTGCTCACGGTACTATAGGGCTCCAGAACTCATCTTTGGAGCTACTGAATACACCACTGCAATTGATATGTGGTCTGCTGGTTGTGTTTTAGCTGAGCTTCTTATAGGGCAGGTAGATATTATGCTGATGGTTTTTAAGCTAAAACATATTTCTTAGATGTTTCAGTTCAGAACTCTGTAAAGCTTGTGCATAGGTGGTAATTTCTATGGCTGCCTTGGATATGTCTTAAGTGCAAAAGGGCTCATTGTCTTTTCCTTTATGTACAAGAATTGAAGGTAACCATCTTGAGGTTATTTTCTTTGGTTAGGTGCTATGTTGTATAAAATGTAGTCATGACAAGACCGTTGAAATCTTCTACTTGGTGTGCCACCCCTATTCTTGGTAGGAGAATTTTATGGCTTATTGTTTTTGACAGTACTAAGCACTTTAAGTTCTGTGCACATGATACCATTGTGCAGATGTAGGTTCTTAACTAAAGTTTGCGATTAAATGCAAAGTTTTAATTATTTGTGGATCGACTGGTCATCCCATTGCTCTGATAGTGAGGATAGGATGTGGGGAAATGGAGCAGGATGGGACAAGACATCCACCATCTCAAGTGTTAGGATGTGTGGTGTCCCATTCCATGGAGAAAAGGATGGTTTTGCCTCACGGTATTTAAAACCTTGATTAATGATTATAGATTTAAGTTGAAATACATCTTAAACATGTTAATAGTTTAACGATAATTTATGGAAAGTGAGCAGTGATGCGTAATGAAATATTCCCTTTTCATTAGCCATAGATGTGTTCTTGTGGTTGCTAATATTGAGTTCTTACCTCAGGAATCTCCTGATTTTTTTCACAAAACTTTTGACCAGAGAGGGTGCGAGATGAGGACCAGCAAAAGGATGCCAACATCTTTCTTTAACCCTTTATTTCCTTTGCACCCTTTTTTCCACTTGAGATATGGCTAATGAATTAAAAGATGACAGGTTGCAGCACATTTCTCATCATCTTTATTATTTATCATGTGGGTTTTTGGTATAATCTTGATTTGCGGCCCCTTTGCTCGACAACACCAGGAATATACACTCAATTTTTTCGCCTGGTGCTGACTTCCTCTCTAAGATTTTTATTGCCTTCATTATCCGAACATCCTTCAATAGAATGAATACCTTGTTACTTTGAGGTTCCCTGACACTTGCTTAATAAACTTACCTGGACAGAGACATCATTGGATTTTAGAAAAAAACATTGATGATGAAATACAAAATGTAGCTTTTCTTTGCTGTGGGTTTTTGTTCTGTGTTTACTGTTTAGATGCTTCCTCTACTCCAATTTTTTTAAAGATGCAATATTGTATTTGTCTAGCAAAATAACAACCACAACAGTTAATTTGCATCAACAAAAATAGAAACACTTGCTTACCAGAAAGCCATAAAATAAAAGTCTATGTTAGAGATTCACCATCTCTATCATACAGATGCTAGAATGATGGCCATCAATTTGAAGTGGAAGAATAAAGGTAGTGGAATAGGTTGAGGTATAAGAAAACCATTTAAAACTAAATAAACCATGGAGTCCGTAAGTCTAAATTAGTTCGATTTTTTGTTGGTTTCCCCCAAATCTCATTGTTATATGTCAGGGTGGTCCACCCTTAGGTGTATTGATCAGCATAAAGCCAAGCTAATTTTAGAAAATTTGATTATGTTAAACTTTTTCCTTGGCTTTCTTAGCTCTTTAGGAAACCTTAAATGCCATTTTGTGAGAAGTAGGATTATACTAGTCTCATATGGTTATATTATAAATTTTTTTACTACCCCAAACAACAATTTGTATGGGAAAAATGCGTTACAAATTTGATTTTGCATCAATATTTTTGTTCTTTCTGAACCAGCTAGATTCTATTATTAGACTTCAATTAAGGGGCTTGCACTTGTTTCAAATTTCTTTTCTAGAATGCCTTCTAGTGTTGTGGATGCCATGTTTTAGTTTTCTGGGTAGGATTTATGATGTTTCTTTCTTCGCTCCCACAAACATAGGAAACTGTATAATATGATAAAAAACATAATCCTACTTTTTTCTTGAAAGAAAAGGAAGCCTTGACAAAGGGATAATCATTTGCAGTCATCCTTTAGTGCCTTTATGTTTTTGGTTTTTTTTGGCTGCATTGGCAATTTGAGCCCAATCATGCTTGAAGTGAAGATGATCAAACCCCAAACCCTCCTGGCACTAAGGTTTAAGCCTTAAGCACGGGCAGGCACGATGTCATCTGCCCATCCACAACCTGATATATTCATATTAAAGTAACCTACCTATTTGATATGGATAGCTGTCCTACATTAACTCTTTTCTAGAAGCTCAATTGCTTTCTTGACTTTGCCTGGAAAGTTCCAACTTGAGCTTCATTGTTCCTTGACCACTTCCATGTTAGCAGGCCCATCTTTGGCCTACATCTCCAGTTCCGCTGCTTCAGTGCTTTTATAAGGCCCTTCTTGATGCAACCCAAACATCAATCCTTCTCGATGAGTGCTAGACTACCAAACTAATAGGCTAAAGCTTGATTTGGTATGCATTTACCAGCAAACAGATTTATTTCGTAAGTCCACCACTTCTCATAACCCACCTCCCCCCCCCCCCCCCCCCCACCAAAAAAAAAATAGAAAAAGAAAAGGGTTTTAACACTTGTATTAGATTCCTGAAAGGCAAATGACTAAAGGGAATAGGCTTTACAGTCCACAATTATGAATATTGACAAATGCATATTTCATGCTTAGATTCTCTATCTTAGATGAGTTGAGTTGAGTTGAGATTCTCTATCTTTTTTCCCCTGCATGATTAAGCCAGGTCATGAGTTGGACGGGTACATGAGTGGCATTTAATCTGTACAAATCTGAATTTTTCTATTGCATAAATGAAATGTCTTGTGGAGGTAAGGATCCAGAGCATAAAGGATGGCTAGTTCTTTCAAATGCTAGTTTCTCCTTGTTTGAGTGCTTGCCTTTTCTCCTAGTATTGTCAACCTTAACTCTAGGATGATTCAGTACTCGTAGAGGCTCTTGCACCTTTTCTCATGTTCTTCTGTAGAATTGCCATCATGTAATGTCCTAGTATTGTCAACCTTAACTCTAAAACCACATAGGTAAAAGAACCAGAAGCATTTTAATCAAAAAAAGAGGAGAGAATAAGAAGCACAGTGCATAGCTCAATGAAGAATATCCCTTTCTAGACTGTGCTCCTCATTTAGCATGTGTAAATTGTAAATTTATGGGCTATATGTTACAGAGTTTTGTCAGCCATGTTATTATAACTACTCAATTTTGTTTATCTTTTTATGTAGCTATTTGGTCTTTTGATAGATTGTTTTCTTTTTTTTGATTTCTGACACAAACATTTCTTTAATTACTCCTGTTGCTTAACAAGTGAATGTAATGCAGCCTCTATTTCCTGGGGAAAGTGGTGTTGATCAGCTGGTGGAAATCATTAAGGTCTTATATCTACAGACTACTTTTGGTATCTTTGTGCAATTTAGGTATTTTTCATCTGTTGGATTCATGCTCAACTAGCTGTTGTTCTTATTATGCAAGATATTAGGTACCCCTACACGGGAAGAGATTAAATGTATGAATCCAAATTACACTGAGTTCAAATTTCCTCAGATTAAAGCCCATCCCTGGCATAAGGTCAGTAAGTACATTGTGTTAGAACTCATGCATCAAATTTAGATGATCAACATGTCAAGCTTTTGATTTGCAGTTTTTCCACAAGAGAATGTCTCCTGAGGCAGTTGATCTTGTCTCAAGGCTACTCCAGTACTCACCTAATTTGCGTTGCACAGCTGTAAGATGTCCTTCACTACTCCAAATAATTATCATTCTGCTAACTAATCTCTATTTGCAATTCATTACAGTGATTTACTGACTTATTTATTGTGATATTTTCTTTATCTGTGTTTTATTTGATTATTTACAATTATAAAAAAAAATTGAATGGTCGTCTTTTAGGGTTGTACAATTTGAAATTGAACATATTACATTCATCTTCCCTAAAATCTTTTTTGCTATTGAATATGGTGCTGCTTGCCATAGGCATGCTTGGCTAGAGGTTACACTTAAAGGGGCTTACAGTTAAATCATAACTTAAACATAATGTGCACCATGGTTTCTATAGTTTGTGTGTGGTTGAGAACATATATAACATAAACACAAAATAGATACTCAAGGCTGAAAGCTGAGATTGAGGTTGCTGGCTCATGGGATGAGGAAGGGAAGAGGATTGTGGAGGAATGGACTCATGGAGGAGATAGGGAAAGGAGGGAGGAGATGAGAAAGGAGAGGAGATAGTGGGTGGGGTATACAAGGCCTTCTACCCATACTCTCTTTGTTTTGCTCTCTTTTTTTTTTTTTTTTTTTTTGTTCATCCAATAAATAAAGGCATTATTTCTCTCATTCTGCCTTGATGATCGGGCCTTGTTTGAAGGCCCTGCCATCGAATCCAATGGCTCTCAAATCAAGAGAGTAGAATCTCTCTCTTGATGACCGGGCCTTGTTTGAAGGCCCTGCCATCAAATCCAATGGCTCTCAAATCAAGAGAGTAGAATCTCTCTCTCTCCCCCCCCCCTCCCTCCATCCGTGCGTGTGGAGCATTTGCATGCTCTAGGAGTGTTAGAGAACTGATGTTTTGAGTTACTGATAGAAATGCAAAAAAAAAAAGGAAAATGAAGCAAATTCATGTGCAAATAGGACCAACTATTTCTAGACATTTGGCTTCTGAACCCAGACTGGCCAGATGATATGAGATCTTGTCTACATATATGAATTTGTTGGCACTGCATGCATTTTAGTTGATATAAACCTCGTGACAAGGTGACGAAACCCGATACCAAATCTGGAATTGAATCCCAAAATTTTCAAAGCGCAAGTTTGTTGAGCCAAACTTGCCTTAGAACCAAAGCTCTAATACCAAATGAATATGAACCTCGCCGACCCGGCGACGAAACCCGATACCAAATCTGGAATCGAACCCCAGAATCTTTAAAGCACAAGTTTGTTGAGCCAAACTTGCCTTAGAACCAAAGCTCTGATACCAAATGATATGAACCTCGTTGACAAGGCGACGTCATGCGATACCAAATCTGGAATCGAACCCCAAGATCTTCAAAGCATAAGTTTGTTGAGCCCTGATCTATTACCTAGCAAGATAAGAACCAAGGACTACGGATAGAAAGATGCCACACCTAAAATCTCAAGAATGCTCAAGAACTTTAGATGATAAGTCGGTTGTTTGAACGCCACAAGAATACTTAATAAGTTCAAGAGTCTTTTCAAGAAAATAAGAATACTTTCGTAATCTTCTCTACATCATGAATAATCTCTAAATAAAACCAAAGGGTTTACAATATATAGGAATCGAGCTTGCTAGCTTAGAAAATCCATAATGGCATTTTTTAAGCTGAAATTAATCCCCAAAATAGCTGAAAATATTCAAAAATAACAGATAAGGTAACTAGAAATATCATCCCTCAAAAGGTGCCTACAAATTATATATGGTACTCACAAATAGGAAAGTATATCGAGATTACGAATATGACAAGTTGGCCTCCAAGAATGGCTAGAAATCATGCGCCCACAAATTGGAAAGTATGTCGAGATTATGAATCTGACAAGTTGACCTTCAAGAATGGCTAGAAATCGTGCGTCTACAAATAGGAAAGTATGCCGAAATTACGAATCTGACAAGTTGGCCCGCTTGGAAGAGAAAGGATCATGTGAATGCCAATCATGCTTGAGCGTAACTCCGTTTGCATCATTCTCCCCCTCTTGGAAAGGATTTGTCCTCAAATCCTTATAGTGCTCTTGTAATTGTAGGTTCGGAAGGGCTCGTTGTTGAATCTCCTCAATTTAGTTTTCTTCTTGGTTGAACGACATGCTTAAGATCAAGAAAACAGGATTAAGGAAACTCACTAGGACTCCCTCACATGTTTCACTCACTTAATTTGACTTTTGTTTTGATGTTCTCATCACTCTTGCCTTTTTTCACTCTTTTGTGTCTTCTAGGATTTTTAATCAGACTTAAGGAACAACCAAGAATCAAGCAACAATTCAAATTGAGAATTAAACCAACCAACCATAAGAGTAAAAAAAGTCAAGAAAAGAAACTTCAAAAGGAAGCAAAAGACATGCCAAAGAAATAATTGAAATGCAAAAAGGAATAAGAACAAATAAAGCAAGATTTGTTTAAGCAAGGAAACAATTTTTGCCATGAATAAAGGCATTCCAAAAGAAATAAGACAAACAAAGTAGATTTGTTTAAGAAAGGAAACAACTTGCTATAAATAAAGGCCTTTCAAAAGAAATAAGACAATCAATGCTCAAAATCTTTTTATGTTTGTTCAACATAGAAGGAGTTGAAAAGTTGCTTCATTGAGGTACATTCTGTTTTACGATATTTTAGCATGAATTTTGAATGATTTTGAGCATTCTAGGAAGTTAACCGAATGCTTCATAAAGAAGAAAATGAGAGATTAGTGATTGAGGAGATTCGTGCTAAAATATCGTAAAACATGTGAGGGAGTCCTAGTGAGTTTCCTTGCTTAAACAAATCGTGCTAAAATATCGTAAAACAGAATGTACCTCCTCAATGAAGCAACTTTTCAACTCCTTCTATGTTGAACAAACATAAAAAGATTTTGAGCATTGATTGTCTTATTCCTTTTGGAATGCCTTTATTTATAGCAAGTTATTTCCTTTCTTAAACAAATCTACTTTGTTTGTCTTATTTCTTTTAGAATGCCTTTATTCATGGCAAATTGTTTCCTTGCTTAAACAAATCTGCTTTATTTGTTCTTATTCCTTTTCGCATTCCAGTTATTTCTTTGGCATGTCTTTTGCTTTCTTTTGAAGTTTCTTTTCTTGACTTTTTTTTACTCTTGTGGTTGGTTGGTTGAATGCTCAAATTGAATTGCTACTTGATTCTTTGATTCTTGGTTGTTCCTTAAGTCTGATTAAGAATCCTAGAAGACACAAAAGAGTGAAAAAAGGCAAGAGTGGTGAGAACATCAAAGCAAAAGCCAAATTTAGTGAGTGAAACATGTGAGGGAGTGCTAGTGAATTTCCTTATTCCTGTTTTCTTGATCTTAAGCATGTCACTCAACCAAGAAGAAAACTCAATCGAGGAGGTTTAACAACGAGCCCTTCCGAACCTACAATTACAAGAGCGCTGTAAGGATTTGAGGACAAATCCTTTCCAAGAGGGAGAGAATGATGCAAACGGAGCTACGCTCAAGCATGATTGGCATTCTCGTGATCCTTTGTATCTTCCAAGCGGGCCAACTTGTCAGATTCGTAATTTCATCATACTTTTCTATTTGTAGGCGCACGATTTTTAGCCATTCCGGCCAGGTTCATATCATTTGGTATCAGAGCTTTGGTTCTAAGGCAAGTTTGGCTCAAAAAACTTGTGCTTTGAAGATTCTGGGGTTCGATTCCAGATTTAGTATCGGGTTTCGTCGCCTTTTCGGCGACGTTCATATCATTTGGTATCAGAGCTTTGGTTCTAAGGCAAGTTTGGCTCAAAAAACTTGCGCTTTGAAGATTCTGGGGTTTGATTCCAGATTTAGTATCGGGTTTCGTCGCCTTGTCGGTGAGGTTCATATCATTTAGTATCAGAACCTTGGTTCTAAGGCAAGTTTGGCTATCCTTTTAATTCTTGTTTTCTTGATATCCAAAAAAATTTAACGTCAAAAGGTCAAATCTTATTTTGTGTTATCTTTGTTCTTGTTTCATTCCTTTCTTGTTCTTTTGTGCGTTTTCTTGCTCTTTGTTCTATTATGTTTCTTTATTCTTATGATCTTAATCCTATCGCGTTGAGTTTGAGTAAAAAAAAAAAAAAGGCAATAGTGGTGAGAACATCAAAACAAAAGGATTTGAGGACAAATCATTTCCAAAAGGGGGAGAATGATGCAAACGTAGCTACACTCAAGCATGATTGGCATTCTCGTGATCCTTTGTCTCTTTTAAGCGGGCCAACTTGTTAGATTGTAATCTCGGCATACTTTCCTATTTGTGTGCGCATGATTTTTAGCCATTCTTTGAGATTAACTTGTTAGATTCATAATCTTGGCATACCTTCTTATTTGCCAGCGCTATATATGTAATTTGTGGGCACCTTTTGAGGGATGACATTTCTAGTTACTTTATTTATTATTTCTAAATATTTTCAGCCATTTTGAGGATTAATTTCAGCTTGAAAATCGCCATTTTTCAAGTTAGCAGGCTCAACTCCTATATATTGTAAACCCTTTTGGTTTTATTGTAGAGATTAAAGATGTAGATCATTATTATGAAAGAGTTTTGGGAGGCTTTTGTGTTCTTATTTTCTTGAGAAGACTCTTAAACTTATCAAGTTAATTCTTGTGACGTTCAAACAACCGACTTATCATCTAGAGTTTTTGAGCGTTGAGATTCTAGGTGTGGCGTCTTTCTATTCGTAGTCTTTGGTTCTTATCTTGCTAGGTAATGGGTCAGGGCTCAACAAACTTGTGCTTTGACGATCTTGAGGTTCGATTCCATATTTGGTATCGGGTTTCGTCGCCTTATCGGCAAGGTTCATATCATTAGCTGTATACACTGTATGAATTTCAGGTCTCAACTTTTCATTTGATATTATCTTTAGCTTGCAATTTTCATTTGCTTAGTTTGAAATATGTTGCTGTCTGTATAAGGTACTTAGACGCAAGCAATTCTTGATTGAATCTTAATTTGCATGCTGCTGTAAGTGGTTTATGACCCTGCGTATTGCATTTTATTATACCATTTTTTGTGGTGCAGACTGTTGAATTTGCATACAAGCATCAGTAACATATAGAATGCTTTTCAAAGTAAAAATTTTAAAGAATATATATATTGATGCTATTTCTTACGTATGAGTCTCTTCAGTTGGAGGCCTGCTCCCAGATTTGTATAAAAGCATCAGTAACACAATAAGTGCTTTTCAAATTAAAATTAAAAAAAACATATTTTTGTTGCTATTTCTTATGTATGAATCTCATCAGCTGGAGGTCTGTGCCCATAAATTCTTCGACGATTTGAGGGACCCCAATGCTCGTCTGCCAAATGGACGCCCACTCCCCCCTTTATTTAACTTCACACCGCAAGGTAGGAAACTGACTGCCATTTTCTCTTTGCATCTTATGTGGCAAAAAGTTCCAAGCTCATTCTCCTGTCTTGCAGAGCTTGAAGGTGCTTCTCCAGAACTCATTCAGCACCTTATTCCTGAGCATGTAAAGAAATAAATGCACAGAACAGCATCTGAGTTTCTGGTGTTAATACAAAGATCTTCTGGATAGCGCAGTCCATGATATGTACAGCATGGAACCCAGAAGTGACCGATCATGTTAGCTTTTTGGTCGGAGGTGAGGAAGGGCCACGGAGAGATATTCGTAAACAGGCACCGACGCAGGCAAGGAATGATGATTTGGCTTTTGTCCCCACTTGTTTGAGTGTATTCTCTGTGAGACAGGTAGCTCATGTACCATCTTCTGTAGCCACGATCATAATGTTAAATCGTTGCTGTTTTCGGGAAATTTTGCCAGTGTATATACCAATGAGCAATTTGGCTATAGATTATTGAAACCAAAAAAGCCTCGTGTATAGGCATTTCTTTTGATTACATTGCTCATCACCATTATCTTTCACCTCTGAGCAAAATGCCTATGCATAAGATGTCCTCAGGATGCAACTCGTGTAAAGGATGAGATGCACGTATTATCAAAAGAAATGCTTCTTTCCGTCTGAACGTTTCCAGTTTTTCACTCTAGGCACTTTCAATTATCAAAGACACATTTCCACTTGCTTGATATTACCAGTTGCCTTTTCCACTACACTGATCTTGATGCCTTATAAGCAATATAAATCTCAACGTGAATAATTATATAAACATCCATAAACCATAAGATATAGTCCTTTAATAGTTATAAGTAGTAGCAAAGTGACATGCCTGAATAGCAGGCTACATGTGGTAGGAAGCCATGCTGCCAAAAGTCTTGTTGCATCACTCCTCGTAATTGGCGTATGCCATGTGCATGCTAAAAGAAAAAAAAATTGCTTCTGCTCTTAGCATATGTGTGCATGGATCTCATGTCAATCATTGAAGAATGTGCGCTCAAGCTGTATCGTTCCTATAGCAGCAAGACTTTCTCCCCTACAATAAAGTTTGCTGGGTTAGTATGTTTCATTAAAATAGTTACATAAAAACTCCAAATGAATGAGTTTTATTGAAAAAATTGTTTGATTTTTTCCCATTGTTTCTGTTTTGTCAATTTTGGCAAGTCAAAACACAAAAAAAAAAAAAAGTTTTATGAAAACTGGTCTCCCCTTGTTTTTGGTAAAATATGTTTTACTAATAATCATATTTTATAAATATCTATTTTTGTAAAATTCGTGGGCAACCAAGCATCTAATCTGCTGTGGTTTCTAAATTGTAATGTGATATATTGACCCAAATGCTTGATTATTTGCATTTCTCACAAATCCCAAAAGAAAAAAAAATGAAAATTGAAGTCTTTGAAAAAAAAATGATGTATATTAGAAGGGAAAACATCAGGAATCTATGAATCCTCTTATGAGCATCACACATGCCAAATCCTTTTACTAATAAGAGGAATCTATGAATCCTCTTATTAGTAAAACATATTTTTCCCATTATTTCTGTTTTGTCAATTTTGGCAAGTCAAAACCCAAAAAAAAAAAAAAAAAAGTTTTATGAAAACTGGTCTCCCCTTGTTTTTGGTAAAATTATGAATCCTCTTATGAGCATTACACATGCCAAATCCTTTTTACTTAACTAATTATTTAAACTTATTTTTATTATATATGTACGTTTATATGATGCACATGCCATTTAAGTAGTCATGTGAAGAAAGCGAGACCTTAAATCTCATCACAAAAGGCTTTTGAGCCAGTAAATACATTCTAGATCCGCCTGATAATAGTGAGAATGAGATGTTACTCTCAAAAGATAACGGTGAGAAAGTGTTGGAATATTCACACTACCCAAAAGGACCATGCTGTCTCATAGACAGAGAAGGTACGATATACTCTAACTGCTACTAAAATATCTAACTGTTACCGTAAAATCCATTCTTCAACTCGGATGTTGTTGGAGCTTCGAATCCGGACTCGACTCTTGATCGAGATATGCAAAACAGTCCTCGAGTAGAGGATGGTTTGGAGGGTGCCCTGTACGGAAGACCCTTCGATGCCCAAATCAGTGGAGATTCACAGCAAGCAGACAAATAAGGAGAAAAATATCCGAGAAAGAGTTCCTCTAAGGGTGGTGCAAGGAGCTCTGTCTGAGCTCTAATGGAGTGTGAGTGAGTAAAATAGAGGTGTCTTGAGTGTGCAGAATGCCATACCTGAGGGGATCTGAGGCTGTGATATTTATAGGTGATCACCTGATTCCTTGGACACGTCAAGGAGGTCTGAAAGTTGTTGGGATTTGAAATTGATTTGAATCAGGCTGTTACAAGGCCAGTAGAATCCGTATCCGGTTGGTTAGAGAATCAACGGCTAGGAAGAGGTTGTTACAAGGCCGGTAGGATTCGTATCCAGTTGGTTAGAGGATCAACGGCCAGGAAAAGCAGACGTTGCTTCAAGATTTAGCGACTACATAGGCTCCAGGCCATTTCTGGTAGCGTAGGCATGATTTCCTATTTGAAATCTTATTAATTTAAGTGTATTCCGCAGAGGCGCTTAAGTACCTCGGTCAGGCCGAGGTATAGAAGATGGCTGAATTTGCCGAAGTATGGTGAGACTCAATTTATCGAGGTATGGGCAGTTCGGCCTTCTTGAGACACAGAATGGCTTGGCTATCCGAGGTATAATGAGGCCCGGCCTACCGAAGCGCAGGATGGTTCGGTGGCGATAGCTTGGCCTATGGGGATATGATAATAGTTCGATCAGCCGAGGTATAATAATAGTTCGGTCAACGAGGTATAGTAATAGCTCGGCCAACTGTTACACGAAAGCAGTTTGGAGGGGATAGCCTACTCATTGCTACCTTTCGGATGTGATAGCTATGCGACAGGGTGTATGTGCTAGCCTTAGCCCGATGTCTTGGATTGCACGAACATTAATGCAATGATATTTTTACCCCTCATCACATGCCTCCCACTCCCTAGTCTGAAGTGTAACATCAGATTTAGGGAGTAAAGTCTAGAATAATTTCACCCAGAAGGATTTGAAAAGGCGCAATGATGGCTCCGAAACTGACGGGCCGTCAATTCGCCATCATTATTTGCTGTTGCACGAAGAGGAAACTCTTTGGATTATATGAGTGGTGATTGGGGGAGTCTCGCGTGGCAGGGTCTTCGCGTTTACGACACCCATTGCGGAGCCTTAACGCTTAGGGCAACTTTTCGAAGCGCTGTTTAAAAGGGAGAAAGGAGGCCAGGGCGGCGTCCTTCCCGCAATACTCTTTCGTTCTTCCATAGAGACCCTTCTCTTTTCTCTCTTTCCCTTTCCACAGATTTGCTTGTGTTTCGCTCCTTGGCTGGGGAACATGAAGGGCCCAAACGATGTGGTTTCGGAGATAACTTTGGCGGATCTGGAACGGATACGCCGCCTCTACAGAGTTCCTCAAGATGTCATCCTGCAGCTCCCGAAGGCCGATGATAGGGTAAAATCAAAGCCAGGAGCTGGAGTGTTCTACTACGAGGAAAGCTTGAGGGCAGACCTTAGGTTTCCTCTTCATCCGCTGGTGCAGGAGGTGATGAGGTTTTACAACATATGTCCCACCATGGTAGCTTCGAATAGTTGGCGCAATCTCATCGGATTTATCTCGATGTGCAGCCGTGTTGGGGTAACCGCGACCCTTCCAATATTCCGGGTATGCTACAACTTAGTTTCTGGGAGGGCTTCTGAGTGGCCTTACATTGGCCCCGAAAATCTTTTAAGATGATCATAGATAATTTGTCGTCAATAAAAGAGTAGAAGTCCTGATTTTTTATGGTTGAAGGGAATATTGGCTCGGATTTTCCTCGGGTATGGGAGCGTTATGTGAAGGATCCAGAGGCACACCCAGAGTTATCCGAGTGGGAGAAGAAGGATTTGATCACCTTGCGCAGCAGTCGAGTACTTCCGGCCAGCATTCTTCTATCAGAGGACACCCTTTTCACAGCTGGATTGAGTCCCATCAACCCTCGTGGTAAGCCTTACTTTGCAATCAATGTGCCAAGGTAATTTTGATTTTGATTTTTGCACAATTTAAGCGATGAATCGCATTGTGCCCACAGCCGAAAGGTTAGCATTTGTAGACCAAATAAGAGAGGAACTGGGCAAACGCCACAAGAGGTCCAGTTACAGTGATAAGCACAGGACCAAGAAGAGGTCCCGCCACTCTGGCTCCCATTCTAGGGGGCCTAGGAAGGATGGCGCTGGCCACGTCCCTCGCCGCCGCAGGATGAAAGTGCTGAAGCACCGGCGGCGATCCACGAACCTTCGGCACTGGAGGAAGGTCCGTTATTGGGGGGAGATCAGGTTGCCGCGGGGGTTCTAGAGGAGGCTATCGGAAGTCTCCCCCCCATAGATAGTTGTTTTATCAGATGATGGCGAGGGAGTAGCGCCAGCTTATTCGGTGGTCCCCATGGTCGGGGTTGCTCGGTCTTCTCCACTAGAGGCCGGCAGCCCTGAAATGTCACAGGTAGACATGGGAAAGACCCCTGCTTCAATCAGGGTGGGAGAAATGGTTGTGGCTGCCGAAGCTCAATATGTGCTACCCATTGGAGAGTCGGCGGAGACCGAAGGGGAAATCAAACCGGTTGGACCGATGATCGAGCTTCGCATAACGTCTCCCGTTGGAAGGCCCTCCGCCGAAGCACTGGAGGTCCCAAGAGAAACTGAGGCTCCAGAGGAGTCCGCCAGGGGCAAAGAAATGTTTGAAGAGGAAGGGTGATCGCCGAGCAAAGGGAATGTCCAAGTTGGGGCTCCCCTCGTCGGAGCTGAAGCACCCGAGGCTCCTCAGATGAGGGCCTTGGTTGAGGAGGTTAGCCGGATGATGGCTCCAGAGGCCGCAACTCCCTAGATCAGTCCTTCGGGAGCGGACTTTCTCTCACACGACCCGAAGGTGGATGACATGTTCGCTGCCTTAATGCGGAAGAATATGATCTGGTGGATCTCGTTGATGTGGCCTTCAGGTATACTGGGGTGCCAAATGAAACCTTCCTCCTCACCGAGATCGATAACCTCGCCCTTACGAAGATTGCCTCGGATTATGCTTCTCGGGTAAATCGTTATACCGAAACAAAGGTTTTAGTCGGTTAGTTCGGTCGCGTTTTCTCACATGCAATTTTTTCGCAGAATGCTTTAATTATGAGGGTGTTAAAATGGCGTTTGCACTTGGCCATTAGAGCTTGGGCTCAAGCCCGGAGAGAAATCAACTGCCTCAAGGAGAGGGTGGACTCGACAACCGCTCTTTCCTGATCCTTGGCGATCTCCCAAAAGGAGCTTGAGAGGATAGGTAAGTCTCTTTCGGCTGCAAGAGAGAGGGCCTCTCAGCTTGCTGTACAGGTCAATGAGCTTCAGGGCTTCCGCGAGCAATCAGACAAGGCCCGCTTGGAGTTGTCGCAAATTCAATCTCAGCATGCCGAGGAGATAGAGGATATGCGGAAACGCTTTGACAATAGGTGGAATGAGATGATGGCTAGGACGGATAAAAGGCACGCTGATGAGGAATGTAGGTTCCGGAGGCAGCAGGAACAAATCGCTGACTTAAGCAAGAAATTGGGCGATAGTGAGGATCGGGTTAAATGGCAGCAAGGTCAAATTGCCAAGTTGACTGCCGACCTTGCCCAATCTTGCCTGGAGAACGAGGGTAAAGAATCGCGGATTAATAGCCTTAAGATTAGGCTCCAGCAGGTGGAGACGAACAAGTCAAAGGCTCTCGATGAGGTTCGTGAGTTGAACACGAAAATGACTCAACGGGAGGAAGAGGTATGTTATCTCCTCCTATTTTTCATTTTGGCTTTTTGACTTTTGCCTTACTCGGCCCTTTGCCTGTAGGTGAGCAAAATGGGGCTTGAGTTTCAGGAGCGGCTGAGGACCTTCGGAGAGGAGATGGCCTCGAGCCACCGAAGGAACTCCGAACTAGAGAAGCAATTGGCCGAAGCAAACGCACGGACCTCCTTGGCGATGGAGGAATACAAAAACTCTGCTCAATTTACCGAGGAGTATAGGGCGGCCTGTGCCGATGCATTTCGGTTCGGTAAGGAGGAGACGTGAGATAAAATCTCTTAGGCCTATCCCAAGTTGGACTTGTCTTTTTTGGAAGCTGAACATTACGAGACTCGTACCCTGAGGGCCGAGGAAGCCGAGTATGAGGAAATCTTGGATGTGTATCTCGAGGCTATTTTGGGCGTTGATGCGGTTGCCGAGGTATCTCAACGAAGCACTTTTGAAGAGGGCAAACCGAGTCATGCCTCCCCAGATGCTGCTGCAGGAGACGTTGGGTCTGACCCTAAATCTTGATTTTCCAAGTCTATCATATGTATTTTCTGCTTCTTTGCTTTTGTAGTTCGATCAATAATCAATAAATGAACCTTTTGTTTTCACCTTGTTGCCTTGGCTGTTGTCTTTTCTTAAGCAAATGATTATGCGCGTTCGGCAATTTTCCCTTCTGCCTTCAACAACCCGTATCCCACAATTAGGTTGCCTTTGGCATCTTTTAATTAGGCATCCTACTCAGCCGACTCTGGGCCGAATTTCACCGAGGAATGTCCTTTCGGGCTTATTCGAAATAGCTCGTCCTAATAAGAGTTGGGATAACTCGGCTAGGGTCGAGGTAAAGTAAATGATTTGTCCGGGCTGAAGAAAAGGTGCCTTGGGCCGAGGTTCCCTAGCCCGAAGCGTAGGTTCAGGCGTAGGGAATATAGCTCCAGGTGACATGATCCGAACGGAGGAAGTTTGGTCCCGAGAAAGGGGGCGCATCCCGAGCGCCTCAATATTATTAATGATCCTCTTCGACGAGGGGGTGGAACTCTTCGTTTCCCGCGAACGCCTACTGAGGCAGTGACACGTGGCGTGTTTCGCGGTAATAGTATTGGAATTGATGGCCTGGGCAGTCAAGATACTCTCCAGGAGTAGTTTAAAAACGGATGGGGGAATGCCATCGGTAATCACCTTTTCAGCTGATCTCCCAAAAAATTTTGGATTCTGAGATGGCTTCTGGAGGCGAGGGGCGATCGACTGAAGCTTCAAACAGTGGCGTCAATAGCTGTGGGGGGCCCCATAGGAGCTGCAATACGGTAACCGTCGATGGGGAGGTCTTAGCATCGCTGTTTGCAGACCGCGAGCGACTCCAGAGGGCGGCCGAGCAATACCTGGCTATTTCCATGAGAGAGAACGAGCTCCTTCATCGGGCCAACAGCCGGCTGGAGGGGCAAGTAACATCCCTCTAGCGATAGATTGCTAGGGGTGCAACTTGGGCCGGGTTCAACCGAACCCGGCCCGCCCAACCCGATTTACAGCAGTGTTTAAACTCATGTTTGCCCACCCGAACCCGAAAGACCCGAGTTTAACCCAGTCCGATTGCAATTGACCCGGGTTAGGGTTGACCACAACCCAAACCCGAGATAACCCGAACCCGAGGGTTACCCGAACGGGGGTAGCTTATCGGCACCAAATTTTTGGGGATATTGAAGCGCCAATCGGATCAGACGAGATGGCCAACTTAAGGGCGAGAAGGGCAAGGTCGTCGGTCGCATACGAGAAAAGGACAAACATAAAGGCGGATCATCCGCACATTTCGTTTCACTTTCAGCCTTCTTCTCTTCTTTGTTTACGACACTTCCTCCTCTTTTTTATTTCAAGTAAGATTTTTTTTAATACAATGTTAAAGCCCCGAGTCCAGCTTATGCGTTCGGCAAGAAATTTTTTTTTTCGTCTTTGGGATCCATAATTCGGTATTTATTTACTTTGAAAAAAATATTTTATTTTATTTTTCTTATCAACCCGAATTCCAACCTGAAACTCAACCCGAACCCGATTTTTGAAAATAGGGTTAGGGTTGAGGTTTTACAAATAGGGTTAGGGTTAGGGTTAGGGTTGATATTTTACAAATAGGGTTAGGGTTAGGGTTGAGGAAAACCCGAGTTTCATGAGCCCGAGTTGCACCCCTATAGATTGCCGAATTAGCTCTACGGCGCGGGGGGAGCTCGGCAGCGCCCGGAGAAGATGGTAGGCCCTAGTGAGGGCTTATGTACTTTTTAATTTTTCTTTTTGTTTTTCCCTTTTATGATGAATGAAAAGAGTTTTCGTAACTTTCATGTTTGCTGCCATCTTTGAAATGTTCTTATCATGTGAGTCTTACAAATGAACCACCCCCTTGGGGGGATCTCTGGTGATCTTGGCGAGACTAAGGTATGGTGTCCCCATTTTAGTCAAGGTAAGGGGAACTTCACAAATCCCAGTCGGAGTGTAGTATATTGCTCGGTTTTGCTGAAACATAACGAGTGTCCCGTTAGCGCCGGGACGAGAGTTGCTATTTTGGTTTGGACCGGGGGATAAGGAAACGTTCGATTTTTCCCGAAATAAGGGGACTATCTCGGCTTTGAGCGATGTCTTGGTTTAGGCCAAAATATAGCAGATGGCTCGGCTTCGGAATAGTTCAGCTAGATCCCCGATAAGTGTCTTGGTCGAGACTGAGATCAGGCAGATAGTTCTGTCAATCCGAAATAGGAAACGGTTTGGCATGATATGGTCGAAAATTGTGCGAGTACCTTGGCGAACGGTCTGTTCTATGAGAAATCATTTCATTTTCTGCCCGGGCTGATGAGGCGGATTTGTGATTCGCCAAAGGACGTTTTATTTTTTGCGTAAGGCATTTATCCTGTTGGCCTTTTCCAATGCGGGTCTTTTTAACGTATAAGGTAAGCATTCGATCGCCATTGGAGGGTGTCGTTTTCGAAAGGAAATTTTCCAGGCCTGCCTGTATCTGAAGGACCTGCAGCCAATTTCATGCATTTAAGGCTCTCGATTCGAGATCAGGGGAAGATCTTTTGCCTTTCGTCATAGCTTGGGAAACGCATTTGGCGCACTTCAGAAAGTGATTCTTTTCTTTTGCCCTACCATGTAGCAATGGGTAGGGGCTTCCCTCTTTAATAACTGTCCCGGGCTTGCTTGCCTATAAAATGGGGAGAGCAGGCCGTGTTAGGCTATCTCCCAAGACTTTGTTCTCCTGTGAAAGTTTTCATGATGTCTATGTCCCTGAGGTTGAGAGTGGAGAGACTAAGCTTTCCTTTTGCAAGTCGATTTCCCTCGGATAGCTGGGGTGATGAAGAAGCCGCTGAAGAGCAGACCGTCCTCAAAAGAGAAATTTCGGAGATCATATGGAAAGCGCACAGGAGGTCCATAAAGATCATATGGGGAGCACACGTATGCACTCTCTGTGTGTCCTTTGTCACTTACCATGGGGACCGTCGGAAATGCAAAGCATGCATATCCCCATGGTAAGGACGAACTTTTTGTTGATCCAGATAGCAACCCAAGAGGGGGGGTGAATTGGGTTTTTCAAAAATTTAAACTATTTAAAAATAACCCCCAGCGGAAATAAAAACTTAGATTCACATAAATTAAAACAGAATAAGCACAATAGAGAGTTAAAGATAAAGAGACAATCACAGGAGATTTTATAGTGGTTCGGTGTACCTACACCTACGTCCACTCCCAAGTACCTCTTGGGTCCACACTATAATCAATCTGATTACAGCAGAGTTGTTTTGCAAGCTCACAACTCAAACTTGTTATTTTTCCGGGTGCACAACGAACCCAGCTGGTTTTTAAGGCTCACCAGCACAAAACCTATCACCACAAGCTAATGCTTGCACAAGGCTAACAGCCTCAACTGAATCAATCACCAGATTGACCCAGCAAACAATATTTGTTTTTACAAGATAAACAGCTCCTCCAATGAGCAAATATACAATAATGAAACAAGACTAAGAGGATAGGAATCAAAGCCTGATTCGCAGATCTTGGTGGCTTCTTCCTTCTCTTCCTTTGAATGGATCTTCCTTCGAAATGCTCTTAAGACTCAGAAGATCAGAAAACTAGGGCTTCTTTCTTCTCTTGAGATTTCTTTGAAATAGAACAAAAGCTTGGAATCTCTCTCTTTTCTTTTGGGGAATCAGTATGATTTTCCTTACAAGTTTTCCCTCTTTTCTCTTTGATTTTCTGATGGATTTCACAGATTTCTTTCTATTCTTTTCTTTTTGTCTCTCTTGTCTTTTCTTTTCGGATGCAGCAAACCCTCTTCTTATAGATCCCGATTAATCCATAAATAGTTTAAAACTATCCGTTAGAAACAAGTGTAAGAAGGATTAGATCCAAAATAGCAATAGCCGTTGGGATTAAAAAGATAAAGATAAAGTTTAGAGTCGTTCTGACAGTTCTGGAGTCGCGTCTGACATTCTGGAGTCGGCTCTAACTTTTCTGGAGTCGGCTCTAACTCGAAAATTCTTTAATCCGCTCGATCTGGAGTCGTCTCTGACTTTTCTGGGGTCGACACAAAATTCTTCTGGAGTCGACTCTAACAGTCCGAGAGTCGACTCTAAGTCGTGGCCTGAAAAACCATCGTTCTGTCTTTTCTGTTGGAGTCGGCTCTAACAGTCCCGGAGTCGACTCTAAGTCTGTGCCGTTTTTCGAGTCGACTCTGCGATTCCATGTGTCGACTCTAATGTCTGCAATCTTACCTTGACATTAGATTCGAACCAGAACTTGATTTGACTCTTGATTTTGATTATTAAATCGACTTATAATCTGAAAAACTTAATCAAAATCATTAGTAACTTCAAATATTATACTCAAATAGTTTTGTTAATCATCAAAATCCTCAATTGGGTCAACAATCTCCCCTTTTTGATGATGACAAAAACTTTGAGTATATGCATTAAAAATTCATTTGAATTAAGAATTATAGACATTGTTAAAGCTTTAAACTTCCTAACAAAGAATTTGATGCCAATGAATCAAAAAAGATATGGCATCAATTAGATGATTTAACTTTTATATGAAAAAATTATTAAGCTCCCCCTGCATTGAATAACTCCCCTATGTAGATAAACTGAATTCAATTGAATCATTTTGATTAGAATCTCAAAATTTTTTCTCCCCATCTCAAAATTGTTCTTCATTTTCTTTCTCTTTCTCTTTATGCATATACAATTATCTCTCCCCCTTTTTTGTTATCAGCAATAAGATGAATTTTAAATACAATAAAGAGGTTATCAGAGCGGGGTTGTTGGTTCAATTAATCATAAGATAGTAAACTCATTCATTAAATTCAATCAATCAATCATAGACAAATT
Source organism: Calamus simplicifolius (assembly GCA_900491605.1). NCBI lineage: Eukaryota > Viridiplantae > Streptophyta > Magnoliopsida > Arecales > Arecaceae > Calamus > Calamus simplicifolius. The sequence goes on along the minus strand of UESW01004626.1, from coordinate 158,623 downwards.
TGAAATAAAAGTGTAATTGTATTCCAAAGCAAGATTCATTACATGTGTTTCAGTAAAGTGACATATTCAAGTATATAATTCCTAGATACATGCTATTAAAGCAAGAAAGTAAGAAATCCTAAGATACAACCTAAGATAGGATATCAAAATCAAATATGCTTATACAATTTTCTTTAAATGTCCAATCATTTCCATAATATCATCTTTTTGAGTCTTCTTAAAACTTTCAAGACAAGCTTCAATTTGAGAAACGGCAAGGTCAATATCTTTCTTTAGTTGACTGGTAGCATGAAGATAAGTTCCAGAACCATCTGCAATGCCTTCCATCCTTTCAAAAATCTTATGAAGATCAGTGCTAAAGGATTCTACAGAATTGCTAATGGAAAAAGAAATCATGTCAAGCCTTGAATTGATCTCTTCCTTCAACTGATTGAACTCCTCTCTCAACTGATACAAATCATTTATCCTTTGACTATCATACTCAGCCAGTAAAGCTCTGAGCTGACCTATTTGCTCCTCAGAAAATCTTCCAGATGCCAATGCTGACTGATGTGGAGGGTGAGTGCTGGTCCAGCCACTGAGGTCCAGCAGTAGATGGTCCAGCAGAAGAAGGTCCAGCAGATGGTTCAGGAATAGATGGTTTAGGAATATCCTCTCCTCTGACCTCCTCAACTCTAACCTCTTCAGCTCTGGTTTCTTGTCCTCTTTTTATCCAATTTCCATTTTCTTTTCTGAAGCCCATCCGGTGAATTGTAGAGACACTATAGTAATCAGTATGCCTTAATTTTCTTAGTGGCTCATTATCCATTATAAGCACACCTTGGCTTCTAAAGACTAAGGTCAGAATCATACCATATGCAGTGTTGATCTTTTCTTAGTTGCTGCTTCTGCCATATAACCAATCATCATACCAGCAAGATTAACAGGTCTTCCAGTGAGAATACAGTCCATCAATAAGATGTCTCGCTCCGAGACATACTCAAACCTTCCGATTTTAGGAAATAAAATTCTTCCACAAATATTGTGAAGTAATCTGAGTTCCAAATTAAGTTGATTGCCAAGATTTCTTCAAACTCAGAACTTCTCTCCCTAACATCCTTGATAGGGCACCACCTCTGTCTTCATGTTGATATTCAACTAAACCAATAGTAGGCATCTCCAATAGATTTCCAAGAACTCAGCTGTGATAATTACTTTAGTTCCTCTTACAACACTCACTAAGCCTCCCTCTCCTCTACATAAATCATTATAAAATTCTCTACAAGGGCAGGGTATGTAGGGATATCCAAAGAACAGACTTTCTCCCATCCCATTTCCTTCAACAAACGCCCAATAGCAAAGCCCTCCGAAGCAAAAAATCAAAATCTACTTTTCTTCCGGTGTAATGGCCTTACCCGCTAATTGGTCAACTCGTGGAGAAGATGGTGAGGGTGGAGAGTCATCTTGAGTGGCAGATGAAGAAGATGACGAAGGTTGCCTCCGATTTGAACGGCGCTTCATCGGAACAGTCGAACCACCAATGATAGCACGCCTTTTGGGAGCCATGGGATTCGATTGGAATGAGTTATTGAGAGATTTGAGAGGATTTGGAGGGATTGGAATCGGTTTGGAACGGTTTTGAAAAGGTTTAGGAGACGATAGGTTTCGTTTGGGGTCGACTCCGCCTTTTTATTTTGACCTAGTTCCACTTAGAGTCGACTCCCGAAAATGAGGTGTCGGCTCCGAACCAGAAATCTGTCAGCGCCCGAATTAGAGTCGGCTCTACAGAAGCCAGAGTCGGCTCTAATTGCCCAGACAGAACATCAAAATATGAAGGTGTCGACTCCACAAACTGCAGGTGTCGACTCCACAACAGTTTCAGAGAAAAATTCAAATTTCAAGGATCTGAAACTAATCAAATTAATCATCAAACTCTAGATAAGTGTTCCTTAACAATTGGGGAAACAATGAATCAAATTTCTAGATAAATTTCCTTATTGACATAGAGGATTTTCAAGAAATTAATGAAGTCTAGATAGTTGTTGTCCTTAAGAGTTTCAGAAAATCATTCTAAAGGATCACAAACTCCTAATTCTCCTCTAAGATAACAAAATCTTTCCTCACTCAAAGGTTTGGTAAAAATATCAGCTAATTGATCATTAGTATTAACATATTCAAGACAAACATCTTTGTTAGTTACATGTTCTCTAATAAAGTGATGTCTAATTTCAATGTGTTTAGTTCTTGAATGTTGAATTGGATTCTTAGTTAGATTAATAGCACTAGTATTATCACATTTAATAGGAATTTTATCAAGTGTGATACCATAATCTTCAAGTTGTCGCTTAATCCAAAGGATTTGAGCACAGCAACTTCCAGCTGCAACATACTCTGCCTCAGCAGTGGATAATGCAACCGAATTTTGCTTCTTGCTAAACCAAGAGATTAAGTTACTTCCTAAAAGTTGGCATGCCCCACTTGTACTCTTTCTATCTAATTTACAACCAGCATAGTCAGAATCAGAATAAGCAATCATTTTAAGGTTGAGTCTCTAGAATACCATAATCCTACATTTTTAGTTCCATTTAAGTATCTAAAGATTCTTTTAACAGCAAATAAATGTGATTCCTTAGGATTAGATTGATATCTTGCACATAAGCAAACAGAAAACATGATATCTGGCCTACTTGCAGTTAGGTAAAGAAGTGATCCGATCATACCTCTGTAATGCTTCTGATCTACTTTCTTACCTTCTTCATCCTTGTCCAGCTTGCATGAGGGACTCATTGGCGTACCAAGAGGTTTAGCAGATTCCATACCAAACTTCTTGAGTATTTTCTTTGTGTACTTTGTTTGGTTAATGAAAATCCCCGCTTTCTCTTGTTTGATTTGAAGTCCAAGGAAGAAGTTTAGTTCTCCCATCATGCTCATCTCGAATTCTCCCTGCATTAACTTAGCAAATTCTTGACAAAGGAGATTGTTAGTAGCACCAAATATAATGTCATCAACGTAAATTTGAACAATTAATAAATCCTTTTCTTTTCTTTTCAAAAATAAGGTTTTATCAACATTTCCTCTAGAAAATTATTTTCAATTAAAAATTTACTTAATCTATCATACCAAGCTCTAGGTGCTTGCTTTAAACCATAAAGTGCTTTGTGTAGTTTGAAGACGTGGTTTGGAAATTCATGATCTTCAAAACCAGGAGGTTGTTCAACATAAACTTTCTCATTTATAAAACCATTTAAAATGCACTTTTAACATCCATTTGAAATAAGTTGAAATTCATATGACATGCAAATGCAAGTAGTAGCCTAATGGCTTCTAATCTAGCAACAGGTGCAAAAGTTTCATCAAAATCTATACCTTCTTCTTGATTATATCCTTTTGCAACTAATCTAGCCTTATTTCTAATTACCAATCCATTTTCATCCAATTTATTTCTAAAAACCCATTTAGATCCTATTATAGGGTGATTTTTAGGTCTGTCTACTAGGGTCCAAACTTGGTTCCTAGTGAATTGGTTTAACTCTTCCTGCATTGCTAACATCCAATAACTATCTTTCTCAGCTTCCTCTATAGTTTTAGGTTCTATATGAGATACAAATGCAAGATGATTATTGATATTCTCATTGATGATCTAGTCCTTACACCTTGAGATGGATCACCTATGATTAGGTCCTTAGGATGACCATAAGCATATCTCCAATCTCTAGGTAGATCTTTATCATTCTGAGCAGTATCAATACCATCATCCTTAGGTGAGTCATCATCCTTAACTTCAGGTTCTTGATCTGAAGATACATTTAATTTTTCAATATCTCTTTCAATCAAAGATGTATCTTCCTCATCATCAATTTTATCTGAACTTGATGCTAAAGACTCATCAAACACTATATGAATGGATTCTTCTACAACTAAGCTTTTCTTATTAAATACTCTATATGCTTGCTAGATGTAGAATATCCTAGGAAAATACCTTCATCAGACTTTGCATCAAACTTCCCAAGATTATCCTTACCATTGTTATGAATAAAACATTTACAACCAAATGCATGAAAATAACTTAAATTTGGTTTCCTATTATGCCATAGTTCATAGGGAGTCTTCTTAAGGATAGGTCTAATCAGGGCTCTATTTAGGATGTAACATGCTGTGTTTATAGCTTCCGCCCAAAAATATTTTGGAAGTTGGCTTTCACATAGCATGGTACGGGCCATGTCTTCTAAAGTCCTATTCTTTCTTTCTACAACTCCATTTTGTTGCGGTGTTCTAGGTGCTGAAAAGTTATGATGTATGCCTTTTTCAAAACAGAATTTTTCAAATAAGTGATTTTCAAATTCAGTTCCATGATCACTTCTAATAGACACTATGGTAGTGTTTTTCTCATTAGTGACTTTCTTAACGAATTTCAGGAATATTGAGAAAGTCTCATCTTTGTGAGCCAAAAATATTACCCAAGTGAATCTAGAGTAATCATCTACTATCACTAGACCATATTTCTTTCCTCCTAGACTTGTGGTTCTAGTAGGTCCAAAAAGGTCCATGTGTAGTAGCTCTAGTGGCCTAGTAGTTGAAACAACATTCTTAGATTTGAAAGAAGTTCTTGTTTGTTTTCCAAATTGACATGCATCACATATTCGATTATTTTCAAAATTTAAGCTAGGAATACCTTTAACTAGATCCATTTTCAATAATTTAGAAATTAGGTGTGTGCTTGCATGACCTAATCTACGGTGCCATAGCCAACCAATCTCATTCATCTTAGCATTATTAGCAACTAAGCAATGATTACTTGGAGATAAATTACTCAAATCAATTAAGTACACATTGCCATAACGTTTACCAACAAGAATAATGCTGTTATCAATGGGATTAGTAACAGTGCAAACAGAAGCTTCAAAGGAAACCTTGAAACCTTTGTCACACAGTTGGCTAATACTTATCAAATTATGTTTAAGTCCATCGACATATAAAACATTATCAATATGAGTAGATGGAGTAATTTGAATCTTACCAATACCCATGATATGGCCTTGACCATTATCACCAAAAGTAACTACTCCACCTCTTTTTGATTCAAGGGTGATGAATTGATCTTTGTCACCCGTCATGTGTCTTGAGCAACCACTATCCAGGTACCATTTTCTTTTCAGTCTGATGGCTGCAAGACACTCCTGCAAAACATTCATGTCTTAATTTTAGGTACCCAAGCCTTCTTGGGTCCTTCATGGTTAGATGCATTAAATATTGTTCCTTTGGGAACCCAAATCATCTTTCTCTTATTATGTGGAGATTTACACATATGATTTATGTCCTTTGTTTCCACATTTAAAACAAGTAATATTTGATGATTTTTCAGCATGTATAAAAATATTCTTCAAAGATTTTTGCTTTTTAAGTGGATTATATCCTAATCCAGCTTTATCAAAAATAGCTTTTTGATTATCCAAAATCATATTAAGTTTGATAGAGCTTAGAGTGAATTTATCAACTATAGGCTTAAGTCTATCAACTTCATTTTTCAAACTTTCATTTTCTTTTATCAAAAGTTCTTTATCTACAACATGCTTTTCATTTTCTAAGGATAATTTTTGCATTTGAGTTTTCAAATCTTTGTTCTTTGAACTTAGGTTCGCAAAATCATCCATTAATTCATAAAAAGCACTATGCAATTCATCGAAAGTGAAGTCATCAAGAAAACTCGGACTTACCTCATCATTGTCCACCATGAAGCATAGATTGGCCATTTCACTCTTTTCTTCCTCTTCGGAACTTGAGCTTTCCGAATCACTCCATGTGGCCATCATTGCCTTCTTTTTGAATTTGGGTGCCTTTCTTTAGTTGAGGGCATTCAGATTTAAAATGACCCGGCTTTTACATTCAAAGCAAATAACTTCTTTTCTTTGCCCTTGTCCTCATCTTTTCTTGCAAAGGGCTTTTTCTTTTCAAACTTCTTCTTCTTCATGAATCTTTTAAATTTCCTTGTGATGAGTGCCATGTCCTCATCATCACTTTCATCTTCAGATTCATGAGGCTCTTCCATATATTCAGAAATCTTAAGAGCCATAGTCCTCTTCTTCTTTGACTCATCATCATCAACATGTTGCTTAATTTGAAGCTCATGAGTCATCAAGGATCCCAATAATTCTTCTAGGGGTAGGGTACTTAGATCCTTTGCCTCTTGTATTGCAGTCACTTTAGCTTCCCAAGTCCTAGGCAAGGAACGCAAAACCTTTCTCACAAGATCAGAATTATCATAAGATTTACCAAGACTTTTTAAACCATTAACTATATCAGTAAATCTTGTAAACATATCAGTAATAGATTCACATGCATCCATTTTAAACAATTCATACTTATGAACTAGCATGTTAATCTTGGATTCCTTGACTTGATTTGTTCCCTCATGGGTAACCTCAAGTCTATCCCAGATTTCCTTAGCAGAAATGCAAATAGATATGCGATTGAATTCATTTGCATCTAATGAGCAGTATAAAACATTCATTGCTTTGGCATTGAGTTGTGCCAATTTTTTATCATGTTCATCCCATTCCGTTTTCGGTTTAGGAATCTCCATGCCATTAACTCTAGCAGTGGGTGTGTGTGGTCCATTGACTATAATACTCCATAGATCATAGTCAAGTGCTTGAATGAAAATTTTCATTCTAGCCTTCCAATAACCATAGTTTGAACCATTAAATAAGGGTGGTCTATTAGTAGATTGGCCTTCGAAAAAGATGAACCAGCTTGAGTTGCCATGTGGATCTTTGACTCTTGATCGTTAGATCAAATCAAATGAGCACTAGCTCTGATACCAATTGTTGGTCCAGATAGCAACCCAAGAGGGGGGTGAATTGGGTTTTTCAAAAATTTAAACTCTTTTGAAAATAACCCCCAGCGGAAATAAAAACTTAGATTCACACAAATTAAAACAGAATAAGCACAAATAGAGAGTTAAAGATAAAGAGATAATCACGGCAAACACAGGAGATTTTATAGTGGTTCGGTGTACCTACACCTACGTCCACTCCCAAGTACCTCTTGGGTCCACACTATAATCAATCTGATTACAGCAGAGTTTTTGCAAGCTCACAACTCAAACTTGTTGTTTTCCCGGTGCACAACGAACCCAGCTGGTTTTCAAGGCTCACCAGCACAAAACCTATCACCACAAGCTAATGCTTGCACAAGGCTAACAGCCTCAACTGAATCAATCACAGATTGACCCAGCAAACAATATTTATTCTTACAAGATAAACAGCTCCTCCAATGAGCAAATATACAATAATGAAACAAGAATAAAAGGATAGGAATCAAAGCCTGATTCGCAGATCTTGGTGGCTTCTTCCTTCTCTTCCTTTGAATGGATCTTCCTTCGAGATGCTCTTGAGACTCAGAAGATCAAAAATTAGGGCTTCTTTCTTCTCTTGAGATTTCTTCGAAATAGAACAACAAAAGCTTGGAATCTCTCTCTTTTCTTTTGGGGAATCAGTATGATTTTTCCTTACAAGTTTTCCCTCTTTTCTCTATTGATTTTCTGATGGATTTCACAGATTTCTCTCTATTCTTTTCTTTTTGTCTCTCTTGTCTCTTCTTGTTCGGATGCAGCAAACCCTCTTCTTATAGATCCCGATTAATCCATAATAGTTTAAAACTATCCGTTAGAAACAAGTGTAAGAAGGATTAGATCATAAATAGCAATAGCCGTTGGGATTAAAAAGGTAAAATAAAGTTTAGAGTCGTTCTGACAGTTCTGGAGTCGCGTCTGACATTCTGGAGTCGGCTCTAACTTTTCTGGAGTCGGCTCTAACTCAAAATTCTTTAATCCGCTCGATCTGGAGTCGTCTCTGACTTTTCTGGGGTCGACACAAAATTCTTCTGGAGTCGACTCTAACAGTCCGGGAGTTGACTCTAAGTGTGGCCTGAAAAACCATCGTTCTGTCTTTTCTGTTGGAGTCGGCTCTAACAGTCCCGAGTCGACTCTAAGTCTGTGCTGTTTTCTGGAGTCAACTTTGCGATTCCATGTGTCGACTCTAATGTCTGCAATCTTACCTTGACATTAGATTCGAACCAGAACTTGATTTGACTCTTGATTTTGATTATCAAATCGACTTATAATCTAAAAAACTTAATCAAAATCATTAGTAACTTCAAATGTTATACTCAAATAGTTTTGTTAATCATCAAAATCCTAATTGGTCAACACTTTTCCTTCTCCCTCGGGCTGGATTCCTTAGTTCATCCGACCGGGGAATCTTTCACCACGTGAAGAGGGAGGAGAGCAGTGTGGGCCTGCTGGTTCTATGCCTTTTACAATTGGGTAGCAACCCGCAGCCCAACATCCCATCTAGGGGGAATGTCTCCCCAGCATCGGCATCCATAGGTCTTTGGCCTGGTTATGATCCCTCCATGTATTCATCCGAGGGATCCGTGGATGGTCTACTTTGCTCTTTTGCATTAACCAGTGGCTCAGCCGAGCTGTCTGGTTTCTCTGATTTTTGGGTCAGATGCCAGAACATCATTATTAACCGAAGTTGCTCAGCCAAGCTCTTATCTTATTTGTATTTCCTGTGCTATGATGAACTTGTAATGCCTCTCAAGAGGCTGTAATTCTTTCATTAATAAAGAAAGTTTTCTACTCTTTCTTCTTTTATCATATGTTTCTTTTCTGATGTGATTGTGTTGAGAGTTGCCGCTCTCGTTTTGTGCTTTCGGCCCGTAGCCTAAGCTATAAATCCAGCAGCATTTTTGCTACTTTGTTTTCGTTAACATGTCATTCAATCCTCTATGGAGGAAGTGTTTATCTATGTTTAAGTCAGAGGGAGGCCTGGGCGGCCCTGGCCACATTCAAGGAATAAATCACATGGTATCAATAATGGGCATGAAGAAGTCACTCACCTTTGCCGAAGTATAACAAGATGTTTTCATCATCTTGGAACATCTGAGAAGTCACTCGATTCGACCGAGGCTTTAAATAATATTTTAGGTATGGAGATACCACTTGGTTCATCTGAGCTTCATATTATTCAGAGATATATCACTCGGTTGTAGCCGAAGCTTTAATATTATATTTTACTTGGCTCGGTGTTGCCGAGCCTTCAAATAATAATATCACTTGATGTTGCTGAGCCTTCAGAGAATAATAATATTACTCGGTTAGCCGAGTCTTCAAAATTATATTTTACTTGGCGCTGCCAAGGTACGGAGTCCTCCCAGCCCAGCTGGGATATATTTTACTTGGCGCGGCCAAGGTCCAGAGATCGCTCGGCCCGATCGAGGATTTATAAAGATTATATTTTACTTGGCACTGCCAAGGTACGGAGTTCTCCCAGCCCAGCTGAGATATATTTTACTTGGCGCGGCCAAGGTCCGGAGATCGCTCGGCCCGGCCGAGGATTTATATGACTTGCTTCTCATTGTAGCTTTCAATGAGAGTTATAAGAATTTTGCAGGCCTTTTAAAAACCAAACTTAATTCAATAAACAAAAAATGAGGTTAGCAAGAGCGTACTTTTATTGATGATATGCACGGAGATTATCCGAGTTCCATGTCCGAGAATAGATTTCCCACTTAGCTCTTGGAGTTTATAGGTACTGGGCCCGACGACTTTCGCCACTTGATAGGGGCCTTCCCAGTTCGGAGACAGCTTTCCTTGCTCCGTTGGTTTGGAGACAGACGCCTTTCAAGGACAAGATCACCGGGCGAGAAAGATTTCCCCTTGACTCTGGAGGCATGATAGCGAGCCACTCTCTGCTGGTAGGCAGCTACTCTGATCTGTGCTTTCTCTCTGATCTCCAGTAGGTCGAGGTTGGCGCGGAGTTGCTCGTCATTAGACTCCTCTGAATAACCTTCCACGCGAGGGGAAGGGAGCTCAACCTCCACAGGAATGACAGCTTCCGTGCCGAAGGTCATTTTGAAAGGAGTTTGGCCCATGGGCGTCCTCTCGGTGGTTCGGTAAGCCCATAGCACGTGGTGGAGCTCTTCTGCCCACTTGCCTCGTGCTCGATTAAGACGAGCCTTGATTCCCTGCAAGAGGGTTCGGTTGGTTACCTCGGCTTCTCCATTAGCTTGGGGATGTCCCACCGATGTAAGGCGATGAACGATGCCATGATCCTCGCAGAATTGGAACTTGGGATTATCAAACTGCTTCCCATTGTCGGTGATGATTGTGTGGAGAAGACCGAAATGACAAATGATGGACCTCCAGACAAAATCTTTAGCCCGAGCCTCGGTGATCTGGGCGACTGCTTCGGCTTCAACCCATTTGGTGAAGTAATTAATCGCAACAAATAACAACTTCCATTGTCCCGTTGCAAGGGAAAAAGGACCGAGGATATCTATTCCCCATTTGGCAAAGGGCCAGGGGATGATATAGCGGTCAAGTGGGTAGAAGGAAGTCTTTGGATGTTAGAATGTCATTGACATGAATCGCAGGCTCAGACAAGGTCGTTGACATCTTTCTGCATAATCGGCCAATAGTATCCTTGGCGAAGTATCTTATGGCACAAGGCTCTGCCGTCGAGGTGGTTGCCACATATGCCTTCATGAACCTCTCGAAGAGCATAATCAGCCTCCAAAGGTCGGAGGCATTTAAGCAGAGGCATAAAGAATGATCGTTTGTATAGCCGATCATCAATCAAGACATAATGGAAGGATTGCATCTTCAGTTTCCTTGCCTCTTTTTGATCGGCAGGTAGTAGCCCTTCTTTGAGATATTTATATATGGGATCCGCCCAAGATGGCTCAGTGTCGACTTGCATCATCTAATCAGAATCAGTGATGCTAGATTTCTCCAGGATCTCCAAATGAAATTTTGCTTAAGGTCCATTGAGTCCACAGTCGCTAGGCGAGAAAAGAGGTCGGCGCATGCATTTTCTGCCCTTGGTATCTGAATAATTTCAAATTCAATGAAATGAGATAACAAATCACGCACCTTTTGCAAATACCGAACCATATTCGGCTCTCGGGCTTCAAATTCTCCTCGTACTTGGCCTGCCACTAACTGAGAGTCAGTATAAGCGTTTAGCTTCTCAACTTTGAGCTCCCGAGCGATGCGGAGTCCGGCAATTAGGACCTCGTACTCTGCTTCGTTGTTGGAAGTTGGAAAGGAGAAATGGATGCCATACTAAAATGTCGCTCCTTCTGGACTAGTGATGACAAGACCCGCGCCAGAGCCGCTCGCACTGGTGGATCCGTCAGCATGAAGTAACCACGGAGCGTTAAGCTTCGGTTGTTCAGGGGAACCTAAAGTAGAGCCATCCTCGGGTATGGTACACTCAGGAGGAAATCCGCCAGGACTTGGGCTTTAATGGCTGGGCGAGGATAATATTGAATGTCGTGCTCGCTCAGCTCCATAGCCCACTTGGTCATCCTTCCCGAGGCCTTCGGGCGATGGATGATAGATCTAATGGGTTGGTCGGTCAGAACCGCCACGGTATGCGCCTGAAAGGATGGCCGTAGTTTCCGGACTGATGTCACCAGGGCCAAGACCACCTTCTCGACCTGGGTATACCTTGTCTCGGCATCCCTGAGCAATTTGCTGATATAATAGATCGGCCTCTAAACCTTGTTATCCTCCCTGACCAGCACTGAGCCAATGGCACTCTCAGAAAACCAAATACAAATTCAGCGTTTCTCCTTGTTTCGGACTGCTAAGGAGAGGTGGTGAGCCGAGGTATCTTTTAAGATCTTCGAAGGACTTCTGGCAATCTGAGGTCCATGGAAATTCTTAACCGACCGAGAGCTTTGAAGAAGGGAAGGCATTTCTCGGCCGATCGAGCAATGAAGCGGCTGAGGGCCGCTATCCTCCTAGTGAGACGCTGCACTTCCTTGACCAACATCGGAGGGGTCATTTGCTGCAGGGCTTGGATCTTTTGGGGGTTTGCTTCAATTCCCTGCTGCGAAACCATGAAGCCCAGGAACTTGCCGGAATTAACTCCGAAGGCACATTTAGTTGGATTGAGCTTCATCTAGTACTTCCGGAGCGTTGCAAAGCTTTCCGCAAGGTCCTCTACATGATGGGGTGCCTCCTTGCTCTTCACCAGCATATCATCAACATACACCTCCATGTTCCGACCAATTTGCTCATTGAAGATTTTGTTGACCAGCCTTTGGTAGGTGGCACCTGCATTTTTAGACCAAAAGGCATAACTCGGTAGCAATAGATACCTCGATCGGTGATGAAGGTTGTCTTTTCCTCGTCTTCGGGCGCCATTCAGATTTGGTTGTACCCCAAATAGGAATCCATGAAAGTCAGCATCTGATGGCCCGATGTCGCATCTACAAGCTGATCAATCCGAGGGAGAGGGAAATTGTCCTTCGGGCAAGCTTTATTGAGGTCGGTGAAGTCGATGCAGATCCTCCACTTGCCATTTGACTTTTTCACCATGACGACATTTACCAACCAGTCAGGTAATTGACCATCCGGATAAAGTTGGCTTTGATGAGCTTGTCCACCTCTTCCTCGATAGCTTTTTGATGCTCGGGGCAAAGCTTCTTTTCTTCTGTTTGATTGGTCGAAATGTCTCATCCATGCTGAGGTGATGGACTAAGACATCTAGACTAGTCCCTGGCATATCAGAGGCAGACCAGACGAACACATCGGCATTCTCCCGAAATTGATTAAGTCTTACTGAAGCTTTCCCTTTAGCTGTGACCCGATCTTTATGGTTCGGTCAGGCCGAGCTTCATCCAGCAGCACTTCCTCCAGTTCCTCGGCTGGTTCTCCTCGCTGCTCAGCAAAGTCTTCACGAGCATCTAGCCCATCCACCTCGGGCTTCCTGAACTGTAAGTCGGTGACAAAGCAATGCCGAGCAATAATCTGGTTACCCCGAACAACCCCTACTCCCCATTCAGTGGGGAATTTCATGGCAAGATGGAGAATAGAAATGTGGCTTTGAGGGATATCTGCCCCGGCCTGCCGAGGATGGCATTGTAGGGGGACCGAAGCTTAGTCACGAGGAAATCCATAAGTGTAGTAGCTACGCGAGGCCAGGTGCCGGCTTGGACTGTTAGAGTAATGACTCCCTCAGGGGTTATAGGATCACCCGTGAAACCCACTAGAGTGGATTCCACGGCTCGGAGGTTTTCCGCTTGGAGCTTCAGTCTCACAAAGGCATCGAAGTACAAAACATTAACGGAGCTTCCGCTATCAATTAAAATGCGATGTACATCGTAGTTGTTCATATTCAAAGATACAACCAGAGCATCATCGTGGGGGTGTTGTACCTCCCGCAGGTCTTCATCAGAGAAAGCAAGCTCGTCGATTCGAGCCTTCTTCGACAGATTTTCTCCTCACTCGGCCCAGATGATGGAGAGTCGATCGCCGCTATCATGTTGACATTGCCAATGACTGGGGGATTTGGTGGAGGAAGCTGGCGAGGTTCTGGTTGACGACCTCCTCATTCGCTGGCTCAAGTGGCCCTTTGAATCGGTCTAATTTGCCCCACTGGATTAGATGCTCAATTTCATTTTTGAGCTGCCAGCACTCTTTGGTATCATGCCCGTGGTCTCGGTGGAAGCGGCAGTACTTGGTCATGTCCCTTCGGACCCCGTTACCTCGGAGGAGAGGATGCCGAGGAATCTGGCGCTCAATCTCCATCAGAATTTGCGCCCTCGGCACAGTGAGAGGGGTATAGCGGTCGAACCTTGAGCTGGGCTCCGGGTCCGGTCTCGAGGCGGCAGCGTAGGGGCTCCATGGCGGCGAGGTGGGCTTGCGCGGCGATAGGCTCGGCGCTTGTCGAGCTTTTCACCTCCTTCTTCTTCTACTGCTCGGACTGAGCCGACCTTCTCGACTCCTTGACTCTAGCGTACTTGTCCGCCAGAGACATCATGTCCGAAAGGCTCTTCGGGAGTTGACCTCTAGGGCCAAATAAAAGTCTCCCGCCTTTGATACCCCTCCGGCCAAGGCGGACATGGCCACCTCGTGATTGAGGTGGTCGACTTCTAGCAGGACCGTGTTGAAACGGCCAAGGTAGTTCTTCAGGGATTCCCCCTCTCTTTGCTTAACTTTCGAGAGGGAATCAGATCTCCGCCGGTGATGACGGCTGCTGACAAATTGGCTGATAAACAGACAGCTCAACTCGTCAAAAGAATCAATAGAACCTGGCTTCAGGTTGTTGAACCAGTTTCGAGCAGACCCTCTAAGGGTAGAGGGGAAAGCATGGCATAGAATCGCATCTGACGCTTCATGGAACATCATGATGGACTTAAAGCTGCATAGGTGGTCATCGGGATCAGTAGATCCATGGTAGGGCTCGATGGTAGGGAGCTTGACATGAGGGGAATCACTTCCCTCATGATCCTCTCGGTGAAGGGGATGCCCTGATCCATCTTCGGCTGGGATAGAGGAGCCTGCCTGACAGCGTCTAACTCCTGACGCCACTCCTGTCACATCTCCTGCATCTGCTGCCTGATTCCCTCATCCAGAGTGATAGGAGGGATCGGGTGATGGGATGGCGGCAGCGGTCGAATCTTGGGAGGACACCGGGGAGTGGGAGCGAGCCCGATGAGATCTAAGTGGGCTCCCTCCTCTGGCCTAGTGGGGCATTGGATTCGCCCCTGTAGGTCGATGAGGGTAATCCGCTGCCCGAGCGGATTAGAGGAAGAGTTGCTGGAGGAATGGGGCCGGCCTCTTCTTCATGAAGTGGCGGAACAGGAGCCGCCGGTGGGGAACCCTTTGAGCTCCTTGAACAAGCTGGGTCAGGGCCTGGACCTGCTGAACCAGAGCGGCGAACTGTCCAGGGTCACCGCCGGAGCTGACGGTGAAGGGGTTTCAGCTGGTGGTGGTAGCAAGGACTCCGCGCCGTTGGTTGGATCAGGCCTCTGAGATGCAGCCTGACCCTGAGCCTCAGAGGTGGCTCTCTTTCGTTGGCCATTAGAGGATTTTTCTTCTAATCTGGATCCTTGTCTCCTAGAATACAAGTTTACGGGACTTGTGGCCCTTTCTCTAGCGCCAATCTGTTGCCACGAAATCCGTTCTCCGACTCGGGTGCTGTTGGGCTTTGAATTCGGACTCGACTCTTGGCTGGGACCTGCAAAACAATCCTCGAGCAGAGGGTGGTTTGGGGGGCCCTCTGGAAGACCCTCCGATGCCCAAGTTAGTGGAGATTCACAGCAAGCAGACAAATGAGAGAAGGATCCCCGAGGAAGAGTTCCTCTAAGGGTGGTGCAAGGAGCTATGTCTGAGCTCTGGAGTGTGAGTGAGTGAAAGAGAGGTGTCTTGAGTGTGCAGAATACCATACCTGAGGGGATCTGAGGCTGTGATATTTATAGGTAATCACCTGATTCCTTGGGCACATCACAGGAGGTCTGAAAGTTGTTGGGATTCGAAACTGATTCGAATCAGGCTGTTACAAGGCCAGTAGGATCCGTATCCGGTTGGTTAGAGAATCAACGGCCAGGAAGAGGTTGTTACAAGGCCAATAGGATCCGTATCCAGTTGGTTAGAGGATCAATGGCCAGGAAGAGTAGACGGTGCTTCAAGATTTAGCGACTACATAGGCTCCAGGCCATTTCTGGTAGCGTAGGCATGATTTCCTATTTGAAATCTTGTTAATTTAAGTGTATTCCGCAAGGCGTTTGAGTACCTCGGTCAGGCCGAGGTATAGAAGATGGCTAAATCTGCCGAAGTATAGTGTGAGACTCAATTTACCGAGGTATGGGATAGTTCGGCCTTCTTGAGACACAGAATGGCTCGGCTATCCGAGGTATAACGAGGCCCGGCCTACCGAAGCGCAGGATGGTTCGGTGGCGATAGCTCGGCCTGTGAGGATATGATAATAGTTCGATCAGCCGAGGTATAGTTCGATCAGCCGAGGTATAGTAATAGCTCGGCCAACTGTTACACGAAAGCAGTTTGAAGGGGATAGCCTACTCATTGCTATCTTTCGGATGTGACAGCTATGCGATAGGGTGTATGGGCTAGCCTTAGTCGATGTCTTGAATTGCATGAACATTAATAATGATATTTTACTCTCATCATTAACTTAGATTAATCTGCGCAGAATTCCTTAACCATTTGATCCCTGTGGTTTTTTCATATTTTGTTAAAAGAGAATTTATTAATCAATCAATTAAAAGTTCTGGACATCAATTTTTTCATATTTTGAAGAAGCTGTCTATTACCAGTACACCATGAGCAGCCTGAACAACCATTTGGACCATGAACTTCGAAAGAAAAGGTCATGTCAACAATTTTTTAAGGACATGGAAAGCTACCGCGGTCTTTTTTTTTTTTTTTTTCTTATAAACATGGAACGCATTTGGGATGCAGATGATGGCTTTGAACACCATATTGATTTGAGACAACTTGGCAGCACCCATGTGTTTTGGTATTTTGAAATTTTAAGTTGACTGGAAATAGTGCGGGTCTCGAAGGAGGTGGTAAGAATGAAGACATAAGGTTAGGTGGATAAAATTTTATATATGTGTAAAGATGAAAGATCCAAATTGATTTCATTCAGTCAGTTGGAAGAAATATAGAAACAAAGAATGCTACGAAATCTAATTGTCCAAAAAGGAGGTGTGGCCATTAGCTTGAACTACATCTAGGCCATGTGCCTTCACAACCCAAACATCAAGAATCGATCTCTCCATCGCAGCCATGCGAACAAAGTTTGGTGGAGGGGAACAAAAGTTCAAAGGTTGGTAGAGGAGAACAAAAAGGTCAAATGCTTCATCTGATACTTTATGCAGTACATCAGGTGCCGTGATTTTAGAAACTTACTTGAACTTTAAGTTACTCTTTGAGGGCGCAAGGCCATTGAATCATTGATGGTCGATGGACAGATTAATAATATTCTCCAGTTTTTCCCAAAGTGAATTTCTAAACTTCTTTCTTTGAAGTTTGTGGTCAATATATATTATCTAATTATTTTTCAACTTATAATCTTAGTTAATGATGATGTTGAAGATCAGCTGGTAGCTATTATTGTAGAACTAACAATTAATATGGAGCAAGTAAGGGAGAAAATGAATGGTTATGAACCCATCTAATTTACATAAATAATCTATCTGCTTCATATGCACGAAAGAACTGCACTTGAATCTGGCACAAATAGTTTAGCCATAAGAAGAAGAAACGGGCTGCATTAAACCCTCAAGAACCAACAAAAGCACAGTGCAGTACCATGGCGCCAGGTATTTAACAAAAAACCAACCATTTGATTACCGTTCTTCACAACTTTTTTATATTCTTCCCTCTTTACTTTTAAAATAAAGGAACCAACCAGCTGCTATATATATTTTTTAAAAAAGAACCCCATAAAATATTAATAAGCAATTCAGGGACTTAATGACAGAGGCCTAGAGATTCGCAACAAATTCCCAAAGCTCATGGCCTCTTGCATTCCAGTGACCAGATAGTTCTGCAAATTAATTTAAAAAACTCATCAAAAACATCCTCTTCAACTCATTGCTACATGAACTTGGTATACAAAATTTATTACTTTCACTCCGTAAATGTACCCGTGATGGACAAGACATCATCAGTTTCCCTCTTATTATTTTATATCTACTTCGTATAGATGTATCCCAGCTCAGTTTGCTATATCCGTTTTTTAACCAATGATACTTTATAATTAATTTAATAAAATAAATAAATATTAATTAAATTTTTTTAGATGTGATAATTTAAGTTGATGAAATTTTATTCATCTTTTTTTTTATAACAAAATGGATTCGTGATATGGATCAGAGTCCGAATCATTACAATATGTAAAGTACTACATTCATAAAGATGAAAGCCATTTTAAAATTTACTTGCATGATAATTATAATCAATTGCCTCTAGCATGAAGGCCAATCGTTATATACCTTTATTGTTCTGCTTTTTTGCATTCAAAATTATTCTGTTCCTTGATTGGCAGTTGTTACGGTTAATTCCTTATATTGTAAAAATATTATATTTTTATCATTCAATTTTATTATATATAATTAATTAAAATTAATAAAATAATTAATATATATTTTGATGCAAAAATATGAATTAATTAATAGTTTCATATGTTAGCTATTTTTTAAAATTTTAATTTATTTTATATAATGTAACATGAGAAATGCAATATCATAAGATATGATTAGATATTTAAGAATCAAAATAAAATTTAAATAAAAGCCTGAGCGTCAATAATAGATTTTTAGCTAACTTTTTATTTAAAATTTACTTTGCCCGAATGATATTGCTTCTTTGGCAAAGTAATAGCCCCACCCCATTGGTTCAATTATTGGCCTCCTAACCCCACCGATTTGATATGCTGACATGCACAACTAATCATCTTCAAGGATACTGGATTTCTTGTCAACCAGATCCAAGAATCTTGTTGTTACACGTGGCTTGCGATCTCACCCATCCATCAGCGGTATGGGTACCAGAGATGCTGATTTGATTTGCCTGTGCTCGAGTTGGTGAGCTGCGGACGGAAACGCTGGTCCTTCGGCACCCGCCAGCTCGCACAACTTCCCACAACTTCCCATGGTCGCCCAAACGCAATCATCTCTCCTCTTCTTCCCTCCGGGCCCCCATTGACATCAATCCCCTACCCAACCCCTCTCCGCCTCGCTGCCCCCAAACCTCGCTGCGCCACGACTCCACCCTTTGAACGCCACGATCCCAGCCGGGCAAATATTAATATCCAGGCCACATCCACGGCTAATCACACCCGCCTCCAAATTTCAGCACCCCAAGGTGAGAAAGGCAGGACGCCAGCCATCCCCTGCTCCTCGGCCACGCCCTCGCCGAAAAAGGCGTGGTGGCGTCATCGAAGGAGAAAGCGCTTCCGTGGAGGCGAAACTAAAACCGTCACCCTCCCATCGTCGGTTAGCGTCTCCCCCGCTCCTCACCCTCACGGTGTGACCCCTGCTGGGTCGAGACCGCGCGCGATAAAGCCCGGCCGCCGAGGCCGAGGTAGGAATGCGCCACCGCTTGGACGGCTGAGATCCAATCGGCGTCTGGGATTCGATGGGGAACTCGCTGGGGTGCTCGGCCTCCGGCGAGCGGCTGGTATCGGCTGCGAGGGACGGCGATCTGGTGGAGGCCAAAATGCTGCTGGAGTTCAACCCCTGCCTCGCCAAGTACTCCACTTTTGGCGGCCTCAATTCCCCGCTCCACTTCGCCGCTGCTAAGGGACACAACGAGGTCCCTTCTCTTCTCTCGCTCTCCTGGGGAAAAAAAAAAGTTTATGATTTTTTTTTTTAAAAAAAAAGCTTTCCCCACCATTTGTCGATTTGATTCCTTGACTGTCTGATTAGATTGTTATGCTGCTGCTCGAGAACGGCGCCGAGCTGAATTCAAGAAACTATTGTGGCCAGGTATTTAAAACAATTGATTCTTTTGCCCAGCAATCTTTAGCCGCCTTCTTCTTATTTATTTAGATTCTTTTTTTTTTTCTGTTTTGATTTTGTAATACAGACAGCGTTGATGCAAGCTTGCCGGCATGGGCACTGGGAGGTGGTGCAGACTCTGCTGCTCTTCGGAAGCAATGTATGTATGAATTCGCGAATGTGTCAGTGTCGTTCTACGGATTCTACCCTCTTATCACAGGAAAGTTGGAATCTTTTTAGTTTTTGGAGTGATTTTGAGAAATGGTCTGTGGGATTTAAAGGTTACGAGAGCCGACTACCTGAGCGGCAGGACAGCGCTCCACTTCGCCGCAGTGCATGGGCATGTAAGATGCATCAGGCTTCTGCTTGCTGACTTTGTCCCGAGTGCTCCCTATGATGCGGCGGCTTGGTCCAAGAACGGTGGAGACAAAGGAGGCAGCAAAGGCAGCAGCCCTGATTCCTCTTCGGGGCGTAAACATGATCAATCGTGCGTCGGTCTTTGCTTTAATGGTTGCATGATGCCTTAAGCAAGCCCTGATAACCAAACATTTAGTTAGAGCTTAGTCGTGTTTTGTTTGCTGCAGCGCGCTCTTGAGGTTTATAAACAAGCCAGCGGATGGTGGCATTACGGTTCTCCACATGGCAGCTTTAAATGGGTATTTTGATTGTCTACAGCTGTTGCTTGATTTAGGTGCCAATGTCTCGGCGGTGACTTTTCATTACGGCTCAACTATGAATTTGATAGGTATCTTTGAATTTTTTGTACATCAAATATTGGTTGCTATTTGTTTACTTTATAAGGCAACGGCTTTTGCTCTCATGGATGTGGCAGGGGCTGGAAGCACTCCATTGCATTATGCAGCTTGTGGAGGGAACCTTAAATGTTGCCAGGTAAATCTGATTGTACTTTTCTTTTCGGTGAACATAATGTAAAATGCCATCTCTATTATATGAAAGACGTGTGGTTTATTTTGTTGTTTTTAGCTGTTTGATTTGAAGATATTTCTTTGTACAGATACTTCTTGCTAGAGGTGCTAGTACGTTGACTTTAAATTGCAATGGGTAAACATTCCTTCTCTGTCAATCACTATTAATAGCCTCGGTAACCATGACTCTTCTTACGAGTGGAATCTATTGTTCCCTGATGCTTAAAGCAATCATTTTTTGTTTTGTACCTTTTCAGGTGGCTTCCACTTGATATTGCTAGGATGTGGGGACGTCATTGGCTGGAGCCATTACTGTCACCCAATTCTGCTTCAACCATACCGTCTTTCCCCCTATCTAGCTACCTTTCCCTACCTCTTATGAGCATACTTAATATAGCAAGGTACAGTGGTTGCCATTTATGTCTCTCCTCTTGCTTATGAATTTTCATTGAAAAGTGGTGCATTCTTGTCATGTATCATGTTTCTTTATCAATTAATCGGTAGCTTCTTTTGCACATATTATCAAAGAGAGACATTAGATCAATTCTGTTCTATCTGTAAAAAGGTTGGTCATTGAGCAACATAAGGTCAAAGCTAGTTTGCTTGATGTTTAAGTTGAACATGCTGGAACAAAGCATGGCATGTTACCATTCTTCAAAAAATATTATGTCATCTAGTACAATTTGTATTAATTATCAAGATTATGGTTATTCGTCATTGCTCTAAGTTTGTTGAAAATCATAAATTCACAGAGGAACAAAATTAAAAGCCTGAGAATTCAGAGACAGTTTACTGAAAATGATGGATCGATGATAGTGACGAAGCAGAAGGTGAGTCAACGGTAAGGTTGCTCATTAGATTCTGAAGGACACAATTTTGAAATATGGTATCAGCTTCTCCATACAAAAGGGCAAGGCTACGTATATTTGACCATCTCCAAACCTCGCAATGGTAAGAGCCGTGTGCATTGGGCCACCCTTTGGTGGTAATAACAAAGCAATCAAGACATAATTACTGTATGTCAGACAGGCCAAATTTGGTTAATTTTGTATGTCTTTGAAGTAATATGTGGAGGAGCATTGGAGAGAACGTGTTATCCTAAACTATTCTGTCTAAATTCAAAAGGAGAGCAGAACCTAGATGTGCAGTACAATCTCTTATATGCATCACACCTTTTGAACTGTCCCTGGTGTGCATGTGTGCTTCAAGTGGGGCCTCATGTTAATTGGGAAGGGGTGCTCTGCATAACTTCTTGGTCACAGGAATATATGTCCATGCGTATATGGATGATTCTTCTTATTTTGAAACCATCCATTGTGAGCAAATATGGAATTTATCTATCTCAGCTCTGTTTTCCATTTTAAAAGGCCACAGAAGGACCAAAATTTCGGACCATGATCTCATCGCCTGTCCCTTACCTTCTTGAACCATAAATCTATGGTTTACTTCTAACATGTTAAACATTGTATTGTCTAACTCGTGATAATTATTCTTAAGCATGTCAATATATTATACATCAAATTGATATATTAATATCCTTTCAGGTAACAAGAAGTTCATTGGTCTATTGAATACTTGTGGAACTTTCTAGTTAGTTATGTAAATATAGGAGGTTACAAGAAGTTACTGGGAACAACCATCACATCATGGTTATTTCATTCTGTAACCTGGTTCCAGTTTTTTGTATTTTTTGAATGAATCATGGGCTGTTTTGAGAGACATTTGAAAGCACTTGTTTCAGAGTAAACAAAAGCATCTCGTTCGGCCTCAAGTTAAAATATGATTAAAGGAAGATACTTGTGTTAGTCTCCCCTTTTTAGCATGGCCCATTGATCAAGGCAAGATATTTTGCTTTATCCAAGATTTCAGACAATCTTTTAATTAACTCTTGGGATCCACTCTTGATGACAAACTTCATGTAGTATGAACCAGGAAAACCTTTCATATATTTGCCCGAGTCATATGTATTGACCTAACTCTCATGCGCCAGTTATAATTTTCAATTGGACCTAACTTCTTGTTGGAAATCACTCTTTGCAGCCAAATAATGCCCTGCACTGGCAAAATGTATCTTCTCTTCTTGTGAGGTCCTCTGCCACTCTACTTTCCATCCTGATCAAGCATAACCTCTTATTGAAAGAATTAAAATATCAGATATATGGCAGCAGCCCACCTGGAACTGTGATGGGGTGTTTGGTTGCTTGATGTAAGGAGGGTGATCCTGATAAAATTCTAACCGAGTCTTCTCTTAGTTACAGAATATTCATAATTTTTTGGTGTCCGTGAATTGAGGAAACCAGTGGTCAACAAACAGGAAAAAAAGGAGCCGATGAATATATTTCAACTTGTCCTTATTCAGAGTTTGTATCCATCAGAAAAACATATTAGGTATGTACTTTTATGCACAATGAATGATTCTATAGATCATTTGAAAAAATGAAAACTAAACTAAGACCCTTTAAAGCTGCCAAGAAGAATATAGTTTATATTGTTATGCATACGCTTTAAGGATCTTGGTTTAAATATATGATAAAATAGACAAAAAATAAAAAAAATTAAGAATCTGTGCCATTTTGGAAGTGAAAGGTAATTGATTTTGCAAGGCACGTCTGGATCATGGCTTGCTGTCCATCAAATATCAGTCCTGTTAATTGGTATGATCATAACAGTTAATCAAACAGTCCTCTTTGTACCATAACAGTACCATAGCTAGGTAAAGACAGCCTGCAAGAGTGATGGGAAAGACGACAATGGAATTATTTTCCCATCATAGAAGAAGAGGAAGCTATGATAGGAGCAATAAGAGTTATTTTTTCCTTAAAAAGATTAAATAAATATTAGTTCATGACATGAGGTGAGCAAAGGAGTCTGTGGATGTTGAGATTGGAATATGGGCTTTCCTAACTTGCTTTAGAGGGTTGGCTAAATGTTCAATCATGATCTTTTGTCATCACAGATAACTAATATGACACTTCCATATCAGTTAGGTTTATTTAAGAATTTTTTTATAGAATTTAATATTTTACTCTTCAAATTCAACCTTTTCATGACAATTACGTGAACTGAAAATAGGAACTATGCAGAAATTTTAGGAAGAGAGACTACCGCATAAATTTTGGGAAAGGGGGTCCCCCCTGGAATTTTTGTAGGAGACTCCAAAAACATTTAGATCTTTGGGGGACCTTGGCTGTGGCCCTGGCCCCCTTGGATCTACTTCCATTGTGCATACGATATTGGAAAGATTGTTTATCTGGTATTCTCTGATGCTGAACATGTCTCCCTTTTTTGAGAACTTGGTTAATTAGATTTGATCTGATGTTTTACATAGATCTGTCCCTGCAACTTTGTAAAGTTGCATACCAAATCGTTCCTGATTAATTCAAAAATCTTGATTTAGAGAAGTCAGAATATAATGCTAGCTTGATGCTAACCATTTCATTCTTGAAAAGCACACTCTGGTTATGCAAATGCAGGCATTTTGTGAACCTTAATGGATTTTCAAATTTAGTCCAAGAATTTGGATCTGAATTGAGTTAATTGGGGCTTTAGAAAAGAAGATATGAAATGTCATCAACTTATAGTTCGGATCTTGTTGAACTAGAAAAGAAAAAGTTGATTTGAAGTACTAGAGCATGCACAAAGTTGCAAATCAACATTCTCAAGCTATGACTAATGAATTAATTGGTAAAAAGCTTTCATTGCGGGACATCCTATAGGATGCTAGGATGGGTTACTGGCGCAAGTGTTGGGAAGGACCATCAATTTCGGCATGGGACACCCTTCATCCTAAGCAAGGTATATTGAACCATATCGAACCACTTAGAACAAGGTGCACTGAACCATACCGGTGTGGAACCGGTATAATTCACTATTTTGAAATGGTAACCTCATACTGTGTTAAACTACCCCGTATATTCTTGTACCATGCCAAACTACCCGATTCAATTCGGTACAGTATGCTTCGTATCGAGTCATACCAGTTTGGTACCAAAATGGTACCAATTCTCAATGCAATAAACTTTGGTCCTAGGTTTTGGGATAAGCCCGTCTCATGGAATTTAAAACCTTGGATATCATTAAATTATCGATCAACTAAAGTTCATATATCTTAATCACTTCAAGTTGTCATGACAAGGACAAATTTTCTCCATTTTCATAAGATGCATATTGACCTGGCCATATTCATAATTAGAAAGTATCGAAACCTTTAGATTATTACTTGGAAACATTTACCCATCATTTTGTTTAAGGAAACAGGGTTGAATTGCTGAATCCTTTTTTGTTTTTGTATATGGAAAATCATGATTAATAAGTTGCAAAGTAACCTTCTATGGTTGGTTCTCATCATAGACATCGAGGTGGTTTGCTGGAATTCAGGATTCTAATGGAAGATCCACAGACAGATTTTTATTATCAAATATTGTAGAAGAAAGCTTTATTTCAGTGGAATCATTGTAATTAAGTAGGTCGGTCATCCTTAAAGACCATCAGATCAGTCTGAAAAAGAATAATCCTGACATGGAAATGCATGAATGGGAAATCTTATAATACAATAGAAATAATTTTTATAAGAGTTGTATTGTTCAATTAAGTTTGTCTTGTACTGCCAAAATCAGTTTGTTATCTGCTACTCTCTTTCCATTCTCATCCCTTCGGCCTCAAAACCATTACATACAAAAATGAGTGAAATTTGGTCTTGATCTACGAGGAGATGCTGAGATTTGCTCAGGGAGTAAAATTTGAATTACAATCTGACCCGTCATCAATTGACTCTTTTCTTTAGATTGAATCTGACTTCTAGAAGCTAGATTCAATATTCTGAATCAGTCTACAATCAACTTTACTCAATGTAGTTTTGCTAAAAGCACGCCTGGCAATTTTGGAAGAAGTAAAAGTTTTGGACTCAAGATTGACTTCCATATTCCTGGGTTCAAACCGGGATGCAGATGTTGTGGAACTTCTTTTGGTTGCAATCTGCATCACTTGCAAATTCAAAAGAATTACATGTCTATAAGAGCAAGGTGATTTTATACTAGAAGACGTTGAAAATACAGTTATCAGAAAACTCTAATATATTAAAATTTAAGTTAATAGAGAACCTAGTTCCTACTAATCATCAACAAAGATAATTATGGTACCAAATAGTTAATCATGGTACATGTTCGCTATCATTTATATTCTTTTGGAGATTCTTTTGAGTTTGCATTAAACAGTAAAGTCTTAATTTCAATCAATAAGTTGGATCAAACATAATATTTGTTACTTCCATTTTTTAACACAAGAAAATGGTGTTGTTACATTTTCCCATTCAAAAAAAGATGTAGAACAAGGAGCTTGGCAAGAAGCCAAGCAAAAATAGATTAATAAACGAAGAAAAGAAAAGAAAAGAAGAAGAAGAAAAAGAAGAAAAATAAGAAACAAATGCTGATGGAAAGATTTGTTATGAAGTCATCTAGACTACCACCCCCCATCAGTGCTCCCACTTTTTTGTTCTGACATTTCCCTATTTAATTTACTACAGCAGCTTTCTGAACTAAATTGATGTCATCTTATCCCAGCTTATTTTGGGTCTATTTTGGAGGATTTAGTATTAAATTTTAGCTCCTGCATCTTTTCACACTGTTTTGCCTCATCTTCTTATTCTTTTGAAGTTTCTCCCAAACTTATGATTCTGGGTCACCCTGACTTCCATTCATGTACATCACCCTAAGCCAACCCATCCATTCTGCTCTGGTGACACAATATCTTATTTATGGTGAAAACTGATGTCATGCATGTAGATCAGGATGAGTGGGTGTAGCACAAAAGACGGATCAAGTACCATGTAGACAATAGATCTAATGCCCCACAAATGGCAGATCAGCATTAAGCAAACAAATTACCAGGGGGCACAAGTAGTTGATAAGGTGCCCTCATATTTAGCCGATCCAGATCGGAGGTCATACTTTGTCTAGTACGGATGGCATGGATAAAGAGATTAAGAGAGGGGGAGATAGGTGTTCTGTAGAATAAAGAGAATATTTGGCTTTCTATTTTAAGATTATGCCTCACAAAATTATGATGCTGGTATATAGGCCTAGATCAATCTCTATATTTTCGATCTGCATCCGAAGTTTACATTAAACATTACTTGTCAAGTTGATATAACTTTTTACTGATCACATATAAAAAAAGTACATGGCATTTATTTAATAAGTAATGAATTAATTATATTTTTCTTAAGAATAAAAAAATAAAATTCCTAAGAAAATGCTTATCTAGAATTTGTGTTCAACTGTTATGACCATTCAATGATGCATGTATAACAATAACTGTCATACAACGCCTCTTTGCAGAGAGTGTGGATTGCAATCCTCAACAACCCCTTCTGATGATAGTGATCTCTGTGCTGTTTGTCTGGAAAGAGCCTGCAGTGTAGCGGCTGAAGGTATGTCTCGGACCCTCCCTCCCAAATGCCCACCTGATTATTATAACACTTAAGTCATGGATTATCTAGTCTCTGCTTTTACTTGCTGTCGTAGTCAACAGTAACAAATGTGTGATCCATGTCATAGACACATAGCAATGCACAGTACATAAAAAAAGAATTCACCACATGTCAGTAAGAAAGTGCTAGGATTTGATGAAAATAAAGCATGGAAGAAACACTAATGAGAGGAAGAGGAAATCAATAGATCTAGTAGATTGTAGGGATCTCTGTTTCTTATGGAAATCATCAGTTCATGGATGAAAACTTTATTAAATATAGAATCCACTAAATGCAAGACTCATTGGTTTGTGGTGTTTGGTAAAATGGAAATGTTTCAAAAAGTGTTGAGTTCATCTAGGGAGCATGAAAATCTGATTAGATGTAGTGGAGGGCGATATATAACATTTGTGAGATGTAGGAATCCATTGCACCCTTGAGAGAAAGAAGGGGGTTGTTGAGGGAAAGGGGTCAGAGGAGAGGTTTGTGGTAACCAAGTATTAAAGTTACTTGGTGATAGTGGATGAGGTTCACAGTCTTAAATAAATGTTAGTGACAAGATTAGTAATTGATGATGGCACTGTAAACAATTGGATGTTGGTGCTATAAGATTGTTTTGGCAGCATCATATTCTGATTGTGGCACGATGAACAATTGATGGAGGTTCAGCTGTCGTAGAGGGTCAAGGTGGTTGATCATTGAGTAGGTCGATCATGATCTTGGGGAGTGCAATTCTGAATAGAAATGTGTCGTGATGGCAGTCATGGTAATCTAGAATGTCAATTTATGAAGCACGAAGACCTTGTAAATGAGATGATCTTTAGTAACATGTCAAGTATTTATCAACGGCCATTGCATTTGAAGATATGAACTTTGGATTGTTAGTCCATACTATTTGCATTTTTGTTATATTTGTTTGTACTAAAGGAGTTGGTGGAGCTACTGGGGGTGAAGGAAGGACCCTTTATTGACTTGGAGTTTTCTTCTGTACTCTTCTATTATTTTTTAGTCTATTGAAAGAATGGATCTCGACCTTTGGTTGATAAGGAGCATTATTGCCAGCTAGTTGTGTTTTTCTTCTTTTCTAATTCAATCTATATCCTCAAACCCTTTCCACCACACCCCTACCCCCCCCCCCCCCCAATCTCTTGCCTGCTTTGGCTGTCAGCCATCTGTGTCACTGTTGGTGGCATTGAGACTTTCTTGACTTCCCCGTGCTCTGCCTCAAAATTCTCCACTTCTTTCCTATCCCCTGTCTGTATCCAAGGGCCCACGCCCTTTCTAGCCTCATCATCATGGTTGACAACACCTTGACCCTCTCTGACAGTCCTTATTCATGTACTGCACCTCCTCCTATGCTATCAGCACCCTTTTCAATGTGCTCTCTAGGCGAATATGTCATCACAAGAGTCAGCAATGCCAACAGCTATGTTGCATCTTGTAGGCATCTGTAGTCCGTTCTTATTTGAGATCTAGGAGAAGGTTGGGATGAAAAAGGAAGAGTCACAAATTTT
The DNA here is from genome assembly GCA_900491605.1 of Calamus simplicifolius. Classification (NCBI taxonomy): domain Eukaryota; kingdom Viridiplantae; phylum Streptophyta; class Magnoliopsida; order Arecales; family Arecaceae; genus Calamus; species Calamus simplicifolius. Next base: position 130,415 of record UESW01004626.1, on the reverse strand, counting down.
GTTTCTTTTTTTTTTTTTTGAAAAAAAAGCTGATGCTGATAACCTTTAAAATCCGTTATCTGGTCATCCGTCTGAGACCCTCCACTCTCAATTTTGTGGTCAATATTACATGCCTGTATGGAAAATTGAGAGTATTATAGCAAGACCTTGTTTACTTTGTTTTGGATAGCAACTTGTTTCATTTGAAATTTGATTTGTTCAAAAAAAAAATTGCTGGCCTAAATCATTTTAAACTCGTATATGTAGGGTCCCGCATTGTTATTATTTGAAGATCATTAATGAAAAATTTACTCACTCAGAAATTCTGGCTTTACGAAGCATTTCAGCTTGAATCCAAACATCTTGTTGGTGCACCTCAATCTTAGTGTTCCTAAGAATTAGTTGAGGCTTGAATTTCTTTTTCACAATGAGGGAAATGCTTCTTGCTATCCTTATAATGTTCTCCAAATTTAAAATTTGAAGAAAAAGAAGGTTTACCTTCTCTTTCTACTTATCTGTTGTCTCATAGTACTCAAGGGCAGAATTCCCTTTGACTATCCTTTATCACCTAATGCGAGTCATCCCAACTCCCCAAAAATAGAAGATGAGAGATAAAGATGGGAGAAAAAATAACATTTAGGCATTTAATTGCAGGGATTCCTCATTATTTCTTTATTTATTTTCCATCTTATTCTTCTTCTCTTCCCTTATATCCAAAGCTTTCTCTCACACTAATCTTTTTGTTGCACTTTTTTCTCATCCTAGTACTGGTAGCTGCATAATAAATGTGATGCATTATCATACCTAATAATGGATAAGACATAAATAGGCAGTAACCTGGTTTGCTAGGGCGGCCCATCAGATATTTGAGGGCAAATTGGAAAAGGCAATACATTGCATGAAACCTCATATGTAAATTGAGGACCAGATTCAATCCATTTGAGGCAGGGCTAATCTGTTTAATCATATGCACAACTCAATCCAGCTTCAAAACATGCTGATTTCCACCAAGAGAGAAATTTTTCTGTTGAACTGAATGCTTGACGTCTCAGGTTTCAGGTTTATGGATCCTTTTTTAAAAGTAGTTCTTTCCATTGTTTTCGGACTTAAAAAACAAGTTTGCATGTCTATGTTCTTTTGTATGCCTCGAAATGTTATATGTGATGCCTTGAATATATTGCCATAAAAGTTTGGGTTCCTGTAGAAACACAAAATATTTGAATGGGTACAACGTTAAGATTTCAGTTTTCCTCATCCAAAGCATCAAACTAAATTAGGTCCCATATTATGACCTATGTTTTTTCATCCTTTTTTTTTTTGTTTAATTTTCAGGCTGTGGCCATGAACTGTGTGTAAAGTGCGCACTCTATCTTTGCTCAACCAGCAACATCCCATCTGAAATGATAGGACCACCTGGGTCAATCCCATGCCCTCTATGTCGAAATGGGATCATCTCATTTATTAAATTAGCCAGTTCCCCGGCAAAAGGGATCAAACCAAATCTAGCCCTAAGCCTCTGCAACCCATGCATTATTCATCCTCGTGTGGAGCAACCAGAAACATGTTGTAGATCTGAGATCCGGAAAAACAGTGTGACAGCAATTTCTTCAGAGCTTACTTGTCCGCTCACTTGCAGCCCATTCCCTTCTGCAGCCACCCCCACCTGCACCTGTGACAATGATCCATGCCCAACCCTTGAACCCCGAGGGGAAACTCGGGCACAATCCCCTTGTCACTCACAGAGTGCACCAAACGAGCTGGACAAAATGGAAGAGCAGGGAGATGATAGAATGAGCTGCTCAGGTTTGTTCTGGAATAGAAGAAGCTACCATAGAGAGCACCAGTGCAATTCAGAGATAAATACTTGAATTTTTTTCTTTTTTCTTTTTTGCTTGTGAATAGTCTACTTCATAGGATTCCAGTGTGAGAGATGACTGGCTATTGTTTTTTTTAGTGGCTCGCCTCATTATACATCTCATATTCAGCTATGTACATGTTATTTGCATTCTCTTAGTTTCACCTGGAATATTTGTGGTTAGCTGCAGCTCCTTCAAATCTTTCAGGTAATTTGAACGTCAGGGTCGATGGTTTTGTAGTTCACCATAAATTATTGTATCAGGTCTATGCCTTTGTTAGCAAATCATTGGACTTCTGGACTTCTGATTACAAGTATTATTGGAGTAGGCTTTTATTGGGCACTTATTTGTTTTCCCTGACAGTGAAATCTGGTTTTCTGTGACATGTTTGAATCACACCCCTATGATCAATGGTGGATACACGAGTAGTCTTTCTATTTGACGCATTTGATGTTGTTTAACGTGCTGAAACTTAGATTGCTTTCTCTCACATTAAATTTCATTGACAGCGTGCAACCTCTCTCTCTCTAGCTCGAGCCTAAGTAGCATAATTTATCAAACGGGAGTACAGAACTGAGTTGATGCTACAGTCTCCATCATGGGCTAAGGAAATTCAGGTGCCCAAAATCCTGAAGGAAAAAAGAGCCACTCTTAGGAGAGTCAATCAGCAACCTTGATTGGCTTCCATACATAAATGAGATCCTAAGACATCATTACAATGCTGAAGTATTAGGCAACAGTCAGAGGATGAGAGGATTGACAGATAATAAAAATACAACTCAAGTCCTCGACATGATTAATGATAATCAAAGAATAATTTTCCACCTAACTGCTGTTAGTCTCTTGGTGCTTGGAATGACCGACGCACCTTCACCATGGTCTGGGAAAAAATGACAGGATCATACAGCATCATCCATCCCATGCATATATGGAATGTTAGACGCACATGCAGTCAAATAAGCTTACATACTCAGCATTGAATGCAACGAACCTTGAGCTGCGTTTTGTCAGGAGCAAGGTTTTCATTTCTACATCCGATGGCCATCCGTTTTCTAGCATGTCTGCAAGAGTATATCTACATTATGATCAGATTTACTACAGACACTCGTGGACATGATGCGATAGTTATCGTTAATGTCAGCATCATACACATCAATTGCCTATATAGATATTGATGTGGCTGACCAAGCGACTAACGAATTAAACAACCGCGGAGCCTCGGCCTCGAACTCCAGGGTCCCTCTTGACCTAGGACTTCAGCGTCCCCCCCTCGGCCTAGGACCTCGGAGCCTCCTTTGGCCTCGGTTCCAGAGACTTCCATATGCAACCGCCACGTGATCCACCAACCGTCTGTCACCGCCATGTGACCCATCAATCATCTATGATCGTGCGTGGCCACTGCTAGTTACGACGCACACCTGACGTGACTAGGCCTACCTACCACTTATGGCATCGCACCAGATAGGGGGCTGGCAGGCAGGACCACCCCTGACAAACTCAGGGATGATTGCGACATGTCCCAGTCAGCCTTACTGTCTGTCCTCTACTAGACAATAATGTCTCGGATACAATGACCTTCCAAAAGCGGATAAAGGGGACTTTCGGATAGGTATAAGAATCTTTACTCATAACGAGAGAAGGAATCTGAACTCCAAGCAATTCAACTAAGTCTTTTAGTCCTTATTTCACTACTATTTCTTAAGTCACTCACTGGAGCATCTGAGGGTCCCTATCGGAATGATCGGTCTCTTAGGATTTTCTTGCAGGATTTTTGTTCGAGCAAGGAACACCAGGAGATTTCAAACCCCTGTTCATCATCCTCTGGATCCTCTTCGTTACTCGATGTTCGAGGAACGTAACATTCGAGAAACGTAATTTGATGGCAACATATATCATAGTGCTAACAGTTTTATAACTTTAGAATTACTGTGGTTGATTAATCTTCACAAAAACGAACAGCTATAGTGGACAACATATTTCGTCATATTGGATTTGAAACATGAACGCTTGCACAGAAAAATTGTCCTCTCTTCATGAGGAATATGATCAACACTATGCATGCACCAGCTAAAAAAGTACAGAAAAGTTGGAGAGTTGCTGTTCGATTCCCAAATGGTCATAACAAAAACGTGAAATAGATCCAAACTCAATGTTTGGAGAGTTGGGATAAAATCCGTTTCTGAAATACAATCATTCAGTTCTAAATAGAAGGCATAGGATTCATATAGCTGATTTTCAGATGATTGGGACAACACTATATGGTTATGATTATAATTATAGAAAATAAGCCAAGTAATTTATAAAAACTTAATTCATCATAAAATGTTATACATGCGCGCACATAAGCATGTGTGTACCAATTTATACTTAAAATGCTAGAATCTTGGTGTGTGCAAACCTATTCATCTGTGGCCAAGGGTCAAGTGACATCTTGCAACTATATAACATCAGATCTAATGGTAGGAGACCTTAAAACATTTTTTGAATGATCAAAGCAAAAGCATGATAATACATATTTAAAATTATATATATATTACATAAGAATTATTAGCCATGGTCCTTTGGCCTCTTTTGAGATTTGTCATAATGATTCACCATACAAATTATGTTTGATTTTTAGTTCTACTAAATAAATATGAGCATAGGTCATGTAATACCCCAAAAATAGTTTGATATCAAATGAAAAAAGAAAAAATTATGTATTTATAACTCAAGCTCACGTATTATCAATTAATTATTTTTCTCTAGCATTATAAAGACAAAAGTCATGGACCACAACGGATGACTTAGACATCAACATCATATAACATTATACAACATCCAAGAAAGCTAAGCATAGTAATGTGCCAGCAGCCACACAAGCCTCTCCTCCTGGCTCCACCCTAAACTCTCCCTCCCAACTAAAAACCCTAGTACTGGCAAAAAAAAAAAAAAACTTTGAACCCACACCAATAGAACAGTAACCTACCACCCATCGAGCTATACACACTCCTAACTCCAATACTTAATTATTTATGTTTAACAACTTGGATGCCAATAACATCTCCCTTTCATCTCCTTCTGGCAGCTGTTTCTCTTTGGGCATTGAAGTAGACTGCAGCAACCGGGAGCCCAAGGCCGTTCTCCTTGGCAAAGCTTCTTGTGTTGAAGTGGTCTCTTGAACTTGGAGCGTATACGGTCTGTCTCCTTTTCTGCTTGAAAAGAATGAACACATGCCTGTGGATGCCAACGAATGGCCTCGGGGCCTCATAGCTGATTAGTTCCCTTCCTGCAGTATTAAAAAGATTAAGCACTTCAGTGTCCTTTCTTTCATCATATAAGAAGAAAGACATCACGTTTCATGTGATCACAAGCTGCATTCCATTCAATAATATTGGCCTCATCTCTTGCTCTTCATCTCCAATGGTTCGATCCTTCACTGTTGGGAATTTGCAATTGTATTCCGCACATAGATTAGTGCAACTGATGCAATTAAGCCCCACATTATTAATTTGTATGGATCTCAATAGTGAAAAAATTGCTAAAAATTTCTAGTACCTTGTTGGAAAATCTAGACCAAATGTTTGTCTTATGGTTCAATAAATTGAATGATTGGTTGACAATAAACGCATAGCCAAACAGGCGTTAACAAAATATAAGTCTAGAACTGGCTACAGTGAACTAATACGCGTGGCTTTACAGCAAAAAGGAATTTCCACTTGTGCATCCTTGAAGAGGCAAAAACCTTGAATACGAATTACAAAGCCAATCTAGTGACCTTATTTTTAATTACCATGCATAATAAAGTTTCTATACTATTTTCCAGTAATTAAGCAAGTTAATTCCATGAATAACTAATTGTATAACTGTAATTAATATTTGATTTTTACTTGTTTGCTTACGTTACTAGATGTTAAAATGTTTAATTATTTTGGCATCAGGATCCCCTACGAGTCCTGTGCGTATGAGCTAGGAAGCTTCTAGCACCTAAGTTTTAAATCCTTTAAATTTTAGCTTAATTGATGTCCGATTCCTTGGTAAACCGAACTTTAACCTTTAGCCTTTGTTGTTGGCAGACCACTTAATATCCAGTTTACAAAATTAAGACTTTTAAATTTTTTAACCTTCTCACTGATAATAACTATATATGTGCATACTTATATTATATGCGATAAAATGATAACTATATATATTGTGAAGATAATTATGTATAGTAAAAAATAACTATATGAGCAATAAAAAAATAATCATATGCAATAAAAAAATAATTATATTTGTGTACCTAGTTATATTTCACTGCACATAATAAAAAGATCAAACACTAAAAAAAAGGTAGCATATATAATAGATCGGATGTTGAGTAGCTGATACATTGGGTTTTAACATTAAAGTCCGGGCTACTAAAAGATCAAACATCTTCATGCTTAAATTTTTTTAAGAAAGTTTCAGATTGCTTTTTCAACTTTTAAAAGGCCTAATTTAGGCAGGATGATGCTGTAAATTATAACAATGAAAAAAATGTGTTGATAGACCTTGTACGTCATCAAAATTAATATATACTCACCAAAAGATGCGCTGGTAGTCCCTGGAATGTCCGTCACAATCCTGAAATCATCCAGTGACCAGTTGAAATGATAGAAATGCACTAAAACTGATTTAATAAAACAAAACCAGGGAGGAGATAGTTTAGATGCCTCTAACCAGTGAAGGTGCTCTCTTAAGTGTGGGTTACTAGGGCTCGGGGCGTCCGGGTCTGTCATGATCTAGAAATGTTCACACGATTATTAAAGCCAAAAGTGCACTGCGTGAGACTGTGTGTGTGTGTGTGTGTGTGTGTGTGAGAGAGAGAGAGAGAGAGAGAGAGAGTTTATGGTACTATGGTGCAACTTATAACTTTACATACTAATGTATAAGCAACTCTCATATCTTCACCGCCGATCTCGACCCGAGGTTTTGCTGATACAGCAGATGGCATGAACTCATGGCCATTGTAGACTTGCTTGTTGGTACTGTAAATAACTCGCAATTTAACAGTAGGGATGAAGAGGTCCAACACATCTCCTATGATTCTTTCGACTGCTAGTGGATCTACCATTCTAGTCATGAAGAGAGAGAGAGAGAGAGAGAGAGAGAGGGATGGCTTTAAGGTTTCTAATTCTAAAGGTGATACGTATAGCTTGGAAGAAGGGATGGATTTGTGTAGGGGAGAAACTGGATGGAAGTCTGCAAGAGTTTAAGCTTATGGATGTATACTTTGGAGAGGATTGTGTTTATATACGGGAGAAAGGGGTGCAATCTTGCCGCGGATCTAAAAGGATTTGCAATTCCTGGAATAACAAAGGATTTCCATTTTTGGGTAATGATGTGTTTGGAGAGGTTCTTGCCAAGGTGTCTAAGAGGAGAGAGGCGAGGAAGGGGAGGAAGGAACCACTAGAAATAGTAACCTCCTTTTGAAAACATGCAACTATTTTGAAAAGATTTTCACGAACTCTCCATGCATGGGACAGCGGGAATACGCCTTTTACAATTGGTTAATAATTTCTTTTGGGCGAATGGATTCTCCCCTTTCAATGTGCTTCTTCCCCCATCACATGGCCTCTAACTCAATTAGGCAATGGGGAAAATGGAGTCAAACTTCTTGGAGCATACCATACACTTGAGTGGTTTCGAGAAATATCCTCTTAATAATAAAAGCAAATATCTCTTAGGCAAATTGCGAGTTTTGGTGCATGATGTCTTCTTTTAGTCTGAAAATGATAGCATTAAATGAGCATCTTGGTCTTGTCGGATATGTGGATCCCTAGTTAATGTTTTGTGTCATTCTACTTCCCTCATTTGGCAAATTTAGTTTGCACAATAAAAAAAAGAAGTAAATTCTATGAGAATAAATGTTTTGATCACTAAACACAAAAAATCAATCTTCTATGCCATAAACTTTATACCATATAATATTATATATTTGGATCATCATGATGTAACTCCATATCGAATATGAATGATATCATCACTCATCTGCCGTTCATAATTTATTATTCATATAGTATCTAATAAATGCTTCTTCATTCTCAACTATATCGAAGGCATCTGTCTAGATAGAACATATGACAATTTTGCTATGTAAAATAGGTAAAAACGTCCGAGCAATAACACATGAACGAAAAATCATGCAATACTAATAATAAGGCAAATATTAGGATATAAGCAAATGCTTTCAATGAAATCAGAATAGCCAAAAATTATTCAGTTATTTAGTTGCACCTTTCTCCCAACAACTTGCTTTTGAAAAGGCTCACGATTTAAATTTGGGCATTGTTCATAAAAATCAAGCCACGTTTAACTTGATAAGTGCTTCATTAATTATTGATTGTATCATCCTTGAGCAATGAATAGGCTCAAGTCAACTACAAATGCCATTATCTTGACTAGCCTTTATGCATGCATCAAACATGTAAGAAATTATGCATCAAATATGTAAGATAAGCTAGCTTACGATACATGTACATAATCATATACATTTATGAGAGCGCATAATATACCTTTGATGCTAAAATAATGGAATTGAGAGACTTTAGAGGGGCATTTTGTCCATGGACGAAGAGATTCTAATTGGCATCACACTATTAGAAATATAATATTTAAATTTTAAATGTCTAGACAAATAAGATACCCATATTTGTTTCGTATAATAATTTGACTACAAACCATTAGATATCTGTTATTGATATATTTGGTTGACAATTTAGATAACTAGAAATCCAGATAAAAAATATGTTAAAATATCAAAAATATCATTCTTTTGCAAATTAAAAAAGAAACCAAAATAAAATAATATATTAAAATATAAAAAATAATATATATAAAATATATAATAATTAATTTTATTATTATTATTATATAATATGATGAAAATTATTATTAATAATATCATATAAAATATATAACACATAACAATAGAATATATTATAAATATATAAAAATATAATTATTTAATTATATTATATATAAAATTTATATAAACTTATTTTTAATATAAATAATATTATTTAAAAATATGTTATTATAATTAAGTATTTATAGAGATTTGGATTTCTTGAAAAAATATTTAGAAAAAATAAAAAAAGAGATTTAGAGCTTAGGAAACTCGCTAAAGCTGAGGTTAGTGGTGCGCGGAAATGGAATGAACTTGAGAGGCTCTGCCAAGCTGGAAATGGTGAAGGGCTCTTTTCACGTCTATTTGCCATGCCCCCAACTGACTCCCCTCCGCCACATCTCCAAAAGGCTTCGCCTCTCCAAACCGTCCCAACCGATTCTCCACCCTGGACCGTGCCCAGCCCGGTCGCTCGACCGAAGCTTCGCCTCCCTCGACCAACGGCTCGACCGCCTTGACTCAGGCCCTCGACCGTTGGCATTGCCACCCGGGCCTTTAATCATGTTGACCTCGCCGCCACGGCTCTGGACTGTGTCGGCCTTGCCGGTCGTCCCCGACCTTGACCCTGCCCGGCCCATCCGCTAGATCGGGTGTCTGCCTCCCTCGACGAGGACGACAAGCTAGTTGAGGGAAGAGGCCGGCATGGCCCTTCCCATGCCGGCCTCTTCCCTCAACTAGCTTGTCCCATGGCGGGGGAGCACGAATGAGGGAGGAGAGAGAGGCGACACGACGGCAGCGGGGGAGCATGTAGTAGATGTGGGGAAAAATGGACAAACCAATTTAGTTGGTCATCCTGTTTCCCCCTTTCCCACCAACAGCCATTATCAGGTAACCGATCCCATTTATAAATATATATACATAATGTTATCATGATTAAATAACAACTATAATTAATTAATGGAATTAAATATTATAAAAGAATCATATTATAATAATTCATATATATATTATAATAAAAAAATATATATATATATATATATATATATATATATATATATATATATAATTAAAAATAATTTTTTACATTAAAATAAAATATGTTCTTAACTAAAAATTTAAAGGAGTCTAAGATTTAGAAATACAAAAAAAATATAGGATTTTTAGTTTTATATAATTAAAAAAATATTATAAATATATCTAATTATAAGAATAAAATAGTAAAATTAGGTAAGTTTGATTAAGCTCGCGAGCTTTTTTGAGCCGAGTGTTTAAATATTCAAACTCGATTCAATAATATACTCGAGTAGCTCGAGCTCAAGCTAAACTCAATAAGCAGCAAATTAGTTTTGAATCGATTTCGAGCTACTCACGGGCTATTTTGACTCAGTTACACCCCTACCTCATAACATCATTCAGAGGCTCATGGAAAAGAGTTGATTTTCAAAAGCTACTCAACCACTTCTACAATGTGGCCTAAAGGTTTGATCTGGTCAATTAGCCTTACATCAACATTGCTCATAAAAATCTATCAGATGATATTCATGATCGAGTGGTATACGACTTGATGAGTGCTCAATTAGTAATTGATCATATTGTCCTTGAGCAGTGACTGGGCTCATGTTAAGTGCGCATGCCATTATTTTGACTAATACTCTTGTGTGGATCTGATGACGCCAAGTCACCTTCTTCAAGCATCAAGAAAGACAGACGTCCTTCTCTCCGGACCCCTGCAAGAAAAGTCCTCGAAGACCGGATGCTCCGGTGGGGACCCTCCGACGCTCAAATTAGTTACTTGGGATCAGACAAGAACCGCTCAGCAGAAGAGAGCTGAGACAGTTAGGGTTTTGCTAGGAGGAAGAAAGCTAGAAAACCAGAGTTCGGATCCAAAGACTAAGCTGAATGGGGTCTCGCCGGTGGGGGCTCGCGGTGTTGTGTGGTAGGTGTTGGGAATTGTATCCTAAAGCCAATCATTTGATGATTGTGCTGATGTAAATTATATATAAATTGATATATTAATAAAAGTTATTTGATAGTTTATTCATTACAAAAACATCTTCTTAATACTCCTGAAAGTAATGAAACCCTTAGGATCTTCCTCACGATAAAGGAGGATTTATCTTAGAAGGTCCTTAAAAGAGTTCGCGACCAAATGATATACTATGACAGGGCCATAGTACTATCAATTATAGGACGTTGTATATCATATTTGTTGGTTATCCTCTTAACCAAAGAGTGTAGAGACACTGGTATGACATACAGGTAAAAGTGTAGGAGTACATTTCACCGAACGTGACTCATTTCCGGATACTCTGCTGTCAAGAGTTAATCCGAGAAGATATAGGTATAAGTATCCTTCAGACCTGAAGATCACAACCAGTGGCTTACAAGCAACTCATTGTACTTAGGTGCCGGACCACCTGGATTTCTAATCCAGCTACGAAAGGTCACTGGGTGCAGTCAAGTACTTGTGGTAGTCAGTTGTGGATCAAGATTGAATTTGACATATCCCATTAAAAGGAGAAATGCTTGTGTTTCAATTTAGCAAGACCTTGACCAAGGCACTTCATGTGAAAGTCACATGATCACTAAAGTTGAAATCACTTTATGGATTTGCTATTTAGAGTTGACAGGCTCTTAAGCCATCCTTAGCATTTGTGGTCAAGAGGATGAATTATACGGTAATTATTTCTTAGGGTTCTTAGAGTTTGCTCGGCAACTCTTCGACCTATCCGGACGTCGGGTTCCATTGCTAGATGGGCACATCGATTAGTATAGAAAGTTGTTTCTATGCTACCGGCTTAGGTTCGAACCTAGAGAGTCACACGCATAGAAGTTTCCTAGGATGATATATTTGCTGATCAACGATTGAGAATCGTATATGATTTAATTAATCAATTTGATTGATTGAATTATCTCAATTGGGTTAAGTACAATTGAATAAGATTCAATTTGGTTTAAGTCTATTAGAAGGACAAGTCAATTTCAAATATTGATTTGAAATTAGACTTGATTTGAATTTAAATAGATTCAGGACTAGCCAAATTTGATTTGGGCTTGGACCATGATCTATGTGGGTTAAGTCAAATAAATTCAGATCAGAACCCAAACCTCTCGAATATGGATCTCATATGATGAGATGGCTAAAATCTCATCTCATGAGATAGAATTTAATGCATGACATTTATTTACCGAACGTCAGATTTATCCCTCGTCTCTTTGGTTTTCTCCGAACGACGGAACTAAACCAAACGCCGCGACTCCTTGGTTTTCTTCGAACATCGAAATTAAACCAAGCGTCGCGCCTTCGGCGTCTCTTCGCTTTTGCCAAACGACGGATTCTTAAATGTTAGAATTAAATGTCAAGGCTAAATCTAGACTATAAATAGAGGGCATTCCCTCACCAGAAAATAGAACAAAAAATAGAACAACAATACACGATTTGTCGTAGATTGTAATTCTAAATTGTTGTGGATTGTAATTCTAAAATGTTAGAATAGAAAATCCTAGTGATTCTGGTGTTAGCGGAAGCCTGATGGATCTTGGAGGAAGATTCAAGTGAGAGGATTCAAGATCAGCAAAGCTATTTTTCCGCAAGCTAGCACTCCCGAAAATCTGATCATTCGGGGCTTCGCGTGGACGATACTAGAGGCCGGACGATTGAACGATTGCAGAGCAATAAGAATTTACCAACTGTTCTTAAGGTAAGTGATTTGATCCCTAGATCTTAAGGCAGGCTTGAAGATAATAGTGTGACTAGTCATCTTGAAGATCAAGATAATCTTGATGTTTTTATATGCATATTTTAGATCAAATGACCCTGAATATATAGGCAAAGATATGATCTTGATGCATATTAGATAGATTAATATGTAATCTTTTAATTTCCGCAATGATTATAGTTATCAATTTTTAAAAATATGCATGCCTCGGAGACGATTTCTCTTTACAAATGGTATCAGAGCCATGGTTTCGTTAATGATCTAATTTATTGCATGTAAATTAATATTCTCATTAATTATGTAATTATGGCTAAAACTTATCACAAGGCCATATGGTCACAGGTGGATTGAAAATCCGAATTACCCATTCAATAAGGTATTCTGTGACATATTGCCGTGCGATTGTTTTACCGTTGATGCTTTGTTTAAAGAAAATTTAAATTGTGCTTTGGCATTAAAACATAGATTACACACCCTCTCAAAAGATATTTTATATTTGATACATATTGATGTTGTATAAAACTATAATATTTTCATGTTTAGTATAAAAACATAGATATGATATATGATGGCATGATGTCTATGTTATAAAACATACAAATATTTATGAGAGTTTTATTTGAATGTCAAATATTAGTTCATAATTTTTTTTAGATATGATCTAAATATAGGAATTATGAGTAGTAACATTATGCTTGATTGAAATATATGACATGTTAACATAAAATATATTTAATCATTTGGGTTAGCTAAATTGGGTCCATAAAGGGTTAGACTCTAAGGTTTAAATCAACTGGACTAAAAGAGTATTTGTTCAATCTAATTAGATTAGGTTAAGAATGCTCTAAATCAAACAATAGTTGTAGTTGATCAAGTCCTTCTCTTTGATTAAACCAAATGGAAGTAGATTAGGCTCCGTGGTTGAGCATGAATCTATTAGATGGTCAAATCAGAATTGGTTAACCATATGATGTCAAGGTGGGATGGCAAGTTGCTCTAGGATCAACGATCGAATGGTTTTTAATTGGGAGCTACTCGTATTGATACGTCTTTAACGAGTTAATGCATATCCCTCCCATCGATCTCTCTCACCTGGTCATTGTGGTGAACCATTTATGATTCAGATCATTTACCTGATTCGGGTTGACCCATGCCTGTAAGGATATCAGTATGACTGATTTAGATGCCACTTAACCTGACTTAATCTTGTTTCATTCTACCGATTTCATAGATTCAGTGGAAGAACTTGATTAGTCAATTTATCTTCATATTATTAAAATCCTCAAATTATTAGATCCTTAAAATGAAATAGTTATATGATAACTAGATCATAGCCTCCCATTAAGGTGGGTGATAATGAGTCCGATGTCTTGATAATCATTGAGGCACTCCATGCCTGGTGCTTGTCAACCATCGGAATTATCATTCATTATATGATAAGTCAGCGTAACTATTAAATAAACAGTCAGGTGAGCCGAGCTTCACTCGGGCTTGGTTGTCTATTGATAGGTTACACTGATTATATCATTTAATGGTTGGACCTAACCAGAACTTTCAGTGGAGGCACTTCATGCCTGCTGAAGAGGTACATGGGGCAAAACTGAACACTAAGAATTGTTTGGGGAAACAATTGGTTTTGAACCTACTCTTAGATGCATATGGGTTAGCCAAGCTTCACTTGGGCCTGTATGTAGTTTATGTAGATCTTAGTGCCTGCTAAAGAATTAAGAATAATTCTTCGAATTAGGGTGTAGAGGCTGCCAATTTGAACAAAATAGTGGAAGAATCTTTAGACTAAAGTCCAAGTCTTTAGACTGAATCAATTTATACTAATAAACATTAGTTTTTCCTTATGCAGAACATGGCCACTAATTTATCATTAAGGTCCCTATCGGATAGTGACAAATTGAATGGTTCCAATTTCAATAGCTGGTTCAGAAAACTTAAGATCGTCCTTGAACATGAGAGGATTCTATATATTCTGAATAATCCTGCACCAAAGATACCTGATGCAAACACCCAAAGTTCTGAGAGAGACACTTATCAGAAGTGGCTCAATGATAGAACTAGCGTGCGTTGTATCATGTTAGCAGCAATGAACGATGAATTCAGTCGCCGGTTCGAGAATGCTCAGCCAGAAGAAATCATTCAAGCGTTGAATGAATCTTTCAGCATACCCGACGATGTTGAAAGGCACAAGACTAGTTGTACTATTTTTAATGCTCGAATGAGAGATGGATCTCCTGTCACTGATCATGTATTGTACATGATCGAGAAGATAGAACTCCTAAGCAAGCTCGGCTTTCCCTTACATGAGCAGTTGAAAAAAGATGCGATCCTGAATTCCTTGCCTCCATCCTTCCGACCTTTCCTTACTCATTTTCGAATGATAAAGCCTGCAGTCAACTACCACGGTTTATTAGGGTTGTTACAGAACTTTGAGAAGGATAACCAGCTCTCTAAGGGTTTGGTTAATGTGGTTGAAGGATCTAAGGTAGGACGTAAACCCTTTGGGAAAGGGAAGAAGAAAAAGAATAATAAAAGGGTGCAACATTCTAGGACATCTATAAGGGGTCAGATGCAGAAGAAGAAAGTTGATAAAAGTCCAGCTGAATGCTTTCATTGCAAGATGCAAGGGCACTGGAAGAGAAACTGTCCTCTTTACATTGCCACACTTGATCCAAACAGGCCAAAGAAGAAAAAGGAGCAAGATGTTGCTCAACAAGGTATTTATATGATAACACCTTGTAATTTTTCTATATATGATAATCAGACCTAGGTATTGGATACCGGGAGTCCTTTTAACATTTGCAATTCATTGCAGGGACTACAGGTCACCTGAAGATTTGAGGACAATGAAAGATTCCTAAATGTCGGCGATGGAAGATTAGTTCCAGTACTGGCATTAGGAGTTCTTCAAATAGTTTTCAATAGAAATGTCATTATACTAAATGATTGTCATTTTTGCCCAACGTTCTTATTGAACGTAATTTCTGTAGGCCTTCTGGCCAAAAATAATTATGAAATTTTAATAAATGATGTTGCTTTGAATATCATTATGAATGGAGTCACTGTAATGACTGGGCATTTATCTAATGGCATTTATATATTATCACAGCCTGTGAATGTAGTGTACCAATCAAGTAAGCGCCCTAGAACAACTGATGTCACATATTTTTATCTTTGGTACCATCGGCTGGGTCATATCAACAAGAATAGATTAAACATGTTAACTCAGGAGGGCATCCTTCGAGTTGATGATTGTGAATCATTAACTACCTGTGAATCATATCTTCTTGATAAAATGACCAAGTCATCTTTTACTGGAAAAGGTGAAAGAGCCAAAGAGCTATTGGGTCTAGTACATACTGATGTATGTGGACCAATGAGCACTTATGCCAAAGGTGGATACTACTACTTCATAACATTTACAGACGACCTTTCTAGGTTCGGTTATGTCTATCTTATGTGACATAAATCTGAATCGTTTGAAATGTTCAAACTATATCATAAAGAAGTAGAAAAACAAACAGGAAAATGTATTAAGACCCTTCGATCAGATCGAGGAGGCGAATACCTTTCCAATGAATTTGTGATATATTTAAAGGAGAATGAGATTCTCTCCCAATGGACTCCTCCTGGAACACCGCAACATAACGGTGTGTCGGAAAGAAGGAATCGAACTCTGTTAGACATGGTTCGGTCCATGATGGGTTTTGCAAGCTTGCCAATATTATTTTTGGGATACGCATTAGAATCAGCTTGTCATATTCTTAATAAGGTTCCAAGTAAGTCTGTTTCTAAAACTCCACATGAGATGTGGTATGGACATAAACCGGTTATTACCTATCTGAGAGTCTGGGGGTGTCCGGCTTATGTGAAACGTGCAAAATCAGACAAACTTGAACCCAAATCTGTCAAATATTTTTTCATTGGCTATCCGAAAGAAACAAAAGAATATTACTTCTACAATACTGAAGAACAAAAGTTGTTCATTAGTAATAGAGCAGTTTTTCTTGAAAAGGAGTTCCTTAGTGAAGGAACAAATAGCTTTAATGTTGAACTTGAGGAAGTTCATCAAGTAGAAGGAACAACACAAACCAGTGAATCCCTAAAATCTGAGTTGATTAGATCAAACTCAAAACCCATTTTAGATGCACCATTAAGGCAATCTGGTAGAGTACCACATCAACCGAACAGATACTTGGGTTTCTTGGTCCAGAACGATGATCCTGTTGAACTCGATGAGAACAACGAGGATCCAATCACCTATATGGATGCTATGCAAAGGACTGACTCTAATAAATGGCTTGATGCCATGAAATCCGAACTTGATTCCATGAAGGACAATAATGTATGGACATTAGTTGACCCACCCGAAGGGATAAAACCCATAGGGTGTAAATGGGTTTTCAAGAGGAAAAGAGGCGCAGACGGAAAGATAGAGACCTATAAAGCACGTCTGGTTGCCAAGGGGTATCATCAACGTTATGGTATTGACTATGACGAAACATTTTCTCCTGTGGCAATGCTGAAATCCATTCGGATTATGCTAGCTATAGCAGCACACTTCGATTATGAGATTTGGCAGATTGATGTTAAAACTGCTTTTCTAAATGGTGATTTAGAAGAACAAGTGTATATGATACAGCCTGAAGGTTTTATATCTGAAGACGAGTCTAAAGTGTGCAGGCTACAGAAGTCTATTTATGGACTTAAGCAAGCATCAAGGAGTTGGAACATACGATTTGATAAAGTGATCAAATCTTATGGCTTTATTAAGAATAAATAAGAACCTTGCATTTATAAATGGGCTAACGATTCTGTTATTGTATTTCTTGTATTATATGTGGATGATATTCTCTTAATCGGAATGATATCCCTGCATTACAAGGAATAAAGATATGGTTATCATCACAATTCTCATGAAAGATCTGGGAGAAGCATCATACATCCTAGGGATGAAGATCTATAGAGATAGATCTAAGAGGATGCTAGGTTTATCCCAATCTACGTACATTGACACAGTGCTAAAGAGGTTTAGCATGGAGAATTCCAAGAAAGGCTATCTTCCGATAGGCCATGGAATTCATCTTTCTAAGAAGGATTGTCCGACAACTCCTAATGAAAGAGAACGTATGAGTCGAATTCCATATGCTTTGGTA
The DNA here is from genome assembly GCA_900491605.1 of Calamus simplicifolius. Classification (NCBI taxonomy): domain Eukaryota; kingdom Viridiplantae; phylum Streptophyta; class Magnoliopsida; order Arecales; family Arecaceae; genus Calamus; species Calamus simplicifolius. Next base: position 112,849 of record UESW01004626.1, on the reverse strand, counting down.
GTAGGATCGATTATGTACACCATGACATGTACAAGACCAGATGTGGCATACTCACTAGGAGTAGTGAGTAGATACCAATCTGATCCAGGAGAAAAACACTGGCAAGTTGTTAAGACAATCCTTAAGTATTTGAGAAATACTAAGGACCAGTGGTTAGTCTATGGAGAGTCTGATTTGAAACTTGTTGGATATACTGATTCCAGTTTTCAATCAGATCATGATGATAGCAAAAGTGTATCGGGTTTCGTGATTATCCTAAATGGTGGAGCTGTTTGCTGGAAAAGTTTCAAGCAACATACAGTGGCAGATTCGATATGCGAGGCAGAGTACATCGCTGCATCAGATGCTGCAAAAGAAGCTGTGTGGCTGCGAAAGTTCATCTCCGAGCTTGGAGTGACACCTTCCATAGATGAACTAGTCCTGTTATACAGTGACAGCACTGGTGCCATAGCTCAAGCAAAGGAACCACGAGCACATCAGCGCACCAAGCACATACTGCGCCGGTTTCATCTTATTCGAGAGATAGTAGACCGAGGTGACATAAATCTTCAGAAGATTGATGGAAAGGAAAACCTAGGTGGCCCATTTACTAAAGCACTCAGCATCAAGGAGTTTGACAACTATAAGTTGAAGATGGGTATTAGATACTGTAATGAGTGGCTTTAGGCTAAGTGGGAGTTTGTTGGAAATTGTATCCTAAAGCCAATCATTTGATGATTGTGCTGATGTAAATTGTATATAAATTGATATATTAATAAAAGTTATTTGGCAGTTTATTCATTACAAGAACATCTTCTTAATACTCCTGAAAGTAATGAAGCCCTTAGGATCTTCCTCATGATAAAGGAGGATTTATCTTAGAAGGTCCTTAAAAGAGTTCGCGACCAAATGATATACTATGACAGGGCCATAATACTATCAATTATAGGATGTTGTATATCATATTTGTTGGTTATCCTCTTAACCAAGGAGTGTAGAGACACTGGTATGACATACAGGTGAAAGTGTAGGAGTACATTTCATCGAACATGACTCATTTTCGGATACTCTGCTGTCAAGAGTTAATCCGAGAAGATATAGGTATAAGTATCTTTCAGACCTGAAGATCACAACCAGTGGCTTACAAGCAACTCATTGTACTTAGGTGCCAGACCACCTGGATTTCTAATCCAGCTACGAAAGGTTACTGGGTGCAGTCAAGTACTTATGGTAGTCAGTTGTGGATCAAGATGGAATTTGACCTATCCCATTAAAAGGAGAAATGCTTGTGTTTCAATTTAGCAAGACCTTGGCCAAGGCACTTCATGTGAAAGTCATATGATCACTAAAGTTGAAATCACTTTATGGATTTGCTATTTAGAGTTGATAGGCTCTTAAGCCATCCTTAGCATTTGTGGTCAAGAGGATGAATTATACGGTAATTGTTTCTTAGGGTTCTTGGAATTTGCTCAGCAACTCTTCGACTTATCCGGACGTCGGGTTCCATTGCTAGATGGGCACATCAATTAGTATAGAAAGTTGTTTCTATGCTACCGGCTTAGGTTCAAACCTAGAGAGTCACACGCATAGAAGTTTCCTAGGATGATCTATTTGCTGATCAACGATTGAGAATCGTATATGATTTAATTAATCAATTTGATTGATTGAATTATCTCAATTGGGTTAAGTACAATTGAATAAGATTCAATTTGGTTTAAGTCTATTAGAAGGACAAGTCAATTTCAAATATTGATTTAAAATTAGACTTGATTTGAATTTAAATAGATTCAGGACTAGCCAAATTTGATTTGGGCTTGGACCATATTCTATGTGGGTTAAGTCAAATAAATTTAGATCAGAATCCAAACCTCTCGAATATGGATCTCATATGATGAGATGGCTAAAATCTCATCTATGAGATAGAATTTAATGCATGACATTTATTTACCGAACGTCGGATTTATCCCTCATCTCTTTGGTTTTCTCCGAACGATGGAACTAAACCAAACGCCGCGACTCCTTGGTTTTCTCCGAACATCGGAATTAAACCAAGCGCTGCGCCTTCGGCGTCTCTTTGCTTTTGCCAAACGATGGATTCTTAAATGTCAGAATTAAATGTCAAGGCTAAATCTAGACTATAAATAGAGGGCATTCCCTCACCAGAGAATATAGAACAAAAAATTGAACAACAATACACGATTTATCCTGGATTGTAATTCTAAATTGTCGTGGATTGTAATTCTAAAATATTAGAATAAAAAATCCTGGTGATTTTGGTGTTAGCGGAAGCCTGGTGGATCTTGGAGGAAGATTCAAGTGAGAGGATTCAAGATCAGCAAAGCTATTTTTTCGCGAGCTAGCACTCCCGGAAATCTGATCATTCGGGGCTTCGCGTGGACGATACTAGAGGCCGGACGATTGAACGGCTGCAGAGCAATAAGAATTTACCAACTGTTCTTAAGGTAAGTGATTTGATCCCTAGATCTTAAGGCAGGCTTCAAGATAATAGTGTGACTAGTCATCTAGAAGATCAAGATATGATCTTAATATTTTTATATGCATATTTTAGATCAAACGACCCTGAATATATAGGCAAAGATATGATCTTGATGCATATTAGATAGATTAATATGTAATCTTTTAATTTCCGCAATGATAATAGTTATCAATTTTTAAAAATATGCATGCCTCGGAGACGATTTCTCCCTACAGTAGGCCCACAGTACGTTGGGGAGCTCCTCCACCCATCATCCCTTACAGCCATCCAATCGAGTCCTCAGCCCTTGGAGAATGATTCGATTAGTTACCTTGGTCGCCCCGTTGGTCTGAGGGTGCCCGACGGAAGTGAATTTCTGACGGATGCTCAGTTTAGAGCAGAATTCCCGAAAGGGCGCGTTGTCAAACTGCCGGCCATTGTCGGTGACCAGGGTGTGTGGTAGTCCGAACCGACATATAATGGACTTCCAAAAGAAGGATCTCACTTTGCTCTCCGTGATCTTAGCAAGGGCTTCAGCTTCAACCCACTTGGTGAAGTGATCAACAGCCATCAAGAGGAACTTTCGCTGTCCGGAGGCTGAGGGAAATGGTCCCAGGATATCCATACCCCACTGGGCAAAGGACCAGGGTGCCACCAAGGGGGTTAACTGAGACGTCGACTGTCGCTGAATATTAGCATGACGCTGACAGTTATCACATCTCTTAACAAGCTCGGCTGCGTCCTCTTTCATGGTCAGCCAAAAGTACCCCTATCGTAGGGCCTTGTAAGCTAGGGTTCTGCCCCCCAGGTGACTTTCACAGATGCCTTCATGGATCTCCCGCAGGATGTAGTCTAATTCTACCGATCCCACGCACCTGAGGACCGAGTATGAGAATGATCTTCGATAAAGCTTCCCATCCATCATCAAAAACCTCGAGGCCCTCCGCCTGAGTAGCTTGGCATCAGCAGGGTTCCCTGGGAGAGTACCATCGGTCAAATATCGGATGTAGGCATCCATCCAAGAGGGCTCTTGCTCCACCGGTAACGCTTCATCCATAACTTCAATGCTTGGGGCCTGGAGGTGCTCCACATATGTTCTTCCCAGCGTCCCGTCGGCCGAAGTGGCTAAACGGGATAATGCGTCGGCTCTGGCATTCTCCGCTCGAGGAATGTAGCTAACACAGAAGTAAAAGAACCGAGAGGCTTGGGATTGCACCTTGCTCAGATAGCGGGACATGGTTGGGTCCCTAGCTTCGTACTCCCCAGTGATCTGCCCTGAAACAAGCTGAGAGTCCGTGACGGCCCTCAAACGGCCTGCACCTAACTCCTCAGCCAACCTCATTCCCGCTAACAGGGCCTCATACTCCGCCCGGTTGTTAGTTGCCGGGAACTGGAATCTAAGAGAATTTGCTGCTCCATCCACATGCAAAATCCAGTCTTCTTTTTCTACCTCCTCGGTCGAGGGAGGGTCTACACACTCCTTCGGGCGTACCTCCTCCACACCCTTCTCGGTCCAGGAACACTCAACCAAGAAATCAGCTATCACCTGAGACTTTATGGCTGACATTGGTCGGATGGATAGGTCAAACTCACTTAGTTTAATGACCCATTTGGCTAGCCGACCAGAGGTGTCAGGGCGAGACAAGATGGTCCGAAGAGGTTGGTCCGTAAACACCACGATGGGATGAGCTTGAAAGTAGGGTCGGAAGCGTTGAGCAGAGACCACCAGGGCAAAAATGATCTTCTCGGTTCTAGAGTATCTGGTCTTGTTATCATGAAGTACCTTGCTGGTGTAATAGATCGGCCTCTGGACCCCATCAACATCCATGTGCACAAGCACAGAGCTGACAGCTTTGGGGGAGGCTGCAAGATATAGGAAGAGCTCCTCTCCATTCTTTGGCTTGGAAAACAGCGGGGGAGTGGATAAAAATTGCTTCAACTCCTCAAAGGCATCCTAACACTCCTTTGTCCACTCGAAGCCATTGACCTTGCGCAGCGCCTTAAAGAAGGGCAGGCACCTTTCTACCGATCTCGACATGAAGCGACTCAAAGCCGCCACCCTCCCAGTCAAGCGTTGCACCTCCTTGCTAGCTGGGGGCCTCATCTCCAAGATAGCCCTAATCTTATCAGGGTTGGCTTCAATCCCTCGCTGGGTTACCATAAAGCCTAGAAACTTGTCTGCCGCCACTCCAAAGGCACACTTGTGGGGGTTAAGCCTCATCCAATACTGGCGCAGGTTGTTGAAGGCCTCCTCGAGGTCGGCAACATGGTCAGCAGCACTGGTGCTCTTGGTCAGCATATTATCCACGTACACCTCCATGTTACGCCCTATCTGGTCCTCAAAGACCTTATTCATCAACCTTTGATAGGTGGCTCCGGCATTCTTCAGCCCAAACGGCATCACCTTGTAACAGTAAATCCCCTTTGCTGTAATAAAAAAGGTGGCTTCTTCATCTGCTGGATTCATCCTGATCTGATTGTACCCCGAGAATGCGTCCATGAAACTAAGGGTTTCATGCCCGGACGTGGCATCCACTAGTTGATCGATCTGGGGTAACGGGAAGTTGTCTTTGGGACATGCCTTGTTGAGGTCGGTGAAGTCCATGCATATCCTCTAGCTCCCACTGGCCTTATGAACCATCACGACATTCGCCAGCCAGTCCGGGTAGTGCACCTCGCGGATGTGACCGGCCGCCAGTAGCTTCCGCACCTCCTCATCCATGGCCTTCTGTCGATGGGGGCAAAACTCCTTTTCTTCTGTCGGATAGGTCGGCACTCCGTCCGAATGTTAAGTTGATGGGTAATCACCTCTTCTGGAATTCTTGGCATATCGGACGTCGACCAGGCAAAGACATCCGCATTAGCTCGCAGAAAGGTGAGGAGTCGGTCACGAGCCTCCTCCAGGAGTAGGGCTCCAATCCGGACTGTTCTTGTTGGGTCTTCCCGAGGGGGAAAGTAAGCAGTCGCTCGGCCGGCTCTCCCCTTCTCTCCAGGTCTCGAGGATCCAGCGTCTCAGGTACCGGTGCGGGTGCCACCCCCTACGGACTAGGGGCCATGTGGTAGTAAAGTGAAGGTGGATTCTGCTCTCCCCGCATCTCCCCGACTCCTTCACTGGTAGGAAACCTCATGAGGAGCCTCTTAGTGGATATGACAGCATCCAAAAGATTGAGTCTGGGCCTTCCGAGGATCACATTGTAAGCAAGGGGCATGCGAACCACCAAGAACTTCATGAAAACCGTGCTTTGACACGGGGCTATGCTAGCCGTCACAGGGAGAGTGACCTCCCCCTCGACTTTCATAGAATCTCCAGTAAACCCCATCAAGGGCGTGGCGACGGGCCGGAGTAGATCAGGTGACAGGTTCATGCGAACAAAAGCGTCATAGTTCAAAACATCCACAGAGCTCCCACTATCAACTAGAATTCTCTTTACAGGATGTTTAGCGATCGTCATAGATACGACGACGATGTCATCATTTTTGTTTACTACCTCCTCTAAGTCCTTTTTAAAGAAAGGAATTACAGAATCCAACTCCCCCTCCCCTCTCGGCCTCTTCGGCGGGCCTCCTGCCCCCCAGAAAATCATTGCCACCGTCTTCTCCATTGGGGCATTGTCAATCATTGGCGGCGAAGGCGCTGACGGGCCAGGAGCTCCCGGGTTGTTCCTCTGGATGAACTTTCCCAGGTGGCCCCACTGGATAAGGTCTTCGATAGCCTTCTTCAGCTGGCGACACTCGTCAGTATCATGACCGTGATCCCGGTGGTAGCGATAATAGAGGTTCTTGTTGCGAGGGATCTTCTGGTTCATTGGAGGAGGGCGCTGAAGATAAGACTCCCCTTCAATCTCGAGCAAGATCTGAGATATCGGGGCGAGCAGTGGGGTGTAGGGTCCATCTCTTGGTGCAAGGGCTCGGGGACGGTTGTCTGGTCGGCGAGGAGGCTTAGGTCTCCTGGGGCGAGCTTCGGCAGGTTTCGGTCGGGCAGGTTTCTTGGGGACATTCTCGCCAGCCTCGCGCCGGGAGAAGTCAGCTCGAATGTACTTTTGGGCCCGGATCAAGAGCTCGGCGTAAGAGCTGGGTGGCTTCTTGTCGAGGGAGTATGCGAAGCGAGACGGGGCGAGTCCTCGCTTCAAGGCCAAAGTGGCCACCGAGTCTTCAAGATTGTAGACCTCTAGGGCCGTCTCCTTGAACCGAGCGACATAATCCCACAGGGACTCACCGCTCTTCTGCTGGACGGCGAAGAGGCTATCTGCTACCCTGGGGATCTTCCGGCAGGCATCAAAATGGGCCAAGAAAGCCCTCTCCAATTGGCAGAAAGAATCAATGCTCCGTGGCGGCAGACGGGAGTACCAAGCTCGGGCGGCCTTCTTCAGGGTGGCTGGGAAGGCGATGCACATGAGTGAGTCGGTGGCCCCCTGGACTTGCATGAGAACTTTATAACTTTTCAAGTGGTCCAGGGGTCTGTGGTCCCGTCATAAGGATCTAGCTGGGGAAGGCAGAACCGGGTGGAGATGGGTTCTTCCATGATGCGGCGAGACAATGGAGGCCGGCTGTCGTAGTCCATCTCTGGCAGGTGGGTGATCCGATGGCTAAGTTCCTCGAACCTCTGGTTATACTCATCGAGTCGTCGCTCGGCTCGACGGGCCATCCGGCCATCAACAGACCCCTCCCCAGAAGATTCAGAGGACGGAGAACGGGGACAGCGATGTTGGCGAGGGCGCTATGCCTCCTTCCCGTACCGCCGCTTAGGGGAAACACTAGCGTGGCGGGAAGGCAACCGGTGTCTCTTAGAGGCTTCCCGGTGGTGAGGCTTGGGCGAAGCTTGATGGTGGCGATCCCTCGGCACCGGCGATCTCCTCCGGAAGGAATGCTGGCTGGGTTGCACCATCCCTGGGACTGATGGATTTGGCTTCGGCTGCTGCACGGCCGCCTGTTGGTGCTGCAGGCCCTACACCGCCGCCGCCAGAGACTGGACTTGCATGGCCAGGGCGGTGAATCGATCTTCTTGGAACTGCTATGGAGGAGGCACAGGGACATCGGCCAGAGGAGCGGAGGGTCCAGCCTCCTGGGGATGCAGTGGTGCCGGAACGCTGGCCGGGAGAGCCGAGGGAGCCTCCACGGGTGGATCGGCTCTGCGGCACTGCCCCCCAACGCAACTGGCAGAAACCCCCTTCGTTCGGGTCGTCACCATGGCTTCAGGAACTCGAGAAGAGAGATCGCAGATTGCTGGTTCGATGTCTTTCTCTTTCCCCCCCTTCCTGGCGTGCCAATCTGATGACGCCAAGTCACCTTCTTCAAGCGTCAGGGAAGATGGACGTCCTTCTCTTTGGACCCCTGCAAGAAAAGTCCCCGGAGACCGGATGCTCTGGTGGGGACCCTCCGACGCTCAAGTTAGTTACTTGGGATCAGACAAGAACCACTCAGCAGAAGAGAGCTGAGACAGTTAGGGTTTTGCTAGGAGGAAGAAAGCTAGAAAACCAGAGTTCGGATCCAAAGACTAAGCTGAATGGGGTCTCGCCGGTGGGGGCTCGCGGGGTTGTGTGGTAGGCCCATAGCACGTTGGGGAGCTCCTCCACCCATCGTCCCTTATATTCATACAGTCGAGTCCTTAGCCCTTGGAGAATGATTCGATTAGTTACCTCGGCTGCCCCGTTGGTCTGAGGGTGCCCGACGGAAGTGAATTTCTGATGGATGCCCAGTTCGGAGCAGAATTCCCGGAAGGGCGCATTGTCAAACTGCCGGCCATTGTCGGTGACCAGGGTGTGCGGCAGTCCGAACCGACATATGGACTTCCAAAAGAAGGATCTCACTTTGCTCTCCGTGATCTTAGCAAGGGCTTCGGCTTCAACCCACTTGGTGAAGTGATCAACAGCCACCAGGAGAAACTTTCGCTGTCCGAAGGCCGAGGAAAATGGTCCCAGGATATCCATACCCCACTGGGCGAAGGGCTAGGGTGCCACCAAGGGGGTTAACTGAGACGTCGTCTATCGCTGAATATTAGCATGGCACTGATAGCTATCACATCTCTTAACAAGCTCAGCTGCTTCCCCCTTCCTGGTACGCCAATCTGATGACGCCAAGTCACCTTCTTCAAGCGTCGGGGAAGACAGACATCCTTCTCTCCGGACCCCTGCAAGAAAAGTCTCCGAAGACCGGATGCTCTGGTGGGGACCCTCCGATGCTCAAGTTAATTACTTGGGATCAGACAAGAACCGCTCAGCAAAAGAGAGCTGAGACAGTTAGGGTTTTACTAGGAGGAAGAAAGCTAGAAAACCAGAGTTCGGATCCCTACTTACAGTGCGGGTGCATGTTTTTATACCTGTCCAAATGTCCCATCTTTCTTTTTCAGAAGATTTCTATCGTACCATCACTGTGCGCACCGGAGGCATCCCGCATTACCTGTCGATATGGATTTATAGGTGTCTAGCAGCCGCGATTGCATTTGGTGCACGCCGTTGCTTGACATGACCGCACACAGTTGCAAGTGGTAGTGAATCATACTCCGTAACGGGGCACAGTCACGCACAGTGATACATGCAATGCACCATATGCCGTTATGAGGCATGGCCGCAAGCAGCCACGGATGCACGGCGAGCCACGTGGGTGCACTAGGTGGCCCGGAGGTGTCGTTTGGTTCGAAGGCTGGTTCGCGTGCTGAACGTTGATGATGCCTGCGCACCCCAAGACCGGGGGGGTCTCGAGGTAGAGATATAGTGACCTCACCCCGAGACCGAAGGAGGTCTCGGGGGTGAGATGGTGCTGATGCACCCCGAAATCGGAGGGGGGTCTCAGGGTCGAGATATGGCGACCTTACCCCAAGACTGAAGGAGGTTTCGGGGGTGAGATGGTGCTTGTGCACCCCAAGACCGGAGGGAGGGTCTCGGGGTCAAGATATGGTGACCTCACCCCGAGACTAGAGGAGGTCTTGGGGGTGAGATGGTGCTGGTGCACCCTGAGACCGGAGGGGGGTTTCAGGGTCAAGATATGGCGACCTCACCCCGAGACAGGAGGAGGTCTCGGGGGTGAGATGGTGTTGGTGCACCCCGAGACCGAAGGGGGTCTCGGGATCGAGATATGGTGACCTCACCCCGAGACCGGAGGAGGCCTCGAGGGTGAGATGGTGCTGGTGCACCTCGAGACCGGAGGGGGGTCTCGGGGTCGAGATATGGCGACCTCACCCCGAGACCGGAGGAAGTCTCGGGGGTGAGATGGTGCTTGTGCACCCCGAGATCGGAGGGGGGGTCTCGGGGTCGAGATATGGCGACCTCACCCCGAGACCGAAGGAGGTCTCGGGGGTGAGATGGTGCTGGTGCACCTCGAGACGGAAGGGGGTCTCGGGGTCGAGATATGGCGACCTCACCCCAAGACCGGAGGAGGTCTCGGGGGTGAGATGGTGCTTGTGTACCCCGAGACCGAAGGGGGGGTCTCGGGGTCGAGATATGGCGACCTCACCCCAAGACCGGAGGAGGTCTCGGGGGTGAGATGGTGCTGGTGCACCCCGAGACCGGAGGAGGGTCTCAGGGTCGAGATATGGCGACCTCACCCCGAGACCGGAGGAGGTCTCGGGGGTGAGATGGTGCTGGCGCACCCCAAGACCGGAGGGGGGTCTCGGGATTGAGATATGGTGATCTCACCCTGAGACCGGAGGAGGTCTGGGGGTGAGATGGTGCTGGTGCACCCCGAGACCAGAGGGGGGTCTCGGGGTCAAGATATGGTGATCTCACCCCGAGACCGGAGGGGGTCTCGAGGGTGAGATGATGCTTGTGCACCCCGAGACCAAAGGGGGGTCTCGGGGTTGAGATGCGGTGACCTCACCTCGAGACCGGAGGGGTCTCGGGGGTGAGATGGTGCTGGTGCATCCCGAGACCAGAGGGGGGTCTTAGGATCAAGATATGGTGACCTCACCCCGACACCGGAGGAGGTCTCGGGGGTGAGATGGTACTGGTGCACCCTAAGACCGGAGGGGGGTCTCGGGGTCGAGATATGGTGATCTCACCTCGAGACCGGAGGAGGTCTCGGGGGTAAGATGGTGCTGGTGCACCCCGAGACCGGAGGGCGGTCTCGGGGTCGAGATATGGTAATCTCACCTCGAGACCGAGGGGGTCTCGGGGGTGAGATGATGCTGGTGCACCCCGAGACCGGAGGGGGGTCTCGGGGTCGAGATATGGTGATCTCACCCCAAGACCGGAGGGGGTCTTGGGGGTGAGATGGTACTGGTGCACCTCAAGACCGAAGGGGAGTCTCGGGGTCGAGATATGGCGACCTCATCTCGAGACCGGAGGAGGTCTCTGGGGTGAGATGATGCTTGTGCACCCCGAGACCGGAGGGAGTCTCGGGGTTGAGATGCGGTGACTTCCGTTAGCTGTTGTTACCTTTTATTCTAACGGTGCTGGATCAGCCACATCAGGATCAAATATGTAAGCTAAGCTAGCTTTTGATTCATGAACATGCATGCTAACTTGTGAGAGTGTATCATGTACCTTTGATGCTAAAATATAATGGAATTAAAGAGCCTTTAATTCCAATGATAAGAATGGCACCACTCTATCTAATAGATGGGAGCTGACCATCCCCCCCTTGTCGCAAATGCGCAACTCTCCAATGCAGGAGCCAATAGCCCAAGAAAGGAGGAACTTTTAAGGCCAAGATTTTGAATTCAGAAAAGTCTTTGTACATCACCTTCGGTATAACAAATTCTATGTAGACTGTATCGCCTCTCCTTATTGGTCCACATAGATTCTACGTGGCCCGATACTGCAGGACGGGATAACAGTGATATGATGTTACGTTTTGATCGTGGCGTCCATTAAAAGCGCTTCTGCAGTATGTGCACATAAGGCAAAGAACTATTTTGCCCTCCAAAAGAGACCTTGGAAAAGGCTCTTCTTCTTATTTTTTTTTCGAAGGCAGTCGAGTGTCGTTTCTTTTGTTCTGGATATCGTTTCTTCTACTTATTGATACACTTACGACACCCCAGTTGAAATATGAAGATGCCTTAGTTACAAAGCTATGACACTCGTTCTTGAACAGATATGCTTGACGATAAAACAGAAGGAAATCATCCGAGAAAAGATCTACGATACTTTAGATTTAATTTTAAGACACCCTAGTTACAAACTTATGACACCCGGGCTTAAAATGGATGCTGGAGAAAAGCCTCGCAACATCCCAGAAGGCAATCGGCCAAAAATCGTTTACGACACCCCAGTTGAAATATTAAGATATCCTAGTTACAAAGCTATGACACCCGTGCTTGAACGGATATACTTAATGATATAATAGGAGGAAATCACCCGAGAAAAGATTTACGACACCCCAGATTTAATTTTAAGACACCCTAGTTACAAACTTATGACATCCGGGATTAAAACGGACGTTGGAGAAAAGCCTCGAGACACCCTAGAAAGAAATTGGCCGAAAATCATTTATGATACCCCAGTTAAAATATTAAGACATCCAGCTACGATACTCGTCCTTAAATGGATATGCTTGATGATATAACATGAGAAAATTGCCCGAGAAAAGATCTACGACACTCCATATTTAATTTTAAGACACCATAGTTATAAACTTACGACACCCAAGCTTAAAACGAACACTAAAGAAAAGTTTTGCGACACCCTAGGAGAAAATCGGCTAAAATTATTTACGATATCCCAGTTGAAATATTAAGACACCCTAGTTATAGAGCTACGACACCCATGCTTGAACAGATATGCTTGACGACATAACAGGAGGAAATCGCTCGAGAAAAGATCTACGACACCCCAAATTTAATTTTAAGACACTCTAGTTACAAACTTACGACACCCGAACTTAAAATGGATGCCAAAGAAATGCCTCGCGACACCCCAGGAGAAAATTGGCTGAAAATCATTCACGATACCTCAGTTGAAATATTAAGACACCCTTGGTATAAACTTATGATATCACTGCAATATATTTGAAATAGGCGAAAAATTTTTACATCACCCTAGTTATAATCCGACGATACCTTATTAAGTCAGCTATGCTACTCGTGTTAAAAAAGTTAACTTTACGTGGCCGAACGGTACGGGGTGCGAGGCGGTATGGTTGTGGATTCATGATATGATCGCACCTCTTCTGGCATTTTTTCACACAGAAGGCGTGTCGGTATTCTTTCATCTTTCTCTAAGGGTGGCATAAAAAATTTTCTGAACCCTAGAAGTCCTTCATTTGTTGCTCAAGTAGCTGCTGATGTCCTAAATTTTCTTCACTATTGTTCCTTCCATCATTTTCTTACATGGAGAAGAGTGGTTTCATGTGTCGACGAAGACCGCAAACACATAAGCACCGCAAAGAGAAAATGGCGGAAGAAAGAAAAGAAATCATTCTTTATTCAAATGAAGATGCGACTCCTTTAAGTTCATTCCATATATGAAGCTACATAATCAAAAAGAGGTAAACAACACAATGATTCCTTTATTCAGATATTATGACACTCTTTCTTAAAATATTATGATACCCTAGTTCAGATATAATGGCACCCAGCACCAAATATTTCTTTTTCCTTAATTTGACAAATATGTTCATTTTGTCTGTTTCAAATGACTTGAGAATTATTTCAGTCCCTGCAGTGAAGGCTTCCCAGTTGTTTAAGAACTATTGCAAGCCGGCAGTTTACGTTCAGAATGTTTGGAAGATGAGGTTTAATACACAACATACAGAACTTATACGAAGAACCCTATTTGGTGCCTTCGTCGATATGTAGATGTTCTTAGTCGATTGACGACTGCTAGTAGTCATAATACGATGTCACAATGAAGGCGATGTGTTTATTTTCTATGGAAAGGCAGTCAAACTCAGTGCCGATGAAGTCGCACTGATTTTGGGTCTTCTAGCTCATGGAAAGAAGATCGACACGTCCTACTAGTTGTACAAGGAAGGTTATTCAAACGATTTGGCTGAGCTTTAGATCTTCATCAAAAGGGGCTAGAAAAGTTAATAAATGGACTCCAATCATCCAAGATACATAAGGATGTCGAGAACACTGTTAGACTTTGAATCGCCTACATATTTGCCATATTTTTTGCTCCAAAGTCTAATCAGACATGTCCACGATATCTCATCCAGTACTTGGATGACTTAACTCAATTGGAGAGGATCGATTGGGTTTCTGCAATCAAGGAGTTGATCATTCTGGATCTCCCAGAAGTCGCTGCTTACTTGCGATCCGAGAAGCCAGTCCACTCAAAGAAAGTAAATAAGGTTAGGAGGCAACCTAGCCTGTTCAGATACTCAGCAGCACTGGTAGTAAGGATTATTGAGATGCAGAAAGAGTATCATTATTATAATTTTTTATAAATATTTTATTTTTTATATCATTAAATTATCATGTGCAGGCGTGGTTCCTCGAGCATACCTCAATAAGAGCCCCGGCATATCCCAATAAACTGTCCTGACTATTAAAGTGGTATAACAGCCAATTGAAGGTGCAGTCTTTTGGGTTGCCAACATGCAGCCTCACGACTTGGTAAGATAATCCATTGCTCGGTAAATATTTTTTTACTTAATTTATTATTATTAGTTTTAAATTAATTCATTTATCATCTTGTCTTCAATTGGAGGGAGCTACTGTACCAATGGCATAAGAGCACTGGCTTCTCACTCCACAAATAGTAGCATCCCTTAAACCAATAAAAAGTTGTGCAAGCTATATCGAATTGAGGATTGAATTGGGATGCATTAAGAATCAACTCGACGATGTTAGGCATAGGCTTGCCATAGCTGAGAGCCTCCTCAGCTCATTGCTCAGAAAGGAGAGCAATGCAAGTAATGAGGAGGAGAAGATAGAGGAGCGGCATTCCTTGGAGGACCAAGAGGAGCATAGGAATGCAGAAAATGAGGAGGAGGAGAAGAAGAAGAAACATTCCTTGGAGTGTCCAACTGAGCCTGGGAATGCAAATACAGAAGAAGAGAAGAGGAAGGAGGGGCATTCCTTGGATTATCAAACTGAGCCTGGAAATGCAAATAAAGAGGAGAAGAAGAGGAGGGAGGGGCATTCTATGGAGGGCCAAGAGGAGCCTAAATCCAAAGAAATAATCATCACCCCTGCGCCCTATGATAATAAAATTGTCACCCCTGCGTCAAATGGCGATGAGGAGGATATATAATTCTTTGGAATGCTTTCGCTTATTAAGAGGGTTAAAAAAGAGCCCAGGAGCGTAAGGCATCTAAGGTCATAGGAGATTCTTATGAAATAGCCCGTCCTAAAAAGTCATCAAAGATAGTGGCCACATCAAAGGCCAACATAAGAATCAAAGATGATCAAATTATTATCAAAAACTTTTTGAGCGAACGCATAAGCGATGAGATCGTGTACACCAATAAATTAGGTAGCGTCATTATAAGAAAAGTCTTCAAGATCTCATTAACAAAGATATGATAATCGACGATGTAAGTATCTTAGAAAAACTTTTCTCGATGTTGATTTTAGAATATTATTAATTAGTTTTAATTGCATTGGCAGATTATTAATGCTGAACAAGAGTTTTTGATGAGAACACCTAGGCAGAGCATTCGGAATGATATCATAAGTGCATTGTTGCATCTGTTATGACATCCGATTTGTGTCTGAATTCTTCATTATCTACTCATGAACTCACTGGAATGGCCGGGCCTACGATCTTTGATAGAGTAAGCAATGAAGAAAAGGCCTAATTTCGGTTTCTTTTCTCCATCATTAACTCAAAAATTTGCACTGGCATCTGATTGCTGTCAACATGGAAAGAAATGTGTTCATGCACCTGAATTCATTAAAATGTAATGCCAGGTACAAGGCTAATGCGAAGAAATGGCATAGCATTCTCAGCCATATATTCTAGATATACTGTGATAAGGAAGAGGTGATGAATTGGCCGATGGAAGAGATTTTGGATTGCCCAAGTCAACCTTTTGGATCACTGTATTGCGGTCTCTACTGTCTGAAGTACATGAAATACCTTGCTCGTCAGGACAATCCTGATATGAAGATAGTTTTATGGAAGATGAAATAAGAGATTACTGACAACAATTAGCAGCGAGGATATTGAAAAAAGCCTTAATGAAAAGATCGACGATTTGGTTTCAAACTATTCTTAATTTTTTTATTCTTTATTGACTGAAAATTTGATGTAATTTATTCATACTGATACTGTTTCAGAATTTATGCAATTATAGAATTTTTATATGGATGTCATGGTGCTTTACATGGATGTTAAAAATCTTGTCATTATATTTTTGCCTTTTTACTTTCGAGTTTCTTAAGTTTTCATCTGGGATGTCATAATGTTAAAACTAGAGTGTCGTAAATTTACAATAGGGGTGCCATAAATTTTTTTCCTCTAATATCAGAAATGTCAACTTTTTTAGATATGGTGTCATACTATGAGAATTGGGGTATTGTAAGGTGGAAACTTGAGTGTCGTAAGAATCTTTTTTAGGTGTCATCATTTTAAAGCTAGGGTGTCGTTAGGTGAGAACTAGGATATCGTAACAGTTTTTTAAGATGTCGTAAGTTTCTACCTTAACAGCCTCTGCTTGGGTGTTATCATTTTAAAGCTAGGATGTCGTTAGGTGAGAATTGGGGTATCGTAATAGCTTTTCTAGGATGTTGTAAGTTTCGGCCTTTCGAGTGTCATTATTTTAAAGCTAGGGTATCGTTAGGTGAGAACTGGGTGTCGTAATAGCTTTTCTAGGATGTCATAAGTTTCAGCCTTTTGAGTGTCATCGTTTTAAAGTTAGGATATCGTTAGGTGAGAACTGGGGTATCATAACAGCTTTTCTAAGATGTCGTCAGTTTTGGCCTTTCGGGTATCATTATTTTAAAGCTAGGGTGTTGTTAGGTGAGAATTGAAGTGCTGTAATAGCTTTTCTGGAATGTCATAAGTTCCAACCTTTTGGGTATCATCATTTTAAAGCTAGGGTATCGTTAGGTGAGAACTGAGATGTTATAATAGTTTTTATGGGATATCATAAGTTTCGGTCTTTCGGATGTTATCATTTTAAAGCTAGGATGTCGTTAGGTGAGAACTGAGGTGTCATAACAGCTTTTCTGGGATGTCATAAGTTTTAGCCTTTCGGGTATCTTCGTTTTAAAGCTAAAGTGTCATTAGGTGAGAACTGGGGTGTCGTAACAACTTTTATGGGATGTCGTAAGTTTTGGACTTTCGAGTGTCATCATTTTAAAGCTAGGGTGTCGTTAGGTAAGAATTGGGGTATCGTAACAGCTTTTCTGGGATGTCATAAGTTCCTACCTTAACAGTCTCTGCTAGGATGTCATCATTTTAAAGCTATAGTGTCGTTAGATGAAAACTGAGGTATCGTAAAAGCTTTTTTGAGATGAAGTCAATCATGCCTTGACATTCTCCGCTCGACTGTCGTCTTTTTAAAGTTAGGATGTCGTAAGGTTAAAACTTGGGTGTCGCGATAACTTTTCTGGAATGTCGTGATGAATAATTAGCTAAAACAAATAATGTTCAGCACTGGCAAGATGGGCAATTATGAAACTTTTTATTTATTTAAAATTTTTATTATAATTACTTATAGATGCGCTAGGATACATTGAAAATTTTCATAAAAATGCCTTTCAGCCATCAAATATTGATGCCCTAGGAAGTCATACGGTAAAACTTTTTTTTGCTTCCAGAAGGACCTCTATGGCCTCCTTCCTTTCTTTTCTTCATACTTGTATGCTGAAAGAGAGTTCGCGTTACGACATCCCAAGGAAAAAATCGCTCGAAAAAAGATCTACAATACCCCAATTGAAATATTAAGACATCCTAATTACAAATCTATGAAACCCGTGCTTAAAACAAACACGGTAAACGAGACTTGCGACATTTCAAAGAGGAAATCATCCGAAAAAAGATCTACGATACCCCAATTAAATATTAAGATACCCTAGTTACAAACCTACGACACCGTACTTAAAATGAACGCTGTAGATGAGACTTACAACATCCCAAGAAAGAAATCATCCAAAAAAAGATCTATGACACTCCAGATTTACGACTAAGATACCCTAGTTACAAAGCTATGACACCCATGCTTTAAATTTGATGGTGAAAATTTTTATATATTCTCTTGTATTAGTTGACTTAATGCATAAGCATCAAACTCATCCATCAATGTTTAGAAAGATGGTACAATTCTTTTCATATCCTCTCATGTGTTAGTTGACTGCATACAAGTCTGCCTGTTGCTTGAACCAGCTCTTATTTTATTTTGCATTAGAGGAGCGTCAATGGATACCTTGACCATATTTTTTCTTGATCTCTTTGACTTCTTCTCGATTCCACTCTTTAATCTGTTCTCTTTTGGGTGACCTTTTGTCCTAGTTTGCTCAAGATCTTGAATTACAAGTTATGTACTTTCTTTAGCTGCGCAGTTAGCATTCACGGCACTTTTGAAAATTGATGTTAGATCATCCATCACTAAATTAAATGCATCTTCAAACATGGAGGCTATATCTGCGAGTTTCATCATCCGACGACTCAGTAAAGCATATCTACAATCAATAACATAATTTTATTGAAAACATATACTAAGACATTTAAAATAAAAAATATATAATTGTATACCATGATTTTTGTGTGCTTTTATCACAATCTTCAGTATTGCAGTCAAAATTATTGAATTAGCATTTCATGTCCTTGCACCATCTCTTCAAGAAGTACTTATCTGATAAACGAAATATGTTGCTTTAATAAAGAACCAATAAGGCATGCCTACACAAATAATCCTTAAACTGAAAGGATCGACACTGGCATTAGACAATCTCAATTTTTTTATCGTATGAAACGATAAAATCTTTTATCATCTCCTTGTTGATTCCATCGACTTCAACCCTTTCATATGACTTTACAGAATATACACAATAGTTGTCAGCTTCCTTGACTAATTTAGTATTTGATGCAGCCATTTCAAGGATCTTGATATAGATAATGAACAAAATAGTTAAACTAAATAAATAAAAGGCAGCCTGGATGGCCCCCAATCCTGGGCGGCCCCCAGTCTTGGGCGGCCTCCAGGGTCTAGGCGGCCCCCGGTCCTAGGCAGCCCCTAGCGTCTGGATGGCCCCCAGTCCTGGGCGGCCCTCAGTCTTGAGCGGCCTCCAGAATCAAGGCGGCCTCCAGTCCTGGGCGGCCCCTAGAGTCTGGACGGCCCCCAGTCCTGGGCGGCCTCCAGGGTCTAGGCGACCCCCGGTCCTGGGCGGCCCCCAGAGTCTGGACGGCCCCCAGTCCTGGGCGGCCCCCAGTCTTGGGCGGCCTCCAGGGTCTAGGCGGCCTCCGGTCCTGGGCGCCCCCAGTCTTGGGCGGCCTCCAGGGTCTAGGCGGCCTCCGGTCCTAGACGGCCCCTAGAGTCTGGACGGCCCCCAGTCCTGGGCGGCCCCCAGTCTTGGGCGGCCTCCAGGGTCTAGGCGACCCCCGGTCCTGGGCGGCCCCTAGAGTCTGGACGGCCCCCAGTCCTGGCGGCCCCCAGTCCTGGGCGGCCTCCAGGGTCTAGGCGGCCTCCGGTCCTGGGCGCCCCCAGTCTTGGGCGGCCTCCAGGGTCTAGGCAGCCTCCGGTCCTAGACGGCCCCTAGAGTCTGGACGGCCCCCAGTCCTGGGCGGCCCCCAGTCTTGGGCGGCCTCCAGGGTCTAGGCGACCCCCGGTCCTGGGCGGCCCCTAGAGTCTGGACGGCCCCCAGTCCTGGGCGGCCCCCAGTCTTGGGCGGCCTCCAGTGTCTAGGCGGCCTCCGGTCCTGGGCGGCCCCTAGAGCCTGGATGGCCCCCAGTCCTGGGCGGCCCCCAGTCTTGGGCGGCCTCCAGGGTCTAGGCGACCCCCGGTCCTAGGCGGCCCCTAGCGTCTGGACGGCCCCCAGTCCTGGGCAGCCCCCAGTCTTGGGCGGCCTCCAGGGTCTAGGCGGCCTCCGGTCCTAGACGGCCCCTAGAGTCCGGACGGCCCCCAGTCCTGGGTGGCCCCCAGTCTTGGGCGGCCTCCAAGGTCTAGGCGGCCTCCAATCCTAGGCGGCCCCTAGAGTCTGGACGGCCCCCAGCCTCAGGTGATCCCCGGTTTAAGAATAATCCCCATGTCAGGACCATTAAACGAGATAAGCCGTCATATTCGGAACAGAAATCGAGAAATATTAAACATCATCACGCCTTAAATGGTTCGCATAAGACAAACACTAAAAAGAGACATTGAACCTCTATTTTAGAGCCAGATCCCTTATCCCTAACTCTGACGTCTCCACTATCCCTGACATTCCCTTGGGATAATCAAGATCATCATGAAAAATGATGTCTTCATGAGCAAGTTTCTTAATATCCTTATTGAGTATTATCACTGAATAACCACGTAATGCAAGATGAACACTTATCCTACACGTGGACCTCCAAATTAAAACAAAAAAAGAAATAATAATAATAAAGTGGACAAAAGAAAAAGGATAAAAGAGAGGAAGGGGAGGGGGAAGAGGAGGCTTCTTCCTTTGAAAAAAAGAGATCCTGAAAACCCTAAACAAAAAATCTGGTGATCCGGCATCAACAGATTGGCGCGCCAGGTAGGGGGCATCGTCAGAGCGGTGAGGCATACCTGTTCTACGATTCCACGAACATGAGTTCCAGATCTCTAGAAGAAGACCCCGTTGATTGGTCTGGGGGGCATCTTTCGCCTCCTAACCATGATTTCGCAGCCCTTAGCCCTTCTCAGCCGGCGAAACCAAGCTCTCCGGTTCTTTCCCCACCATCACCGGTCCGGCTATTCCTCAGGATCCATTATCGGTCCTCACCCAACAAGTTCAAACTCTCGTCGGGATAGTTCGACAGATGCAAGAGCATCACTCTCGAGGAGCCCACCTGCGGCCTGAGCCACCTCTGTTACCTAGGTCAGCTACTCCTGTTAGCCGACAATCGGCTCGAAGAAGATCTCCTCCGGCAAAGCCTCTTCACTCTTATTCTCTTGGAAGGCGATGCTCTGAAGGCTCTGAGGATGGTTCACGTTCTGTCTCCTGTTCCCCTAGCAGCCCACCTGCTGGGCGACGACGGGGGAAGGAGCCATATGCGGATCATCGTCGGTGGCGCCGCCAGTCTCCTTCCAGTTCTCCTGAACCAACAGGAGGACGTATAGCTGACAGAATGCAAAAGCGTCTGGAAGAGCAAGATCGCAGGTTAGAGGAGCTCAGTCAAAGAATCAATAATCAGCCGGGGTCGGACTATGATACTCGCCCCCCTCTCACTCGACGGATTATGGAGGAACCCATTCCAAGGAGGTTCCGATTTCCTCAGCTGGACCCTTATGATGGCACCACCGATCCCCTAGATCATTTGGAGAGCTATAAGGCCATCATGCAAGTCCAGGGGGCGCCGGATGCTCTTTTATGTGTGGCCTTTCCGGCCACCCTTCGAAAGGCGGCCCGGTCTGGTATTCTCGTCTGCCCTCACGCAGTATTGACTCTTTCCGGCAATTGGAGAGATCTTTTCTGGCTCATTTCGACGCTTGTCGAAAAATTCCGCGAGTAGCAGACAGTTTATTCTCCGTGCAGCAGCAGGAGGGAGAATCTTTAAAAGATTTTATAACCCGCTTCAAAGTAGCGGCCCTAGAAGTCTATCATCTTGAAGATGCTATAGCCACTTTGGCTCTAAAACGGGGGCTCCGACCCTCTCGTTTTACTTACTCTTTAGACAAAAGACCTCCTTCTTCTTATGCTGATCTCCTAAGTCGAGCGCAGAAGTACATCCGCGCCGACGAAGCTGACTCATCCAGGAGAGGTACACAAGGAAGAACTAGCAAGAGATCTACTCGACCGGAGTTGGACGAACCTCCTTCCAAGAAGCCAGAACCTTTGCGCCGACCAACTGATCGCCGCAAGAATCAAGCTCCCAGGGAGGACCATCTTACACCCCTCTTAGCACCTCGAACTCATATCCTTATGGAAATCGAAAACGAGCCCTATTTACGGCGTCCGCCTCCATTGAAGAAGGGCACTGCCCGCGATAGAAGCCGCTATTGCCGTTTCCATAGGGATTATGGCCATGACACTGAAGAATGTCGGAACTTGAAGCAGGCCATTGAAGAGCTAATTCAGAAAGGATACCTTGGGCAATACATCCAGAAGAAAGAAGCTCCTCCTGTACCAGCTTTGATGGGCCTCCTCCCGTTCAGGCCAGCATCGATAATCCCCCAACGGAGAGGATGGTAGGTATGATTTCTCGCGGAGAAACTTCATCTTCTAAGAGATTGAGAGGGGGTGAGGGGTTAGATGATGTAATCCCTTCTGGGGGAGATATAGCGGGCAATAATATTGTAAAAGATGATAGCGTCGTCGTCTCAATGACGATTGCTAGGCATCCTGTAAAAAGAATCTTAATCGATAGTGGGAGCTCCGCTAATGTACTTACTTATGATGCATTTCTTCGGATGAATCTTTCTCTGGATTCTCTTCGGCCCGTAGCCGCTCCTCTAGTTGGCTTCACCGGAGATTCCATCCGAGTGGAGGGCGAGGTTACGTTGCCAGCTACAGCGGGATCGCCGCCGTGTCAAAGCACGGTCATGCTGGATTTTCTGGTGGTTCGGGTCCCTCTGGCTTACAACGCCATTCTCGGCCGCCCGGGCTTGAACATGTTAGATGCAGTCATATCTACTAAACGCTTATTGGTGCAGTTCCCCGCCAAGCAAGGAATCGGTGTAATGCACGGAGAGGTGAATTCGGTCAGACCCTGCTATCATCTAGCTCCTAGTCCTCAAATGGCCAACATTCCTCCAGTCGCCGAGTCGTTTGACCCCAGAGAAGTTGAGCGGAGAGGAGAACCAGCGGAACTTCTAATACCTTATCCCCTGGGGGATGATCACACTAAGATCGTGCATATTGGTGAACTCCTCTCCCCTGAGGTCCGGGACCAGCTCCTAGCTTTCTTATCAATGAATGCAGATGTCTTCGCTTGGAAGGTAACGGATATGATCGGGATTCCTCCAGAGGTGATTACTCATCAGCTCAATATTAACCCGAACTGCCGTCCTGTTCGCCAGAAGAAACGAAGCTTTGCTCCTGAGCGGCAGAGGGCTATTGACGAAGAGGTGGACAAATTGCTTATGGCCGGTCATATCCGAGAAGCCCGATATCCCGATTGGTTGGCCAATGTAGTTATGGTCCGGAAAGCCAGCGGAGGATGGAGAATATGCATTGATTACACTGATCTGAACAAAGCTTGTCCTAAAGACAGTTTTCCGCTGCCCCGGATCGACCAGTTAGTAGATTCAACTGCTGGCTATGAACTTCTTAGCTTCATGGATGCTTTCTCAGGGTACAATCAGATAAAATTAGACCTCTCAGATGAAGAGCATACTTCTTTCATCACCGAGAAAGGTATTTATTGTTACAAGGTAATGCCCTTCGGGTTGAAGAATGCAGGAGCTACATATCAGAGGCTGATGAACAAAGTCTTCAAGGATCAGCTCGGCCGCAACATGGAGGTATATGTAGATGATATGCTGACAAAAAGCACCCACATCACTGACCATGTCGCTGATTTGCGGGAAACTTTCCACAACCTCCGGCTCCATAGAATAAAACTCAACCCACGCAAATGTGCATTTGGAGTCACTGCAGGAAAATTCTTGGGTTTCTTAGTCACACGGCGAGGGATTGAGGCAAACCCAGAGAAAATTCAAGCCATCCTCAATATGAGACGGCCTATGTGTAAGAAAGAAGTACAACAACTCACTGGAAAGATAGCAGCGTTAAGCCGATTCTTATCCAGATCAGCCGAGAGATGTTTACCTTTCTTTAAAGTCTTACGTAAGGCAGATGGCTTCGAGTGGACAGAAGACTGTCAACAAGCTTTTGAAGAGCTTAAGGAGTTCTTGTCCACACCTCCCCTGTTATCCAAACCGGAGCAAGGGGAAAAGCTCTTTCTATATCTTGCGGCTTCTTCGGAGGCCGTTAGTTCTGTCCTGGTGCGTATCGGCGATCACGCCGTTCAACGACCTATATATTATACCAGCAAGGTGCTTCACGGTGCAGAAGAAAGGTATTCCAAAACGGAGAAGGTCATCTTCGCTTTATTTGTTTCTGCTCGCCGACTCAGACCCTACTTCCAAGCCCATCCCATAGTCGTTCTCACTGATCAACCTCTCAGAGCTATTTTATCACGACCAGACACTTCTGGCCGGTTAGCCAAATGGGCGATCAAGTTAGCAGAATTCGACTTATCATTTCAACCTAGAGCATCTTTGAAATCTCAGGTTTTGGCTGATTTTCTAGTAGAATGCACCTGGTCTGAACAGCCTCAAGAAGAACTTCCCCGAATTCTGTCAGATAATGAGAAGACGGATCATGAAGCATGGGTCCTCCATGTTGATGGAGCCTCTAATTCACAAGGTAGCGGAGCTGGCTCATTCTCGCTAGCCCGGAGGGCACGGTACTAGAATATGCTCTTCGTTTCCTCTTTGAAGCCACCAATAATCAAGCTGAATATGAGGCTTTGCTGACCGGAATCAAACTAGCACATGGAATGGGAATCAGAAGTCTTCGAGTCTTCACCGACTCACAGCTCATTTCCGCCCAAGTATGAGGCTCGTGACCCTATCATGTTTCAATATCTGAATAAAGTTAGATCATTAATTCCCTTATTGGATCACTTTGCTATTAGTTATATACCCAGAGGTGAAAATGCTAGGGCCGACATGTTAGCCCGACTAGCTACCTCGATGGATAGTGCCATGGGTAAGACCTACATCGAGTATCTGGAGACACCTAGCATCGAAGCTACTGAAGAAGCTCTGCCCATTATCCAAAAAGAAGCCTGGATGGAATCTTATATCCGGTATCTAAAAGACGGCGTTCTTCCAGTTGATCGTGAAGAAGCTAAGCTGCTTAAACGGAGGGCTTCCAAATTTGTGCTACTAGAAGGCCAACTTTATAAAAAATCCTTCTCTCAGCCCCTCCTCAAATGTGTTAGTTCGGTAGATGCAGATTATGTCCTTAGGGAAATTCATGAAGGCATCTGTGGGAATCATTCTGGAGGGCGATCTTTAGCACGCAAGGCTCTCCGACAAGGATACTACTGGCTCACCATGCAAGAGGATGCAACAGAATTAGTAAAAAGATGTGATTCATGCCAACGGTACGCCAACATTCAACGGCAACCGTCTTCTCAGCTAAATTCTCTTTCTTCTCCCTGGCCCTTCGCTCAGTGGGGTATGGATATCCTCGGCCCTTTCCCCCCTGCGACAGGACAGCGCAAATTTCTACTAGTGGCCATTGATTATTTTACTAAATGGGTCGAAGCTGAAGCACTTGCCAAAATCACTGAAGCCAAGGTCAAACCTTTTTCTGGAAAGCCATTATTTGTCGATACGGCATCCACACACCCTTATCACTGACAATGGCCGACAGTTTGACAACAACGCCTTTCGGACTTTCTGTACTGATCTCGGTATCGTGCAACGATTCACCTCCGTCGGCCATCCACAATCTAACGGAGAAGCTGAAGTTACAAATCGCATGATATTGCGGGGGTTAAGGACCAGATTAGATACGTCCAAAGGAAGGTGGGTAGAAGAGCTCCCGAATGTACTTTGGGCGTATCACACAACTCCCAGAACACCGACGGGAGAACACCCTTCAATTTGGTCTTTGGTTCCGAAGCTGTTATTCCCGTGGAAATTGGCCTACCAAGTAGCCGAGTGGAAACTTACAACGAAGCGGACAACCTTCCTAATCTGAGGGCCAATCTTGACCTCATCGACGAAGCAAGAGATCGGGCTCGAATTAAAATGGCGGCATACCAGCAACAAGTGGCGAGGTACTATAATTCCCGCGTCCGCTCGAAGAGTTTCCGTCAAGGAGATTTAGTTCTGAGAAAAGCTTCGGTATCCAAACCAGCGGAAGGGGGCAAATTGTCTCCAAACTGGGAAGGGCCCTATCGGGTAGGAGAAGTCCTTCACCGTGGAGCCTACCGGCTTGAAGACTTAAGCGGACAGCTAATCCCTCGAACATGGAATGCAGACAACCTTCGGCCGTATTACCAGTAATGTAATGTTTTTATTCAAATATTAGATGATCCTATACATTTGAATGCAGATTTTTAGATAATCTTTGCGACGGCCCTACGGTCCAAAGGACACCCCCAGGCCGGTGTAACTCACCCCTGAGGAGGTTCAAGTCCTTGACTCAAGCGGCCTCGAACGGCTCGACGGCCCTACGGTCCAAGGACACCCCCAGGCCGGTGTAACTCACCCCTGAGGAGGTTCAAGTCCTTGACTCAAGGCCTCGAACTGAGATGGACGGCTCGACGGCCCTACGGTCCAAAGGACACCCCCAGGCCGGTGTAACTCACCCCTGAGGAGGTTCAAGTCCTTGACTCAAGCGGCCTCGAACTGAGATGGACGGCTCGACGGCCCTACGGTCCAAAGGACACCCCCAGGCCGGTGTAACTCACCCCTGAGGAGGTTCAAGTCCTTGACTCAAGCGGCCTCGAACTGAGATGGACGGCTCGATGGCCCTACGGTCCAAAGGACACCCCCAGGCCGGTGTAACTCACCCCTGAGGAGGTTCAAGTCCTTGACTCAAGCGGCCTCGAACTGAGATGGACGGCTCGACGGCCCTACGGTCCAAGGACACCCCCAGGCCGGTGTAACTCACCCCTGAGGAGGTTCAAGTCCTTGACTCAAGCGGCCTCGAACTGAGATGGACGGCTCGACGGCCCTACGGTCCAATGGACACCCCCAGGCCGTAACTCACCCCTGAGGAGGTTCAAGTCCTTGACTCAAGTGGCCTCGAACTGGCTTGACGGCCCTACGGTCCAAAGGACACCCCCAGGCCGGTGTAACTCACCCCTGAGGAGGTTCAAGTCCTTGACTCAAGCGGCCTCGAACTGAGATGGACGGCTCGACGGCCCTACGGTCCAAAGGACACCCCCAGGCCGGTGTAACTCACCCCTGAGGAGGTTCAAGTCCTTGACTCAAGCGGCCTCGAACTGAGATGGACGGCTCGACGGCCCTACGGTCCAAAGGACACCCCCAGGCCGGTGTAACTCACCCCTGAGGAGGTTCAAGTCCTTGACTCAAGCGGCCTCGAACTTAGATGGATGGCTCGACGGCCCTACTGAGACAGACGGCTCCCAGTCTGGGCGGCCTCCAGAACCTGGGCGGCCTCCGGTCCTAGGCACCCCTAGGGTCTAGACGACTCAATGGCCCTACGGTCCAAGTATAACTCATTCCTAGAAAGTATAAATCCTTGGTTAGGATAGCTTTGAGTTGTACCTCGAGGATAATTGAGTACTGGCGAGCCATCTAAACTGAGTAGCGCCATTGTCCTGATCCGCGAATAGGAGCCAAGAATTAAGCAAAGGAAATCTTAAATGATACTAAATCAATAAAAAGTAACATCCATTCATTTAAAGTTAATCTGCTGCGAAACTTTGTGAAATCTTGTCAGCAGACAGATTTCACGACAAAAAGGTCCTTAAATGGGACCAAATCTAAAATTAAAATCAAAATAAAGCTCAACACCCTTGATCAATTCTTTGAATGCTCTTTCTCTACATCAGGACTGACAGCCGGCTCCTCGACAAGAGGCTTTTCTACAGCAAGAGTCTTAGTTGCCACTGCTCCACTCTCCACGTTTTCGACCTCCATATCGGAACTCCTTCGTCATCCACGGGTCGAAAACGTTCGAGGTCCTTTAAGTCGAACTGTCGGGCCAATATCCGCTTGCATTTCTCAAAGCCTTCAACGAAAGCATCTAGGGCAGCTTCCTGGAACTCCGCTTCAAAATCTGGGGAGCCCTTGTATTCCTTGATAGCATCCCTGGCTTTAGCTTCAGCTACGGCCACCTTTTCTTGAGCTTTGGCCTCAGCCACAGCTATCTTTTCCCGAGCTTCGGTCTCGATCGTAGCCATCTTCTTCTGAGCCTCCACCATTGCTGCTGCAACTTTATCGAGAGCATTTTTGGTGTCCTTCTCGGCTAAAACCAGTTTCTCCATGGCATCACGAGCGGTGGCCTCCGCGCTATCTGCTCGATTCTCCGTGTGTTCCAGCCTGAGGGAAGTTTCTTTTAACTTTTCTTCCGTTGGCAGCAACCTTGCCCGGACCTCACACAGCTGGGCATCTAAACTCTGCAGTTCCTTTTCTGCCCTCCCTCTCCAAGTCCGATAATCTTCCCGCATGACCCGAAGGTCATGCAATGCTTTTGATTCTCGGGCCCTCGTATCCACCAACTCTTTATCTAGGCTAGCATTCCGAGACTTGGCCCTGTCTAAGTCTTCACGTAACACGAAGAGACCATTAGCCGTCTGCAAAACGCACTCAGTCAGTGTCCAAGTTTAATGATCAGAAAAGGAACAAAAATCGGACTTTACCTGCAGTGCAGCGGTGAACATAGTGTCGAATGCCTCTGCCTGTGTTGCCTTCCTCAGTTTGTCTTGAAATCTGGGCAAGATCGCGAGTTTAAGGATTGTCTCTGATAGACAACTCTTGTATCCAACATTCTCGCTAGTGGTTGGGGAGCCGAGGGCGGAGTCCTTAAAGTGCCTAGTGAGGCGGGAACAGGAACATCCACTTCCGTCGATGACGAAGGACCTGGCAAGTCAGCTTTAGCTGCTTCTACATCCCTTGTAGACTCCCCAACGCTCTGGGCGGGAGATGGAATAGTCTCTGGAGGCTCCCTCTCGACGGGGTCTCCTATAGGGACCCCCGTCGGAGGACTCATTTCCCCTTCACTATCTTCTACTAAGGTCGCCTCAGGGATAACCGCTGGAGGTTGGACCTGACTGTCTGATCCTAGATGACGGGATCTTTTAGGTTCGCCCCCCGCTGGCGCATCACGCTCACTCTCTCTCTCTTTCGAAGCTTTGATACCAAGAAATCTCGAGAGAACTTCATTGCTACAAAATGACGAACATAGGGTTAGCTAAAAAAGGAAAAAGAGAAAGAGAAAGACGAATTCTTCGAAGCTCACCGGGCGCTGCAGCCAGCGACACCGGCACGAACGCAGCCTCATGGAGATTATCCTCCGATAGCAACTCCCTACTAGGGGGAATAATTGTAGAAATTAAAGTATCAAATAACTCGCGATCTCTTTCTTCAATACTCGCGTTCTGGTTGGAGCTAGTATCTGGAATACCCCAATCCACATCTAACCCCTCCAAATGCGCATAAAAAAACCGAGCCTTCCACCCTTTGATCTTAGATGGAAGGTTGAGTTTAAGAACCCTTTTAGGTCTTGAGGCAAAACTCCACCACCCATCCCTAACTGGGTTTCGGATTCTATACAGGGACCTAAATAAGGAGAGTCTAGCAGAAGCTCCATGAAAAGAGCAGAGAACTAAAAATGAAAATACAATACGTATGGAATTGGGAGTGAGCTGTGCAGGGATAAGATGGTATCGGTTTAACAAATTTATAAAAAAAGAGTGAAACGGCAATCGTAAACCACTCTTAAAAAACTCTTCGTATAGAGCGATCTTACCTGGTTGCCCTCGAGTGACCCTATCCTCTGGAAGAGGGACAGAAAGCTGAATGTCATTAGGAACTCCAAATTGAACCCTAAGATTTCTAAGGTCCTGTGAAGACATGACGGAAGCAACGTCCGCCGGTCTAGCCAGTTTAGAGGCAACCGCAGGAGGCTCTACCTCATGACCGGCAGACGAGCAAGGAACCCTAAGAGACTGAGATAACGGCCTAGGCACGGGTTGAAGGGATTGGGCAGCGGGTTGGTCCCCATGGATGATTACCCCTCCCAAGGCCTGTCGACGGGCCGGAGAATCTCCTCTCGGGAGGGCTCTTTCATGGGACCCTTACCTTTTCTATCTACGGAAGGATCCATAAAGAAAAAGGAAGAGGAAGACGAGAAAGCCAACTAACCTGGGCTTGAGAAGATAAAAAAACGGAGGAAGATACACAAAGTCGAAAACTGAAGGAAAGGGATGATCTTTTTAATATATATATGGATGCCAGACATGACGTTTCGGGCACCGAAAGGACACATGATGGTCCGTCAGTGTAGCCAGACAAGCGAAAAGACGCCATCCTCTTAGAGATGCACGCCTCCCCTCTTTTTGCTCTTTTTTCAAAATGACACTTATCACGTACTGAACTTTCGAAATTCAAATTTTTCCGCCCTTCTCCCTTGCACGTGCGTGCCACACCCGTATACAAGGAAGATGGGCGAGGGGGCATATGATATAGATAATGAACAAAATAGTTAAACTAAATAAATAAAAGGCAGCCTGGATGGCCCCCAATCCTGGGCGGCCCCCAGTCTTGGGCGGCCTCCAGGGTCTAGGCGGCCCCCGGTCCTAGGCGGCCCCTAGCATCTGGACGGCCCCCAGTCCTGGGCGGCCCTCAGTCTTGAGCGGCCTCCAAAATCCAGGCGGCCTCCGGTCCTGGGCGGCCCCTAGAGTCTGGACGGCCCCCAGTCCTGGGCGGCCCCCAGTCCTGGGCGGCCTCCAGGGTCTAGGCGACCCCCGGTCCTGGGCGGCCCCTAGAGTCTGGACGGCCCCCAGTCCTGGGCGGCCCCCAGTCTTGGGCGGCCTCCAGGGTCTAGGCGACCCCCGGTCCTGGGCGGCCCCTAGAGTCTGGACGGCCCCCAGTCCTGGGCGGCCCCCAGTCTTGGGCGGCCTCCAGGGTCTAGGCGGCCTCCGGTCCTGGGCCCCCCAGTCTTGGGCGGCCTCCAGGGTCTAGGCGGCCTCCGGTCCTAGACGGCCCCTAGAGTCTGGACGGCCCCCAGTCCTGGGCGGCCCCCAGTCTTGGGTGGCCTCCAGGGTCTAGGCAACCCCCGGTCCTGGGCGGCCCCTAGAGTCTGGACGGCCCCCAGTCCTGGGCGGCCCCAGTCTTGGGCGGCCTCCAGGGTCTAGGCGGCCTCCGGTCCTGGGCGGCCCCTAGAGCCTGGACGGCCCCCAGTCCTGGGCGGCCCCCAGTCTTGGGCGGCCTCCAGGGTCTAGGCGACCCCCGGTCCTAGGCGGCCCCTAGCGTCTGGACGGCCCCCAGTCCTGGGCAGCCCCCAGTCTTGGGCGGCCTCCAGGGTCTAGGCGGCCTCCGATCCTAGACGACCCCTAGAGTCCGGACGGCCCCCAGTCCTGGGCGGCCCCCAGTCTTGGGCGGCCTCCAGGGTCTAGGCGGCCTCCAATCCTAGGCGGCCCCTAGAGTCTGGACGGCCCCCAGCCTCAGGTGATCCCCCGGTTTAAGAATAATTCCCATGTCAGGACCATTAAACGAGATAAGCCGTCATATTCGGAACAGAAATCGAGAAATATTAAACATCATCACGCCTTAAATGGTTCGCATAAGACAAACACTAAAAGAGACATTGAACCTCTATTTTAGAGCCAGATCCCTTATCCCTAACTCTGACGTCTCCACTATCCCTGACATTCCCTTGGGATAATCAAGATCATCATGAAAAAGGATGTCTTCATGAGCAAGTTTCTTAATATCCTTATTGAGTATTATCACTGAATGACCACGTAATGCAAGATGAACACTTATCCTACACGTGGACCTCCAGAATTAAAACAAAAAAAATAATAATAATAAAGCGGACAAAAGAAAAAGGATAAAAAGAGAGGAAGGGGAGGGGGAAGAGGAGGCTTCTTCCTTTGAAAAAAAGAGATCCTGAAAACCCTAAACAAAAAATCTGGTGATCCGGCATCAACAGATCTCATTATGAAATTTTTTGAAAATGCATCTTGTATACTTTCCTGTTGCTTGCCTCTCAAAATGTGAGGATGTCTTTAGGAAGCATTTGTTTGCAATGTCCTATTATCTTTCTCATTTTTTACCTCGTACCTTTTCTTCAAGGCATCTTCGTACTTATCTATGAACTTCGTGAGTGTAGTCTTCGAATTTATAAACCCATCGAAGAAGTGATTGATGCCCTTACTCCTTTATGAAGATGACATCCCTGTACATAATTATGTCAAAAAAAGAAGCATTAAACATGAACATAAACCAAACACAATGTCCTACAAATCTGTGAAGAATGTATTCTTAAGGTAAACTGGGATCCATTTATCTCAATATTCGTAAAGGCCATTTAACCAATCTATAGCCTTGCATTCTTCATATTTCTCTATAAGATGTGCCCATCTTTTCTCGAATGACTGTATGATCAATGAATCATATATCGTCTCATCAAAATTAATCATAAATTTAAGATTTGCTGTGCAAATATGGCCAATCTTTTCAAGTATCTTCTTCAATATATGCCAAAGATAAAATCGATATCATGTGTTAGGAAAAACCTTCCTAACAGCAGCCTCGATTGCCTTATCTTGGTCAGTTATTATGGCATTAGGTGCTTGACCATCATTTGCATCCAGCCATGAATGAAAAATCTATTTATATTTTTCAATCCTCTCATCAGACAACAATGCACAACCAAGCAATGTGGACTGTCCATGATGGTTGACCTCGATGAATAGACAAAAAGGCATTTGATATCTATTTGTCAAGTAGATTGACTCAAAGCTTAGAACATCACCAAAGTATGTGCATGCCGATCTTGACCTTGGATGAATCTAGAAGACGGACCTGAGCTGACCATTATCATTAAGGTTTAAGGTATAGAAGAAATTAAAAAATTTTACTTACATTTCGGTGAAATAGATTACCATTGACTGAGCATCTCCTTCTTTCAACTGAGACCGACATTTGCGACAAATGAAATTACGAGCATCCTTCTCTGTGAAATCCAATTATCTTCTACCCTCTTTTCTTCTTACTATGGCAGAGTATATTATCTTCTACCCTCTTTTCTTCTTACTATGGCAGAGTATATATGAGTTATGAGCATATTCACGGCATGTAAATTGCTGATCTCTGCCTTCTCTGGTTTGCTGATCCTCTTATGGGACCGTAGATAACCAGTTGATGTTATGGACATCCTTTAGTTATGTTCTAGAGAAACCTCAACCAATATCCACTTACCACTTGTAGAATTCAATCTAACTTTTATGGATGCTTTACAATCAACTTTGTTAGTATCCTTAGGATTCATGCTCTTCTCTGTTTTTCTAGATTTTTCTTGCCTCTAACACGCCAAATGCTTGAAGCAAAGTTGTTTATTATAGTTGGCCCTGCTACACACTATTGTGATTCCAAAACCAACTCTTTTTACGTATTCATTATAAAAACTATATACATCATCTGCTGAATTAAATTTCATTCTAGTTTGAGGAACAACAGTATCATCCTCTGCATTTTGAGTGATGGGTGAAGGTGCACGATTGGAAGTATGTTCGATTTCACAAAGATCTATAATTTCAGTATCTTTGGAAATATAGACACATAGTCATAAAAATTGATATCCATAGATTTAGCTGTCAATTTATCCTAACAAAGAATTACGATGCCCTGGTTAAAGAAATACGACACTTCAGTTAAAGAAATATGACACCCAGTTATGTTCGAACCCCAAATACCAGGAATATATGCCATTTATGGTCTTAATAATGGCTTCTTGTATGTCGTAACATGCCACGAGAGCAATATGGATCATGTTACATACTGAAAAAATATTACGACACTGTAGTTACAAACCTACGATACCCCAGTTAAAGACATATGACTCCTTAGTTAAAAACTATGACACCTATTAGCAGTTAAAGACATGAACTTACAATACCCAAATTCAGAAGTCATAACACCCTATGGTGCAGGAGCAAGAGTGAGTAAAAGTTTGCAGGGTTTCATTTGGATCTCTGAACCCTAGAAGTCCCGTAATTTTTTTTTCCTAGTTGGTCGAGTCCAGTCTGTTACTGAGTCAGTCAAGTTTGATTTAGTCTAATGTCTAGGTCATGCATTTTCATTTTATTTGAGTCTTATAATAATTTAAGGGAAGTGTATTACTCTTGTTGAAACCTTGCTGAAAATATTCAGAAAAAGTCCCAGATTAGGCAGTATTGGACAACCATCCGATCTTCTTCAACCTTATTCATACCTTACCCTTGGGGCTCGGCATGGATTGGATCCGCCTACACCAGGATTGACAACGTGGAATCAATCTTCTCCTTCTATATCGCCACGTATAATTTTGGCAACCTTTGGTGCCTCATAAGAAAGAAATTCGGTGGTCCCCTGCTATGCTTTAATGTGAATGAAGATCAGCATCTTCATCATTCTGGAAAGGATTTTGCGTCTCATATGGACCTTGTTGACAAAAGAAAAGAAAGAAGAATGACACCCCAAAGCTTTCTTCTTTGCTTGTGGTTCCTCATCTCCAATTGGAACCATATATTGCTGCTGCCATTTTGGTTGAATCAAATGAAGGGAAGAAGATTATTTGCTTGATAATTCTACCATATTTATAATCCCTATTATTTATTACTCTAATTGTTGAACTTATCTTGTAATGGCATGAGAGGTCGATAAAACCCTTTTTTGAAACGATGAAAAAAATAGAATATAATATATAAATTTTTTTCTTGAAACTTCCTTCCAAGTTCTATTTTCGTTGTTTTGAGCAACCATGAGGGAGTTAGGCATGAGGCCAAAGATTTCCATTACCTTGAGCAATTGATCCTCCGTGAGGGAGCTAGGCATGAGGCCAAAGTGTTCTTACTAACAAATCCTAGTCTAGTCCATCTCCTCTACCAAGCTTTACCAAAGAAATCCTAATCTTATACCACCATAATCGACCACCCCCCCTAAATTCTAGGCATTCATACTTGAAACCCTAGTCGCCGCCCTCCCTTCATCCCCAAAACCACCACCCCTCTCTTGATTTATTTCCTAAACCGTGCCCATACTTGAAACCCTAGCCGCCCTCTCTCTTGATATATCCCCAAAGCCATCGCCCTCTCTCTTGATTCATCTCCAAAGCTGCCACCCCTCTCTGGATTCATCTTCAAAGCCGAGGATGCCTTCTTTGCCCCTGAATCAAGATCAAGAAACTTTACGTAAAAGATAGTTTTCTCATCCAAAAATCATGCTCGCTAGTAAGAGATCTTCTACCAATACTAGGAGCGCATCATCGTTGAGTAAATCAACCTTTCCTTTACTCTATGATTCTGAATCTGTGAAAGTTCATGAGCATGTCTTCTCTGGAGTTTCTCAATTCCATACTTTTCTGGTATGTTTCTTCATTTTTTCTAAAAGTCTGTTCCTGAACCATTACTTTCTACATCACATAATCTACTCTTTTACTCTTTCTCTTATTTTTGGGTGAATTAGCCATCTTTTAAAATACCTAAAAAAAATTAATTTCATTAGTTCATTGTCTGCATAATCACCCTCTTTCCTTGTGCTGCATCACCCTAATTTACAAATTATAACATCATAGCTGTAAAATGATGATACCCATTCATAAGACATTAAGGTAGGGCCTAACGACACTAAGGTTCACATATTACGATATCCTAGCTGAAATTGTTAAGGTAGGAACTTACGACATCCCATAAAATAACTTACGACACCCGAGCTATCAAATGACGATACCCTAGCAGCAAATAGAGTACCAGAATGTCGAAGATAATAACTATGGAACTTACGACACCTCAGAAAAACTATTACGACACCCTAGTTAAAACTGTTGAGGCCAGACCTTGTGACACCCAAGAAAATAACTTACGATATCCCAGAAAATAACTTATGATACTCAAGTTGTAAAATAATGTTACCCTAGCTGTAACTGCTAAGCCAGGAACTAATGACACCCGAGCCGTAAAATGACATCACCATTAAGACACCCAAGAAAAACTATTATGATACCCCATTTCTCATTTTACAACACCCTAACTGAAACTGTTAAGGAATAAACTTGCGACATCCCGAGAAAGAAATACGATGCCCCTATCAAAAAAAATGACACCCCAGTTAAAAACTACGACACCCATTCATAAAATATTAATATTTTATGTTCAAACCCTAGATACTAAGAATACATACTATTTATGATCTGAATAATGACTCCCAGGATATCGTAACATGCCATGGTAGCTATAGAGATCGTGTTATAGTTCGAGAAAATATTACGACACTGTAGTTATAAACCTACGACACCCCAGTTAAAGATAACGATACTCCAGATAAAATTTATGACATCCTTTAACAGTTAAAGACATAACTAAAACTCATAACACTCTAGAAAACAACTTACGATACCCCAGAAAATAACTAATGACAACGAAAATGTAACACGATGATACCCTAACTAAAACAGCTAAGGTAGGAACTTACGATACCCCAAAAAATAATTTATGACACCGAAACTGTAAAATAGAGTATCGGGATGTCGAAGATGATAACTATGGAACTTACGACATCCCAAAAAAATTTATTCAACACTCCAGTTCTCATATAATGATACTCTAGCTATAACGGTTAAGCCAGAAACTTATGACACCCCAGAAAGACTGTTATGACACCCCAATTCTCATATTACAATACTCTAGTGGAAACTGAATGCGAGAAATATGATACCCCAGAAAATAATGTACAACACTCGAGTTGTAAAATGACGAGAGCTATAGGGTCATGGTATAATGAGAAATATAGACCGAAACACTCTGATGATATCCTAGTTCATAAGGTATAACATCCTAGTTAAAATAGTATGTCATTTATGCAGAAATTAAAGGTATTGATATTCACTAGAAGACTGAGTTATGACTCCCAG
Organism: Calamus simplicifolius; assembly: GCA_900491605.1. Classification (NCBI taxonomy): domain Eukaryota; kingdom Viridiplantae; phylum Streptophyta; class Magnoliopsida; order Arecales; family Arecaceae; genus Calamus; species Calamus simplicifolius. The sequence goes on along the minus strand of UESW01004626.1, from coordinate 76,799 downwards.
AATATCATAATATGCCAGGGATGCTACCTAAGCATTAAACAGTTTTCTGATGCATTAACTTCCTCTAACGATCAAAACAGTTGATGTAATAAAGGAACTATAAAAGATACATAAACAAAGACCTTTTACTTTCTACCGTAGATGACATTTTCTCTTGAAGTTAATAAAGAAGTCTTCAGTAGATAGGTATTCTAGCCTCGAAGCTGAAATATTTTCTTTCGACCAAAAAATTAAAACACTTTTCAGATTACTTTTTTTGAGCAATAAAGAAGCTTATATTACTAACGAAAATAGGAGAAAATTCTTAGACCAGACTCTCAAAGCAAGGGGGAAGGATCTTGCTCAAACCTTGAACTGATTCCTTGCACCCAAAAGCCAGAGCGAGAGGAAAAAATGTTTTAGAATCGAAAAGAGTTTTCCTTCCATCAGATATAATCCAAGCAAAGATGATGATAGAAGTAGACTGAAGGAAAAGGACATTTTTGTATGCACATCATTTTTAAAATAAAGCTTGAGCGCTTTTAATAGACGTCACGATCAAACCATAACATCGTATCATTACTATCCCATCCCGCAATGTCAAGCTACGTGAAATTCACATGGACCAATAAGGAGGGGCGATGCAATCACGTAAAATTTGTTGCACCGGAGGCGATGTAAAAAGACTTTTCATTTTGAACTCTCCCTGCAACATGAAACCTGCGACCATCCTACCACGTAGTGAGGAAGAGGCCCAGGGTACCACATGCATATTGGACCATGGCTACTGCTAACCAGCTATCATGTCCTCACTTTGGACTGCGTTTGGTTCGAGATAAAGGAACTTAGATTAGCAAATGAGTGTTCAATCGGAATAAAATGGAATGTGGGTGTTTGGTTGAAATGAAATAATGGAAATAATGGGTTAAATAGCTTGATGAATTCCAAGAGCAATAACATATCAGTCTTGTGTGGCAAAATGTACAGTAAATAGGTTCCTAGGAGGTTCTTTTTCGTAAGAAATAGCTTTTTCATTCATATCATGGGATGCCATTTTCTGTATGGCTACATGAAAGTGGATGCTTTTGAGAACAAGTTTCCCATTAAGTAGGTTGAAAACTTCAAGCAAACATGGAGGAGATAGTGTCATGCAGAAAGATGGTTTTCCATGGAAAGGTGCGGTAACTAAACATGAGTAATGTTTTCCTCAAATTCTTACTCCGTCCTCTATGGTAGTAGTAGTAGTAGTAGGGATTATACCAATTGGTGCACCTCGCATGGATACATTGGTGCCATTTGTGAAGAACAGTTGCATGGTATGATATAGTTATCAAACCTGTTGAGAAACCCCCCTCTTTACTTCTGGTGATCTTGGAACCAGCCACAAAGGGTTTTGGAGTACTTTTGATGGCAAACAAACACCAAAAACATAAAACAACCTATGCAAAATCATCAATCAAGATTTTGGAGTTGTACCTTTGAGAAGACCTTTGAAATGAGTTGATCTTGCTTCCAAATCAGAAACCCCACTCACTAAACCTTCAAATATGAGATATAAGATGTGGAAATCTCAATTTGGGTTGCAGCAATAGGGATTTGAATAAGAAGAAGACAAATAGCCTGAATCCTTGATGCCTAGAACGCTTTCAAGAGATACACTGTCCTCACAACCTTCCAGATCTATTTCAGATATGAAACTCCTTCCTTTGGCACTTCAAACTAGTAGGAATCTAGCTTCAAACACTCATGGTCGAACTTCAAAATTAGGGAACATGGGATAACTCTCCAACTCCTTATGCGCTAGAGATTCCTAGTTTGACTAGGAATCCAAATGCTTTGATGTTTCCTTCTTCCTTGCCCTAGGAGTGGTGGCTAAGGTTTTTCTTATGATATGGGATAGCAATGAGAGAGAGAGAGAGAGAGAGAGAGAGAGAGAGAGAATATAAGGGAGAAAATAAATTTTTATTTACTTAACTTCAATCATCCCTCATATACAAGATGTATATATACTGGGTCGATTTGACCTAACCCAAAACTCCCTCTAGTATTTACGCAAGCCCATGTACACCCTGGTCTTGACTCAATCTCACCTACCTAGGAATCAAACACAGCGCAATACAAATTAGCCTTTGAAGCTTAAGTCCCCTGAACCTCAAAACACTTGAAAGGCTAACAGCCTTTCACCCTGGAGCCCAAACTAGCCCTAGTAACCCCATGACCATTTCATGAGCCTTGGACCTTGGCCTCCTAAGTCTTAAGAGCATCGCACCAGGTCCTACAAAACCAATCCTTAATTTTGGCATTCTTATTAATTAGGCCAAAGATTCAAATCTAACTAAATTTGATCATAAACGTCATGGTGGGCTTACTGCCAACTTAAAAAAAACAAACCTAGAATGCCCTCTGGCCTACATGAGTTTTAAGCTGGATTTGTCCTATGATATTATTTGCAATAATCTATGACTTACATTCATATAAATGCAAAATTAAAGAATATTTTCTTTTTATTAGACCTGATTCTTTGGGAGGTATAAAAGTTACTCGAGAATTCATATTTTTCTAAGTAAACGTGGCTCAAGCAATACTTAGATAGAACAATAATTTACACATATTCTTTTGTATATTGAAAAGTGATTCTAATATTTGTTATTTATATTTGTTTACATCATAACTTTTTCAAGTAAGTTGCCAAGATTTATTTATTTTTTTATAATACACATTATATTACCAGACCTACTTTGCATACTAATTGCATACTTTTTTTTGATCAAATCTTAATTTATTCTACCAAACTATATTTTTAATTATACTTTTGATATATACATTAATCATGTATAATTTGTAGTTACTATTTGCTAATTGAATAATAATAATATTTTATTTTATAAAATGCATCATTCATAAGATGATCTTATTATTTTAGTTATAATTTTTTTATAAATTTTATCTTTTTATTTTTTTCTAAAATGCATTGAGAGTATAAGAATTAAATATCACAAAAAAAAGAATCGTAATCATGCAAAAATATTTAAAAAAATAAAAAAATATTTTATTTAATTTATAGAAAAACTAATTTAGACAAATTCTGAATGGTTGAGTATTATTTCTAATTTAATAAGTAAAGTATAGTTTAAAAATATAATTTATTTTTTTAACTGTTTTGAGCAAAACTAAAGAACGTGGATAAGTTGATTAGTAAAAATATTGTTTAATTTTTTTATAATTTTTTTTTCACTAATGAACACAGCCTTAAATTATTTTTGTTTTCTTATATTATTTTACATACATAGTATATTTGCTATCCTATCTCCTTTCACTTTTGTGACGATATGGCAAGGAGTATTCTGACAAAGGAAAGTTCAAAATACTATTCCTGCGAAGCTCAAAAAAATTAGTAGAATAGTCATTTTTTAAAAGAATATTTAAAATAAAAAATAATAATGATGACAATAATAGTAATAATATTAAAATTATTATTATGCTGAAAATTAAGTCTTTTGAAAAAACGAGTTCGGAAGACTGTCTGACCATACCTGTACCTAACTGTCAACAACGCCGTGATAGACGCACCATGCTAAAAAAAGCATCCTCTTTGGTGCCCAGTCCGGTGATCCAACTCTAGTGACTCGCTGACTCTCTCACAGTGGCTTCCGGGGGCACCACAACATCGCGTAAAAACTAAAAACTCGTCCCTTGTCAAAATTTTTAGATACCACGCCAGGCCTACCATTCCTTGCAAAACGAACCGTTTTGTCGCGCTGTATAACGCCGAACCCAGGCTGTAGAAGAAGAACCCGATCTTCAAGTCGACGTGCCAGCATATAATTCGCTTCTCTTATACATTCGTGTTTTTTATCTTGCAACCGATCCACCCCTTCTCCCTTGACATAAAATTCCCGTTCTTTCTCGGTTTCGAAGTGCTTCTAACGACTCGTTGGCTCCTTCCTCTCCCAAGGTTTCTCCACATAAGTTTCCGATCGAGATCTATAGGGTTTGGATCGATGCTCGGAAGTAATTAGGGCGGGCAAGGGTTTGCACTCCTTAGATCTCGTATCTTCGAGCTTGAAGATGGCGACGTGGAGTCCTCCGACCTCGACCGGTGATCCCGCGGTCGACCCGGCCCCGCTTCTCGGCAACCGTGGCGGCGGCGGCGGCGGCCTCGCCCGGCGGGCCAGCCTCCGTGGCGCCGCCCGGTTCCTCAGGCGGGCGGGAAGCCGGCGGATGATGCGGGAGCCGTCGGTGCTGGTGCGGGAAACAGCGGCGGAGCAGCTTGAGGAGCGGCAGAGCGACTGGGCCTACTCGAGGCCCGTGGTGATCCTCGACATCCTGTGGAACCTCGCTTTCGTGAGCGTCGCCGCTGCGGTGTTGGTCCTGAGCCGGGACGAGAGCCCGTCGATGCCTCTGAGGCTTTGGATTGTGGGATATGCGCTCCAGTGCGTGCTTCATGTGATCTGTGTCTGTATCGAGTACCGGCGGAGGCACCCGCTCCATGGGGGAGCGATGGATGTGGAAGAGGGCGAGAGCCAGAGCGGAAGGAGCTTGGGATCGAATTCGCCACGTGAGGTGGAAGAATCTGCTGATGCTGAGCAAGGTCTGGATGAGGATAGGACAAGGTAAGGGAGACAGCTGGTAGCATTTAGGACTACCCGATCTATACTTTGTGAGAAATGACAGTTCTTTTCAATTATTCGAATAATATATGTTTGTTTGATAACTTCCACATGGGGGAAAATTTTGTCGCGACGATTTTCTTTTGTGATTTCTGGGGGTTAAATCAAGCAGCCTTTTTTAGATTTTGGAAGCTTGCCAGGAGGTCTTGTTTGTTGCAATTGCCTTGCCTTTTGCATGGCTTTTGGCTGCTCTTCTTCCCTATTGTTGATTCTTAGTTGGGGATAGAAGACGTAATCACTGGTCTATCATAATTATTGTTCTTTTTTCAGAAAATATGACTGACTTAACGTGAATTATTGGTTCAAAATGAATCCAGACAATAACCAGTGTTTTGTGATTCAAGGATATCAAAGGATATCTATATGGGTGTATTTTTTTCCCTTCTTTTTAATCTTGGAGGAGTGCCAATGTTTTATGTGACTATTCAGCCAGCTCCTGGCATTGTAAATATATCTATGAACCAGACATTCTTATTCCATCCATAACCATATTTCTTGAACATTTGTTTTTGCATGTTTACTTGGATAGATGATGCAGGTATCAAGTATGTGTCTAAAAGAATCCGATGCAATAGCCTTTAAGAAATTTGACAGGTGGACACATATGTATAGCTTACATCTGTATGTTTAAGATAAGTAATTATCTAAGTATATGCTTGTTAATGTTGCAAGATCAATAAAACTTTTACTCAATGTGATGTTATGTTTGTTCAAGTGCAAATGGATATACATTTAATGGCGATGACAACAAAGATTAATGATTTAAATTTTGAATTATCAAAAGGTGTAATTAAGGGCGGAGCAATGATTTTCATGTAGGGGGTCACCAATGTTACCTAATAAATATCATGGAACCTTTATGGAAATCTTATTTTATCAAATTTTAAAGTTTTAAAAATATTAGTTAAAATATATTGTTTAACTATTAAGTTTATTATCAAATCCTTTTTAACCTACAAACTTGTCACACGTCACAATTAACACTTTTTTTCCTTTCTTTCTTTCCTTCTTTGCAAGCCTGCATGCTTATGTTTTGGGTTTTTTTTTTTTTTTTTTTTTTTTTTTGGGGGGGGGGGGGGGGGGGGGGTGAGTGCTATATGGCTAAGTGTAATAGTAAAGCCCGGCATTCTCTTGCCATCAGTCTTCGATATTTTGTCTTTGCTGACATTAAGTGATTTAATAAGCTATTTGCAAATGGCCTATTTTTTCTTTAAATTTAAAGGCTTAAAAATAAACATCTATTTTTATGACTTTTAATCATGCAAAATCAAATGCCTTGAAATGTCCAAAGTTTGTTCGCTTGTAGTTATCATGAGCAATTTTGTTCAGATACATTACTTCAAGACTTGGTTTCTATTTTTGTCAGAATATAATGTTTAAAAAATCCTGCATCTATAGGCAAGAATATACAAATGTATAAAGGTTGCTAGCTGTTTCTGACACAATTATAACAAGTATTCTCTTTTTTATTTTGGGAGGAGGATTGTGTTAGTATCA
>UESW01004626.1:58153-65653 GCA_900491605.1 Calamus simplicifolius | reverse complement strand
CCCATTGAGCTTTGTGATCTATCCAGACAGCAATTATAACAGAATCCCAAAGTAATCTTTTCTCTTGGGATCTTGCTGCAGCAACACTTCTATGGTTTTATGATACTAACTAATAAAACATCATATTATATTCAATTGTTTCTCTTTTTTTGTGACAAGTTGGAGAGGGAGAGCGAGTGGTTAAGGGAGGGTGTGTAAGATAAAGTGGTTAAGGGCAAGTTTAAGAATTGGAGAGTGAGTTGTTAATTAATTCTTCCATGCCTTTCTTGTGTTCTTACCAAGGATTGCATGAGAATGGGAGAATGAAGGGTTTCCAAATTAAAATTGTTTTAATTTTCTATTTTAATTAATGATAGTTTCTTTCTTTTGGTGCAAGAGAGAAACAAAGACAAGGGAGACATCAGAGAAAAGAAATTTTGCTCCGGTAGTATAATAATTATTAAATTGTTATATTCCAAAATAAGCTATTTCAGTCTCCAATTACGTTGAGAGAAACTTGGTCATGCAAGAAGCATATGCTAGAGCCTCATGGGATTTTGAGTATAAGTGGAGTTAGCTTACATCAAGAACTATACGGACATCCACGATGATTTGTATATAAATTTTATTGGTGTTTACAAATCCATGGTGCTATTAGTGTTGTTTTCCTTTCAGGCAACAAAACATAAATTGTATTTTCATGTTTTGTATATGAAGCGGCCGGAAGCTCAACTTCTGCAACAGAACTGGCACAAACGAGTAGAGTTGAAATTCACAGCACAACCTGAAAAGCCTTTTGTAATTTCATTATTATCTGACAAATAACGTTGGCACATGTAGGAATGTTGCATCTGCCTCTCAGCGTATGATAATGGAGTTGAGCTGCGCCAACTTCCCTGTGGCCACCATTTCCACTGTGCCTGCATAGATAAATGGCTGCACATCAATGCCACGTGTCCCCTCTGCAAATTCAATATCATAAAGAGCAGCAACTATGGAAGGGAGGAGGTATAGATCGTCTTCTAATGAGGTTCCAAAATCTTCAGATCGGCTTGTTCTATGTGCTCCTATGATATCACTGGTGTCAGCATAATCAGGCACTGCATATGTAGGAGGTATATGTTTATGTTTGGATATAGTTCAGGGACACCATCTTTTTCAGTCCATAACTTGTGTTTATGGGTAGTGTTTTTCGATATTGATAATATACTGAATATGTTGGGGAACATACATCACCATAATGAATTGGGCTTGAATTGGGCTGCTTCATGATGTATTAGTCTCTCTGTTGATTTCAAGTGGGTGCTTCTGAGCTAATTAATTAAGGTCTTGTGCCATTGCAGTCAGCAGATATTGATGTTTGCTCTGGTAACGGTTAGGAGCTCTTCTTCTCTTAGAAGATTGGTATTAATGGAAATTTTGAGATAAAAATCTGAACATGACAAATCCCATGTCTCTGTCAACTGAGTAGTAGATGATGGATTGAGGCTTTATAAGAATAAAGATCTGGTCAAATATGAGAAACCTGGGAACTCATTCAACATGTTGAAAGATGCATTAGAAGTACTCTTAACAAATTACTAATACTGCTAGGTGACAACAGGTGCAATGTAGCATGAACAAGCTGACAAATAGATGATCATCCGAATGTTACGGTTTAATGCATAATGAAAACAAACAGAGACTTAGAAATCTTGAGTTCCAAATGAACTTGCACAGACGGCTACTAGGGGATTACAAGAAACCCTAAATTCTGACCTTTTCAGACTCTGGATTCATTCTGTTCTATTTGTCACTTAATGAAAATTAGCTTGGCTTGAAATCCTAATATGGTATAAAATGCTGAAAAGCATATATTTCCTAAATATTTTGCATAGAAAATATATGCAAAAGCCTCTAATATTGTGTCCCTGTTTTACCAGGTCAATTATTGCTTGCATTTGTATTGCAATTTCTAGATCCATACCCAGGCAGAGTTGTATTGCAATTACTCCAAAGTTAAAATAAATTAAAATAGATATAAATACAACAGATGTGGTATCTGTTCCCCAATATGCCACCATGAACTGAAGGGGAGGGCTGTTTAGGGTAATGTGACCATGTGAGATGGATACTTTCTTAATTTTCATATATCTTATTTGGATATGATAACTCTTAAAGATTAACATATAATTGTTAAATAATAAGAAAATAATGAAGATGATTGCCGTCTTCTGTGGCTACATATTGTTACGTTAACTTTGTCTGTCTGACTTTTACTGTATGTGATGCGAAAGATTTTGGGTCTCATCGTGTGAGGCTTGTCGCTTGCATCAAGCATTTTGCATGGTGTTGTATCTAACGAAGGGAGAATTCGAGACAAGGGGAGAGTTCAAGAATTTGAGGGAGGAAAGAAAGAAATTGCCCAAATTTCAGCTTTGGCTTCTATTTAGATGATCTTTCATTCTTTTTAAGGGACAAAAAGAAGTTGATCTCTGGACCAATGAACTAATTTAATAAATCTAGACAGAAATCTTTCCACTAGAAATGGAATGAATTTCAATTAATCTTTTTAAATCCAAAAGATAATTTCTAATCATATAAGAGTTTTGACTCAAAAAGATAATTTTTTTTCTTTCAATTTTTTCTTACGGGTAAAATGCTTCTGAGTGGACCTACAAGAAGAACTTAAGAAATAATGTGCGTGTGTATTTACTTACTTATTGATGAGGGGTTTTTTTTTTAATTTCATAGATAAATGGTGCTAGAAAATATTGATGGCAGCAAGTTTGATGGAGATGATGGAAACACGGCATGCATTATAGTGAGAAACACGGTGTGCACAATGCATCAAGACTTTAAAAATGGTTGCATAATTTACGGTTGGGGTTATATTTATGTAGTCATCATTTTCCGCCGATGGCAGTTGAATTCTAAAATGTTTAGCTGTATACAAAAGCTGCTACAAATAATATAGTTCAGAACACCACATCTATATTAGACCATATGGTCCAACGATCTGTTTTAAAAACTCTGAAATAACTTAGCAGTTTTCCTTATTCCACTTGATTTAAAAAAAATTTTATTGCATTATTCTTGGAATTAGTTTTTTGGTTTTTTTCGCGCAGTACCTGAAAATATCCAATTCGGCTGGCTCCACGCATTTCTCGAGATGTCATACCCGCTGCAGTCCCACAAAACACTTTTTCCTTGTTTTACGGTCCTAGTCCACCGATCCGTCGACCGGCGCTGACACAACACGAAGCATGCGCGGAGCTGAACCAAAGAACACTAGGCGGGCGCCCTTCCGCAGCCTTTTCAGGGAGCTGCTTGCAAAGGTCCCCTTTTTTTTTTTTCTTTCTTTCTTTTTTTTTTTTTTTTCTCCTTCTTCTCTTCCTTCTCCTCCTTCTCTTATTCTTCTTTTGATACTAACGAAAATCACATCAATTTAATACAAATTAATCTACATAAATTAAAATATAAAATTTATTTTATAGTACAATAAGATAAGAATCTTTTATCGGTAAAACCAAAAATCAGAATCATAGGTCATAAAGGTCACCACCCAATCAGCTACCAAATTAGCCTTCCGATAAACATGTCTGATTTGAATATGGTACACATCCCACAAAGTGGACCAGATATTCCAGCTCAAAGGGTTGGTTGGAGAATAATCTTAGCAATCCCGTCGAAGCCAGCGGATAACAATCAACGAGTCCCCCTCAATACAGAAACTTGAGCATGGAGAAACCTGATAGCGTAGGAAATGCCAGCCCATGTTGCATAAAGCTTCATAATAGGAACCGAGGAGTCTAGAGCCCAAATCCTTCCATCGCCAGCATAGCTCCATCGGCCCCTCGAATAATAAAAGCAGAGCCCGCTAACCTACCCTATACACTCTCATCGAAGTTAATTTTAACAAACCCTAGGGGTCCCAAGAGATATAAAGCGTATGTTGGTTCACTGCCACAGCAGCAGAGGACCCCAGTGACCAGAGCTGTTAGAATTATGAGCTGTGCAGTGAAGTGTGTATTCAGCCGATAAGGATAAGGCTTGCCGAACCATCCTCTGAAGGGTAACTGTATATTCGATGAATATAAGTTGATTCCGAGATAGCCAAATCTGGTAGGCAGTGGTTGCCCAAATGATGCCCTGCTACTGGTTATCCCTCCTAATATCTCGTAGAAGAAAGGTACGCCAAGAGATCGTATCCCCCTCCCTAAGCTGGTATCCCACTATATGCCAGATCTGTCTCGCTCTGGGGCAAACAAAGATGGCATGATCAATAGTCTCCTCCTCCTGACCACACAAAGGGTAGGTAGCATGGATGAACAGTCCCCTATCTGAGAGTAGGGAAAAAGTATAGAGACATTCTCACATAAGCTTCCATATAAAGAGCTAGATCCTGGGATGGATGGGAAGCTTCCAAATCCACACTACTTCCTTCGTATGCTGAGGCAAAGGCCTAAAGATCTTCATTAGATCCCTGGTCGGAGCCCTAGAGAAACATGATCCTTCCATAACCTGGTATCATCAGTATGGTCTACTATAAGCGGAATAGACAGAATCCGGAGCAAGCTCCTCACCAAAAAATAGGGACACCATTTGTATATGCCACGAGAAAAGATCTTGAAAAATCATATAGACTCTCATACTACTAGGAACATCTATACTAGGATGAAAGTAGGCCAAACACGAAGCATGCGCGGAGCTGAACACAAGAACACTAGGCAGGAGTTCTTCCGCAGCCTTTTCAGGGAGCTGCTTGCAAAGAGTGACTCATTTTTCAAACCGGTGCCAAAAGGCACCGATTTTAAAGGAAAATGATGGAATACAAATTTATTATAGAAATGGTGTTAAAAAAAAAACGTCATTTCAAATGGTGTTTTTCCTAAGCCACTTCACCTTCTCAGGCTTGGCCCCGTCAGCTAGGATGCTGATAGGGATCGAGCAGAAATTGCTACATGGTGTGGCGATTTCATTGCACTGAAATTGCCATACTATGTAGCGATTTCAACTAAATGAAATCGCCACTTCATCTAGCGATTTCAGATGAAATCGCCACATGAAGTGGCGATTCATACTCACGATGAAATCATCACATGGTGTGGTGATTTTATTCCTGAAATCGCCACACATGTGGCGATTTCAACAAATGCCCCCCGACCGAGAGCAGCGATCGGGGGGACTTCTTTTTAAAGGGCCTGTGTTGCCCTTTCTCCTCCGCTCCTTCGCTCGTCGACTCCTCCGTTGCTCACCGGAGATCCCCGCCGCGGCTTGCCTACCTCCGGAGATCCATCATCTAGAGCAGCCCTTACTCCTTCGCTCGTCGACCATCCCTTGTTAGTATGCATTTGCTAGATGTTGATAGGGGCTTATTTTAAAATATTTTTTCATATACAATTTAGCTGATGTTAGACAAATCTGAGAGTCAGTCAACTTGTTTGAATGATGGTGCCGACTGATGCTGTTGCATTAAGATCCAAATACAATGGATCTTATTTGCATTAAGATTCAAAAACTCTAGTATTAGATGATATGCTCTAGTATTTGCATTAAGATCCATTGTATTCAGATCTAGATAATAGCGGCTGATATGCTCTAGATGTGATATAACATCACTTTTAGGTCTTCTTTGTTGTAAATGTTGCTTTTATGTTTATTGATTGCTTGTAGCTCCTACCTAGTCTTCAGCTTATTCCACATCAGCTAATAATTCTTTTAATTTGTTTTGTCAGATTATCAAGACATGGCTCATAATGTTTTAGATTCAGGGCCTTATGATCTTACTATTTTCACTTTGCAACAATTACATAGATCAACGAACATATTTCAGGGTGAGGTGTGTATTATTGATCGACGGTCCTTAATTAATTTATATGTGTTTATGTTAATGTAGATGTATCATTGATTTTTTTTAGGAGTTACTGGTTCTTAGATGCCGTCGGCATGACGCACATATATGGAAAGAGACACTGGGAATGTCACACCTACGAGTGCAGTAGTACCTAGATTATGTCGGCATGTTTGACATATATCGGATTGGCCAGATTCGACTGGATGTCGGCCTTATTTCTGCACTGGTTGAGAGATGGCGGCAAGAGACCCACATATTTCATCTACCTTTTGGTGAGGCGACCATTACACTACAGGATGTCAGTATTTTGAGTGGCCTCCGGATTGATGGTTCTGCTATTACTGGGTTAGATCCGCGCCATACAATTCCAGAGTGGCAGGCTATATTTGGGAGGTTATTTGGTGTTGTACCTCCCGTCGAAGCATTTCCGAAAGGTCGTTTTCGTTTAGCATTCTTTGATCAATTCTATCGCGATCTTCACTTGGACGAAGATGTGGATGATGAGGTTGTCCAGCAGTTCGTGAGGGGACAACTTCTTCGAATCATTGGTGGAGTGATTCTTTCGGATACCTCTGGTAATTTAGTTAAGTTGATGTACGTGCCATTTCTGAAAGACTTGGAGGCATTTGCCGCTCTTAGTTGGGGATCGGCTATGCTGGCTGGTTTATATAGAGCACTATGTCGTGCAACGAGCCCTACCCAGTCTGACATCGGAGGATACCTCCCATTACTACAGGTAAACACTTTATTCTTATGTCTGAGATCGAGGTAATTTTTATTGTTAATTAACATTTTGAATTATCTGAACATGCAGATTTGGGCATGGGAATGATTTCCTATTTTTCATCCCACGAGACTCGAGATTCTGAAGGCTAGACCTTCGGATGCCGATGATGATTGGTACTTAGGTGCACCATGGGGGTATAGATGGCACGTAAGATATAACATGAAAAATATTTCAATCCATACACTATGTGCTTATAGGGACCAGTTGGATGTGTTGGATGATAGTGAACAACGGGTATGTCATGTTATAATATGAAATTTAATTAGATCGATTCATTATGTTGATTAATGATTAATTAAATTTTTTCTATGCAGTTCTTATGGTGTCCTTACTCGTCGATAATTATCTCTATTTTACCTCCAAGCTGCTTGGTAAGTTCAGATATTTAGATGGCACAGATTCCGCTGATATGTTTTGATGTAGTTGAGTGGCATTTGCCGGACCGGGTGCTTCGTCAATTTGGATGTCGCCAGTCCATACCATGTCCATGCGATACGTTGCTACATCTTCATCAGATTGATCGATGGAGGAGGTCAAATGCTGCATGGGACACCGTGCACGGGACTTATATTGCAACATGGAATGCACGACATCAGCATCTGATTATGGGAGAGCCTATAGTAGCAGGATTCTCATGCACACCCGATTATATGGCCTGATTTAGGAGCATCACTCAAATACGTGTAGGCCGCTCTGAGTATAGTACAAGGGGCTACGAAGGGAAAGACACTTCATATGAGTTTCTGGTACTATTTTTAATTTTTTTTTGGGTATCTTTTTCTTTCAACTTCATAAGCTTTCATATGAATTTTTGTTGTCATATTATATGCAGCATGAGAGGTTTCAACAGTTGACTGTGGAGCTCGAGCGGGCTTTAGCCGTCCCAGAGGATGATGAG
>UESW01004626.1:31936-56152 GCA_900491605.1 Calamus simplicifolius | reverse complement strand
TATCTCGGATCGTGGCGATCAGTCCGATCGGCGACGATCCGACGGTTGCCATCGATCCAAGCCCTGAACCCGATCGGCCACGACCGATCTCGGACCGTGGCGATCATCCGATCGGTGACGATCTGACAGTTGCTATTGATCCAATCCGTGATCCCGATCGGCCACGATCGATCTCGGACCATGGCGATCGGTCTGATCGGCGACAATCCAACGATTGCGATCGATCCAAGCCCTGATTCCAATCGGCCACGATCGATCTCGAACCGCAGTGATCGGTCCGATCGGTGACGATCCGATAGTTGCGATCGATCCAAGCCCTGATCCCGATCGGCCACGACCAATCTCGGACCGTGGCGATCGGTCCGATCGCCGATGATCTGATGGTTGCGATCGATCTAAGCCATGATCCCGATCGGCCACGACCGATCTTGGACCGTGGCGATCGGTCCGATTGGCGACGATCCAACGGTTGTGATCGATCCAAGCCATGATCCCGATCGGCCACTACCGATCTCGGACCCTAGCGATCGGTCCGATCGGCGATGATCCGACGATTGCGATCGATCCAAGCCCTGATCCCGATTGGCCACAACCGATCTGGACCACGGCGATCGGTCCGATCGGCGACGATCCGATGGTTGCGATCGATCCAATCGCCAATGATCCCGATCGACCACGATCGATCTCGGACTGTGGCGATCGATCTGATCGGCGACGATCAGACGGTTGTGATCGATCCAAGCCATGATCCCGATCGGCCACTACCGATCTCGGACAGTGGCGATCGGTCCGATTGGTGACGATCCGACGATTGCGATTGATCCAAGCCCTGATCCCAATCAGCCACGACGATCTCGGACCACGGCGATCGGTCCGATCGGCGACGATTTGATGGTTGCGTTCGATCCAAGCCCTGATTCCGATCGGTCACGACCGATCTCGGACCGTGGCGATTGGTTCGATCGGCAATGATCCGACAGTTGCGATCGATCCAAACTATGATCTCGATCGGCCACGACCGATCTCGGACCGTGGTGATCGGTCCGATCGGCGATGATCCGACGGTTGCAATCGTTCCAAGCCGTGATCCCGATCGGCCACGACCGATCTCGGACCATGGCCATCGGTCCGATCGGCGACGATCCGATGATTGCGATCGATCCAAGCCCTGATCCCAATAGGCCACGACCGATCTTGGACCATGGTGATCGGTCCGATCGCCGACGATCCGACGATTGCGATCGATCCAAGCCATGATCCCGATCGGCCACAACCGATCTCGGACCATGGCGATCGGTCCGATTGGCGACGATCCGACGGTTGCGATCGATCCAAGCCGTGATCCCGATCGGCCGCTACCGATCTTGGACCATGGCAATCGGTCCGATCGGCGATGATCCAACGATTGCGATCGATCCAAGCCCTGATCCCGATGGGCCACGATTGATCTCGAACCGTGACAATCGGTCCAAGATCGCCGACGATCCAACGGTTGCGATTGATCCAAGCCCTGATCCCGATCGGCCACGACCGATCTCGGACCATTGCGATCGGTCCGATCGCCGATGATCCGACGGTTGCGATCGATCCAAGCCCTGATCGATCCCGGTCGGCGATGACGATCTCGGACCGTCGTGATTGATCCGATCGGCGACGATCCGATGGTTACGATCGATCCAAGCCGTGATCCCGATCGGCCACGACCGATCCCGGACCGTTGCGATCGGTTCGAGATCGTCGACGATCCGACGATTGCGATCGATCCAAGCCCTGATCCCGATCGACCATGACCGATCTCGGACCGTGGCGATCGGTCCGATCGGCGACGATCCGACGGTTGCGATCGATCCAAGCCATGATCCCCGATCGGCCACTACCGATCTCGGACCGTGGCGATCGGTCCGATCGGCGACGATCCAATGATTGCGATCGATCCAAGCCCTGTCCCGATCGGCCACGACCGATCTCGGACCGCGGCGATCGGTCCAAGATCACCGACGATCCGATGGTTGCGATCAATCCAAGCCCTGATCCCGATCGGCCACGACCGATCTCGGACCGTTGCGATCGGTCCGATCATCGACGATCTGACGGTTGCGATCGATCCAAGCCCTGATCGATCCCGGTCGGCGATGAACAATCTCGGACCGTCGAGATTGATCCGATCGGCGACGATCCGACGGTTGCGATCGATCCAAGCCGTGATCCCGATGTGCACGATTGATCCCGGACTGTTGCGATCGGTTCGATCGCCGATGATCCGACGTTGCGATCGATCCAAGCCCTTATCCCGATAGGCCACGACCGATCTCGAACCGCGGCGATCGGTCCGATCACCGATGATCCGATGGTTGCGATCGATCCAAGCCCTGATCCCGATCGGCCATGATCGATCTCTGGCCATTGTGATCGTTCCGATCGCTGATGATCCGACGGTTGCGATCGATCCAAGCCCTGATCGATCCCGATCGGCCACGACTGATCTTGGACCATTGCGATCGGTTCGATCGGCGATGATCCGACGGTTGCGATCGATCGAAGCCATGATCGATCCCGGTCGGCGACGACCTATCTCGGACCATCGCGATCGATCCGATCGGCGATGACCCAACGGTTGAGATTGATCGAAGCCATGATCGATCCCGGTCGGCAATGACCGATCTCGGACCATAGCGATCGATCCGTTCGGTGTCGCAATATTTTTATTTCATAATTCTTTTTAATATTTTTATAAAATTTATTTTTTTAAAAAATATTGCGACGCAATACTTGTGTCGCTAAATAAAAAATTATTTTTATTAATTTATTATTTTATTGTGTTGCTATTGCGTCACTATTTAACATAATTAATCTTTTAAAAAACATTACGACGCATAGGGCTACGTCGTAATTTTTTAATTTGATAATTATATATAAAAATTAATTTTATTTAAAATAATTGTGACGCAACTAATGCGTCGCTAAATTAAAAACATAATTTTTCTAATTTTCTGGTTTATTACGTCGCTAATGCATCGCTATTTAACATAATTTTTTTTAAAAATATTGCGATGCACTGAGTTGCATCGTAATATTTTTTTCTCATAATTATATTTATAAAAATTAATTTTTTTAATTTTCTGATTTATTGCATCGCTATTTAATATAATTAAATTTTTTAAAAACATTGCGATGCACTGAGTTGCGTCGCAATTATTTTTTCTCATATTTATACTTTATTAAAATTAATTTTATTTAAAATAATTGCGACATAATTAATGCGTCGCTAAATTAAAAATAATTTTTCTAATTTTCTGGTTTATTGCATCGCTAATGAGTCGCTATTTCACATAATTAATTTTTTAAAAAATATTGCGACACACAGAGTTGCGTCGTAATATTTTTTCTCATATTTATATTTTATAAAAATTAATTTTACTTAAAATATTGCGACGCAATTAGTGCATCGCTAAAAAAATAATTTTTCTAATTTTCTAGTTTATTGCGTTGCTAATGCATCGCTATTTAACATAATTAATTTTTTTAAAAACATTACGACGCAATGAGTTGCATCGCAATATTTTTCATATTTATATTTTATAAAAACTTAATTTAAAAATATTGCGACGCATTCCTTGCGTTGCTAAATAATTTTTTTTTTTTTGATTTTCTGATTTATTGAGTCGCTAATGCATCGCTAATTGCGTCGCAATGATTTGTTATCGCGGATGCGTCGCAAAGTGGTCGCAATTTAGCGATGCAGTATTGCGTCGCTAAATTTACGTCGCTATTTCAGTATTTTCTTGTAGTGTTTGTTTCTGACTACAAATTGAGGCCAAACCTCTCTTGGAAACCAATTTTATTCTCTTCTTCTTCCTCCTCCTAGCTCTCCCTCTTCCTCTCTTTAGTTCTTCATTAGTAGGCTGAATCTCCGTTGCTCGGAAGCAAGATCGAGTATCTCCGGAAGAATCTCTGGGTTATCATTGCTTTCCCCGTTGCTGGTGGTAGTGGAATCACTGCTAGGTAAGACCGTAACTAGTTTCCTATTTCGGCTTGCAAATCTCTGTTCTATCTTATCTCCTTAAATTCAATGGTTAGGGTTGTTAATTAGATTGATTGTAAGTCGTGGATATCCCGTCAATAGCCACTGCAATCCTTTCCATTCCCTAGCATTCGATCTTCGTTACGGATGGATAACTTTCGTTTCTAGTTCTAATTTCTTCTTGATAAACCAAAACTTGGGATCTAAAACGAACTATCTTTGTGGGAAGTATTATTATTATTATTATTATTATTATTATTTCTTCCTGATCTACTTCTAGTAGTGGACTAACTATTCTTCTTCTTCTTCTTCTTTTGGAGACGGACTAGGGAGATCGATCGGATCAAGAGTTCTCAGTTTGGTTGTTATCTTCGACCGTAAACATCAGATAAGGTGTGTTCTTTGTTTCATCTTCTTATTTGATTTAGAGTTAGATCAGAAGCCAAATTTCTACTGACACCTTATTGCCGTAGTATTCGATCAACACTTTAGTTGGTAATCGATCCACTATTGTTCCTCTCTATTTTATTCCTTGGTCTGAACTATAGCCAACTGGATCTACCCATCTCTGTCTCGGTTATTGGCTAGAGACTGATGATCGAGAGAGAGGATTAGGTTCTGAAGAGTGGATCTTTCTCTTTAATTAGGTGTGTAGTCTCTTGATCTGGAATTAATTCCTCTACTTCCGCTTGGAATTAATTCCTCCGCTCCTTGGAATTAATTCCTGCACTTCATACCTCCACATCTTCGTGAAGACGTTTCTGTGCAAGTGGCTTCCTAGAATTAATTCAAGAATTAATTCCTCTCTTTGCTAAATAGAGGCCATTTCCCAATAGATCCGAGAGCACTCCACGAAGCCATCCTTGACAAAGTCGCACAAGGGAAAGAAATAGAGGGACCGTTTCCCAATGGATCCGAGAGCGCTCCATGAATCTTCACGAAGCCGTCCTTGATGAAGTCGTGATTCTGGCTCCACGAATCTTCACGAAGCCGTCCTTGATCAAGTCATGATTCTGGTTCTCGTGCGGCAAGGGAAAGAAGAAAGAGAGAGAGAGAGGAGAAGAAAGATAAGGGATAGCTTATTCTAAGGAGAAAAGGATTTCTTTCATTCATCTATAATCATCATCGTTACATGACTATATATAAACCCGTCCCCATGACGGCCACCAAAATAAAACCAGCACCACACATGAACCGATGCCTTATTATATGGATAATAAACCCTAATAAACCCTAAAAAAAACTTCTGATGCCTTATTATATGGATAATAAACCCTAAAAAAAACTTTCTTGGACTAGCCCACACCTTGGGCCCAAACCCAGCCCAATGATAGACTAGCCCCCCCAAGACCCAACAACCTAGACCTTAACCCTGTGGAGCCTATAAACCTCCACCCTAGGATTTAAGCTTTGGAGTACCACACCAGGCTCTACAATCTCCACCTTGGTGCTTCAAAGCTACTGATGAAAAATCTGCACATTCCCTCCGACCCATCAGTGTCACACATAAGAGAAAGCTATCCCGTGGAAGAGTCTTCGTAAGTGCATCTGCCTGGTTCTTCTTTGTATGAACTTTTACCAGCTCCACTTCACCTTCTTCCACTAATTCTACGATCCTGTGATACCTCACATCTATATGATTTGTGCGTGCATGATAGATTGGGTTCTGAGCTAACTGCAGGGCACTCTGACTATCACCATGTAGCAATACTGTACCCTGCTTCACCCCCATTTCCATGATGAGTCTCTTCAACCAAAGAGCCTCCTTGGTAGCTTCTGTAATCCCTATATACTCAGCTTCTGTTGTAGACAAAGCTGTAATAGGTTGAAGGATTGATCTCCAAGAAATTAATCCACCATACATGCTGAACACATACCCTATGGTAGACCTTCTTGTATCCAGATCACCTACAAAATTTACATCCACAAACCCTTCCAATGGACCTAATAATTTACTTGGGATATTAGATTTCTCCTTAGGTCTTTCTTGCTGCCCAAAAATTAGACCAAGTCCACGAGTTCCTTGAAGGTACCTCAAAATCCACTTGAGTGCCTTCCAGTGCTCCTTCCCTGGGTTCGCCATGAATCTACTCACCTGGCTCACTGTATATGCTATGTCAAGTCTGCAACACACCATAGCATACATAATGCTGCCCACAGCACTAGCATATGGAACTCTCTCCATGTACTCTTTCTCCTCATCTGGGGGTTTTGTAACTTAGAAAGAGACATGTGACTAGCCAAAGGTGTTCCAACTGGTTTGGCCTTATCCATCCCAAACCTCTCCAACACCTTTTGAATATATCTACCCAATGACAAGTGTAGAATTCCCTTGGTCCTATGTAGGGAGAAATAGTCTCTGAGGTATGCATATTTTTAAAAATTGATAACTATTATCATTGCGTAAATTAAAAGATTACATATTAATCTATCTAATATGCATCAAGATCATATCTTTGCCTATATATTCAGGGTTATTTGATCTAAAGTATGCATATAAAAATATCAAGATCATATCTTGATCTTCAAGATGACTAGTCACACTATTATCTTGAAGCCTGCCTTAAGATCTAGGGATCAAATCACTTACATTAAGAACAGTAGGTAAATCCTTATTGCTCTGCAGCCATTCAATCGTCCGGCCTTTAGTATCGTCCACGCGAAGCCCCGAATGATCAGATTTTTGGGAGTGCTAGCTCGTGGAAAAATAGCTTTGCTGATCTTGAATCCTCTCACTTGAATCTTCCTCCAAGATCCACCAGGCTTCCGCTAACACCAGAATCACCAGGATTTTCTATTCTAAAATTTTAGAATTATAATCCACGATAATTTAGAATTACAATCCACGATAAATCGTGTATTGTTGTTTTATTTTTGTTCTGTTTCTCTGATGAGGGAATGCCCTCTATTTATAGTCTCGATTTAGCCTTGACATTTAATTCTGACATTTAAGAATTCATCGTTTGGCAAAAGCGAAGAGACGCCGAAGGTGCGGTGCTTGGTTTAATTCCGACGTTCGGAGAAAACCAAGGAGTCACGGCGTTTGGTTTAGTTCCATCGTTCGGAGAAAACCAAAGAGACGAGGGATAAATCCGACGTTCGGTAAATAAATGTCATGCATTAAATTCTATCTCATGAGATGAGATTTTAGCCATCTCATCATATGATATCCATATTCGAGAGGTTTGGGTTCTGATCTGAATTTATTTGACTTAACCCACATAGATCATGGTCCAAGCCCAAATCAAATTTGGCTAGTCCTGAATCTATTTAAATTCAAATCAAGTCTAATATCAAATCAATATTTGAAATTGACTTGTCCTTCTAATAGACTTAAACCAAATTGAATCTTATTTAATTATACTTAACCCAATTGAGATAATTCAATCAATCAAATTGATTAATTAAATCATATACGATTCTCAATCGTTGATCAGCAAATAGATCATCCTAGGAAACTTCTATGCGTGTGACTCTCTAGGTTCGAACCTAAGCCGGTAGCATAGAAACAACTTTCTATACTAATCGATGTGCCCATCTAGCAATGGAACCCGACGTCCGGATAGGTCGAAGAGTTGCCGAGCAAACTCCAAGAACCCTAAGAAACAGTTACCGTATAATTCATCCTCTTGACCACAAATGCTAAGGATGGCTTAAGAGCCTGTCAACTCTAAATAGCAAATCCATAAAGTGATTTCAACTTTAGTGATCATGTGACTTTCACATAAGTGCCTTGGCCAAGGTCTTGCTAAATTGAAACACAAGCATTTCTCCTTTTAATGGGATAGGTCAAATTCCATCTTGATCCACAACTGACTACCACAAGTACTTAACTGCACCCAGTAACCTTTCGTAGCTGGATTAGAAATCCAGGTGGTCCGGCACCTAAGTACAATGAGTTGCTTGTAAGCCACTGGTTGTGATCTTCAGGTCTGAAGGATACTTATACCTATATCTTCTCGGATTAACTCTTGACAGCAGAGTATCCGGAAATGAGTCACGTTCGGTGAAATATACTCCTACACTTTCACCTGTATGTCATACCAGTGTCTCTACACTCCTTGGTTAAGAGGATAACCAACAAATATGATATACAATGTCCTATAATTGATAGTACTATGGCCCTATCATAATATATCATTTGGTTGCGAACTCTTTTAAGGACCTTCTAAGATAAATCCTCTTTATCGTGAAGAAGATCCTAAGGGCTTCATTACTTTCAGGAGTATTAAGAAGATGTTCTTGTAATGAATAAACTACCAAATAACTTTTATTAATATATCAATTTATATATAATTACATCAGCACAATCATCAAATGATTGGCTTTAGGATATAATTCCCAACAAACTCCCACTTAGCCTAAAGCCACTCATTACAATATCTAATACTCATCTTCAACTTATAGTTGTCAAATCCTTGATGCTGAGTGCTTTAGTAAATGGGTCACCTAGGTTTTCCTTTTCATCAATCTTCTGAAGATTTATGTCACCTCGGTCTACTATCTCTTGAATAAGATGAAACCGGCGCAGTATGTGCTTGGTGCGCTGATGTGCTCGTGGTTCCTTTGCTTGAGCTATGGCACCAGTGCTGTCACTGTATAACAGGATTGGTTCATCTATGGAAGGTGTCACTCCAAGCTCGGAGATGAACTTCCGCAGCCACACAGCTTCTTTCGCAGCATCTAATGCAGCGATGTACTCTGTCTCGCACATCGAATCTACCACTATATGTTGCTTGGAACTTTTCTAGCAAACAACTCCATAATTTAGGATAAACACGAAACCAGATACACTTTTGCTATCATCATGATCTGATTAAAAACTGGAATCAGTATATCCAACAAGTTTCAAATCAGACTCTCCATAGACTAACCACTGGTCCTTAGTATTTCTTAAATACTTAAGGATTGTCTTAACAACTTGCCAGTGTTTTTCTCCTGGATCAGATTGGAGTCTACTCACTACTCCTAGTGAGTATGCCACATCTGGTCTTGTACATGTCATGGTGTACATAATCGATCCTACTGCCGAAGCATATGGAATTCAACTCATACGTTCTCTTTCATTAGGAGTTGTCAGATAATCCTTCTTAGAAAGATGAATTCCATGGCCTATCGGAAAGATAGCCTTTCTTGAAATTCTCCATACTAAACCTCTTTAGCAATGTGTCAATGTACATAGATTGGGATAAACCTAGCATCCTCTTAGATCTATCTCTATAGATCTTCATCCCTAGGATGTATGATGCTTCTCCCAGATCTTTCATGGAGAATTGTGATGATAACCATGTCTTTATTCCTTGTAATGCAGGGATATCATTCCCGATTAAGAGAATATCATCCACTATAATACAAGAAAATACAATAACAGAATCGTTAGCCCATTTATAAATACAAGGTTCTTCTTTATTCTTAATAAAGCCATAAGATTTGATCACTTTATCAATCATATGTTCCAACTCCTTGATGCTTGCTTAAGTCCATAAATAGACTTCTGTAGCCTGCACACTTTAGACTCATCTTCAGATATAAAACCTTCAGGCTGTATCATATACACCTGTTCTTCTAAATCACCATTTAGAAAAGCGGTTTTAACATCCATCTACCAAATCTCATAATCGAAGTGTGCTGCTATAGCTAGCATAATCCGAATGGATTTAAGTATTGCCACAGGAGAAAACATTTCATCATAGTCAATACCATAACGTTGATGATACCCCTTGGCAACCATACGTGCTTTATAGGTCTCTACTTTCCGTCTGCGCCTCTTTTCCTCTTGAAAACCCATTTACACCCTATGGGTTTTATCCCTTCGGGTGGGTCAACTAATGTCCATACATTATTGTCCTTCATGGAATCAGTTCGGATTTCATGGCATCAAGCCATTTATTAGAGTCAGTCCTTTGCATAGCATCCATATAGGTGATCAGATCCTCGTTGTTCTCATCGAGTTCAACAGGATCATCGTTCTGGACCAAGAAACCCAAAATCTGTCCGGTTGATGTGGTACTCTACCAGATCGCCTTAATGGTGCATCTAAAATGGGTTTTGAGTTTGATCTAATCAACACAGATTCTAGGGGTTCACTGGTTTGTGTTGTTCCTTCTACTTGATGAACTTCCTTAAGTTCAATATTAGAGCTATTTGTTCCTTCACTAAGGACTCCTTTTCAAGAAAACTACTCTATTACTAATGAACAACTTTTATTCTTCAGTATTGTAGAAGTAATATCCTTTTGTTCTTTCGGATAGCCGATGAAAAAACATTTATCAGATTTGGGTTCAAGTTTGTCGGATTTTGCATGTTTCACATAAGCCGGATACCCCCAGACTCTCAGATAGGTAATAACTGGTTTATGTTCATACCACATCTCATGTGGAGTTTTAGAAACAGACTTACTTAGAATCTTATTAAGAATAGGACAAGCTGATTTTAATGCATATCCCCAAAATGATATTGGCAAGCTTGCAAAACCCATCATGGACCGAACCATGTCTAACAGAGTTCGATTCCTTCTTTCCGACACATCGTTATGTTGCGGTGTTCCAGGAGGAGTCCATTGGGAAAGAATCTCATTCTCCTTTAAATATGTCACAAATTCATTGGAAAGGTATTCGCCTCCTCGATCTGATCGAAGGGTTTTAATACATTTTTCTATTGTTTTTCTACTTCTTTATGATATAGTTTGAACATTTCAAACGATTCAGATTTATGTCGCATAAGATAGACATAACCAAACCTAGAAATGTCGTCTGTAAAGTAATGAAGTAGTAGTATCCACCTTTGGCACAACTGCTCATTGGTCCACATACATCAGTATGTACTAGACCCAATAGCTCTTTGGCTCTTTCATCTTTTCCAGTAAAGATGACTTGGTCATTTTACTAAGAAGACATGATTCACAGGTAGTTATGATTCACAATCATCAACTCGAAGGATGCCCTCCTGAGTTAACCTGTTTAATCTGTTCTTGTTGATATGACCCAGCCGATGGTGCCAAAGATAAATATCTGTGACATCAGTTGTTCTAGGGCGCTTACTTGATTGGTACACTACATTCACAGGCTATGATAATATATAAATATCATTAGATAAATGCCTAGTCATTACAGTGACTCCCATTCATAATGATATTCAAAGTAACATCCTTTATTGAAATTTCATAATTATTTTTGGCCAGAAGGCCTACAGAAATTACGTTCAATAAGAACGTTGGGCAAAAATAACAATCATTTAGATAATGACATTTCTATTGAAAACTATTTCAAAACTCCTAATGCCAGTATTGGAACTAATCTTCCATCGCCGACATTTAGGAATCTTTCATTGTCCTCAAATCTTCTGGTGACCTGTAGTCCCTGCAATGAATTGCAAATGTTAAAAGGACTCCCAGTATTCAATACCCAGGTCTGATTATCATATATAGAAAAATTATAAGGTGTTATCATATAAATACCTTGTTGAGCAATATCTTGCTACTTTTTCTTCTTTGGCCTGTTTGGATCAAGTGTGGCAATGTAAAGAGGACAGTTCCTCTTCCAGTGCCCTTGCATCTTGCAGTGAAAGCATTCAGCTTGACTTTTATCAACTTTCTTCTTCTGTATCTGACCCCTTATAGATGTCCTAGCATGTTGCACCCTTTTATTATTCTTTTTCTTCTTTCCTTTCCCAAAGGGTTTACGCCCTACCTTAGATCCTTCAACCACATTAACCAAACCCTTAGAGAGCTGGTTATCCTTCTCAAAGTTCTGTAACAACCCCAACAAACCGTGGTAGTTGACTACAGGCTTGTCATTCAAAATGAGTAAGGAAAGGTCGGAAGGATGGAGGCAAGGAATTCAGGATCGCATCTTTTCCCAACTGCTCATGTAAGGGAAAGCCAAGCTTACTTAGGATTCTATCTTCTCAATCATGTACAATACATGATCATTGATAGGAGATCCATCTCTCATTCGAGCATTGAAAATAGCACAACTAGTCTTGTGCCTTTCAACATCGTCGGGTGTGCTGAAAGATTCATTCAACGCTTGAATGATTTCTTCTGGCTGAGCATTCTCGAACCGGCGACCGAATTCATCGTTCATTGCTGCTAACATGATACAACACACGCTAGTTCTATCATTGAGCCACTTCTGATAAGTGTCTCTCTCAGAACTTTAGGTGTTTGCATCAGGTATCTTTGGTGCAGGATTATTCAGAATATATAAATCCTCTCATGCTCAAGGACGATCTTAAGTTTTCTGAACCAGCTATTAAAATTGGAACCATTCAATTTGTCACTATCCAATAGGGACCTTAATGATAAATTAGTGGCCATGTTCTACATAAGGAAAAACTAAAGTTTATTAGTATATAAATTGATTCAGTCTAAAGACTTGGACTTTAGTCTAAGAATTCTTCCACTATTTTGTTCAAATTGGCAGCCTCTACCCAATTTGAAGAATTATTTTAATTCTTTAGTGGGCACTAAGATCTACATAAACTACATACAGGCCCAAGTGAAGCTTGGCTAACCCATATGCATCTAAGTAGGTTCAAACCAATTGTTTTTCCCAAACAATTCTTAGTGTTCAGTTTTGCCCCATGTACCTCTTCAGCAGGCATGAAGTGCCTCCACTGAAAGTTCTGGTTAGGTCCACCATTAAATGATATAATCAGTGTAACCTATCAATAGACAACCAAGCCGAGTGAAGCTCGGCTCACCTGACTATTTATTTAATAGTTACGCTGACTATCATAAAATGAATGATAATTTCGATGGTTGACAAGCACCAGGCATGGAGTGCCTCCAATGATATCAAGACATCGGACTCATTATCACCCACCTTAATGGAAGGCTATGATCTAGTTATCATATAACTATTTCATTTAAGGACCTAATAATTTTTAGAGGATTTTAATAATATGAAGATAAATTAACTAATCAAGTTCTCCCACTGAATCTATGAAATCGGTAGTAGAATGAAACAAGATTAAGTCAGGTTAAGTGGCACCTAAATCAGTCATACTGATATCCTTACAGGCATGGGTCAACCCGAATCAGGTAAATGATCTGAATCATAAATGGTTCACCACAATGACCAGGTGAGAGAGATCGATGGGAGGGATATGCCATTAACTCGTTAAAGACGCATCAATACGAGTAGCTCCCAATTAAAAACCATTCGATCGTTGATCCTAGAGCAACTTGCCATCCCACCTTGACATCATATGGTTAACCAATTCTGATTTGACCATCTAATAGATTCATGCTCAACCACGGAGCCTAATCTACTTCCATTTGGTTTAATCAAAGAGAAGGACTTGATCAACTACAACTATTGTTTGATTTAGAGCATTCTTAACCTAATCTAATTAGATTTGAACAAATACTCTTTTAGTCCAGTTGATTTAAACCTTAGAGTCTAACCCTTTATGGACCCGATTTAGCTAACCCAAATGATTAAATATATTTCATGTTAACATGTCATATATTTCAATCAAGCATAATGTTACTACTCATAATTCCTATATTTAGATCATATCTAAAAAAAAATTATGAACTAATATTTGACATTCAAATAAAACTCTCATAAATATTTGTATGTTTTATAACATAGACATCATGCCATCATATATCATATCTATGTTTTTATACTAAACATGCAAATATTATGGTTTTATACAACATCAATATGTATCAAATATAAAATATCTTTTGAGAGTGTGTGTAATCTATGTTTTGATGCCAAAGCACAATTTAAATTTTCTTTAAACAAAGCATCAACGATAAAACAATCGCACGGCAATATGTCACAGAATACCTCATTGAATGGGTAATTCGGATTTTCAATCCACCTGTGACCATATGGCCTTGTGATAAGTTTTAGCCATAATTACACAATTAATGAGAATATTAATTTACATGCAATAAATTAGATCATTATACCATTGTAGGGAGAAATAGTCTCCGAGGCATGCATATTTTTAAAAATTGATAACTATTATCATTGCGGAAATTAAAAGATTACATATTAATCTATCTAATATGCATCAAGATCATATCTTTGCCTATATATTCAGGGTCGTTTGATCTAAAATATGCATATAAAAACATCAAGATCATATCTTGATCTTCAAGATGACTAGTCACACTATTATCTTGAAGCCTGCCTTAAGATCTAGGGATCAAATCACTTACCTTAAGAACAGTAGGTAAATCCTTATTGCTCTGCAGCCGTTCAATCGTCCGGCCTCTAGTATCGTCCACGCGAAGCCCCGAATGATCAGATTTTCGGGAGTGCTAGCTCGCGGAAAAATAGCTTTGCTGATCTTGAATCCTCTCACTTGAATCTTCCTCCAAGATCCACCAGGCTTCCGCTAACACCAGAATCACCAGGATTTTCTATTCTAACATTTTAGAATTACAATCCACGACAATTTAGAATTACAATCCACGACAAATCGTGTATTGTTGTTCTATTTTTGTTCTGTGTTCTCTGGTGAGGGAATGCCCTCTATTTATAGTCTCGATTTAGCCTTGACATTTAATTCTGACATTTAAGAATCCATCGTTTGGCAAAAGCGAAGAGACGCCGAAGGCGCGGCGCTTGGTTTAATTCCGATGTTCGGAGAAAACCAAGGAGTCGCGGCGTTTGGTTTAGTTCCGTCGTTCGGAGAAAACCAAAGAGACGAGGGATAAATCCGACGTTCGGTAAATAAATGTCATGCAGCCATCTCATCATATGAGATCCATATTCGAGAGGTTTGGGTTCTGATCTGAATTTATTTGACTTAACCCACATAGATCATGGTCCAAGCCCAAATCAAATTTGGCTAGTCCTGAATCTATTTAAATTCAAATCAAGTCTAATTTCAAATCAATATTTGAAATTGACTTGTCCTTCTAATAGACTTAAACCAAATTGAATCTTATTCAATTGTACTTAACCCAATTGAGATAATTCAATCAATCAAATTGATTAATTAAATCATATACGATTCTCAATCGTTGATCAGCAAATAGATCATCCTAGGAAACTTCTATGCGTGTGACTCTCTAGGTTCGAACCTAAGCCGGTAGCATAGAAACAACTTTCTATACTAATCGATGTGCCCATCTAGCAATGGAACCCGACGTCCGGATAGGTCGAAGAGTTGCCGAGCAAACTCCAAGAACCCTAAGAAACAGTTACCGTATAATTCATCCTCTTGACCACAAATGCTAAGGATGGCTTAAGAGCCTGTCAACTCTAAATAGCAAATCCATAAAGTGATTTCAACTTTAGTGATCATGTGACTTTCACATGAAGTGCCTTGGCCAAGGTCTTGCTAAATTGAAACACAAGCATTTCTCCTTTTAATGGGATAGGTCAAATTCCATCTTGATCCACAACTGACTACCACAAGTACTTGACTGCACCCAGTAACCTTTCGTAGCTGGATTAGAAATCCAGGTGGTCCGGCACCTAAGTACAATGAGTTGCTTGTAAGCCACTGGTTGTGATCTTCAGGTCTGAAGGATACTTATACCTATATCTTCTCGGATTAACTCTTGACAGCAGAGTATCCGGAAATGAGTCACGTTCGGTGAAATGTACTCCTACACTTTCACCTGTATGTCATACCAGTGTCTCTACACTCCTTGGTTAAGAGGATAACCAACAAATATGATATACAACGTCCTATAATTGATAGTACTATGGCCCTGTCATAGTATATCATTTGGTCGCGAACTCTTTTAAGGACCTTCTAAGATAAATCCTCCTTTATCGTGAGGAAGATCCTAAGGGCTTCATTACTTTCAGGAGTATTAAGAAGATGTTCTTGTAATGAATAAACTGCCAAATAACTTTTATTAATATATCAATTTATATACAATTTACATCAGCACAATCATCAAATGATTGGCTTTAGGATACACCTATCTCTATAAATTTCTATCCAAGTATCTTCCTAGCTGACTCCAAATCCTTCATTTCAAATTCTATTGATAATGCATATTTTAGTCCATTTCAACACTCCTGCTGGCAATGAGCATATCATCCACATACAGAAGGAGATACAGTGCATCATCCTCAACGACATTTTTCACATAGACACAAGTATCATGTTCACATCTAGAAAATCCAAGGCCCAAAATAAAAGTATCAAACCTTTTGTACCACTACGGGGTAACTGCTTCAAACCATAGAGCGATTTCTTTAGTAGACATACTTTTTCTTCCAATCCAGATTTCTTGAAACCCTCTGGTTGCTTCATATATATCCTCTCCTCTAGACTCCATGTAAGAAAGCCATCTTCACATCCATCTGCTGCAACTCCATACCATGTTGTGCTACAAGTGATAACAACACACGAATTGAAGCATGACGTACCACTGGAGAGAATACCTCTGTGTAGTCCACTCCCTCTCTATGTGAGAACCCCTTAGCAACAAGCCTTGCTTTGTATCTGACTCCACCTTCTCTAAAGGTGCCTCCTTCTTTGTGAACACCCATTTTGAACCAATGGCCCGAGCATCTCTAGGTAGATCCACTAGCTGCCATATCTTGTTCTTTTCCAGGGACTCCATCTCCTCCATCATGACCTGCATCCATGACTCTCTTTCTAAACTTTCCATGGCTTCTTGGAAGGTCTCTAGATCTTCATTTGCAGTGATTAGAGTATAGAAAATCATGTCATCAATGCGATACCGAGCAGGTTTGATGATGGTACGCTTTGCCTTGTGTAGTGCCACACCCTTTGATCATCTCTCAAAGCTGAAGTGTGTGACTCCACTTGCACTCCTTGTGGATTGATGGCTCTCCTGGCTGATCCTTTACATGTATTGGAACATTCATACCAAACTCTAACTCAAAAGAAACACATTTTGAAGTAGAAGTCAAAGGTACATTACCTGTCAGCCAATGTTGTCCACTGCTGTCCTGTTCAGCCTTTTCAGCTCCATCTGCAATCTCTGACTTCTTCAAGATGCTCTTCTCATCAAAAATAATATTTCTACTGATGATACACTTCTATGAATCTGAACTCCATAGCAAATATCCTTTAACTCCCTGTGGATACCCGATGAAGATCAGCCTTTGTGATTTTGGGTTCCAGCTTGCTTCTTTCAGTTGCCTCTACATGTGCATAGGCTGGGCAACCAAAAATCCTCATGTGTCCAAGCTCCACCTTTTTTTCACTCCAGATCTCCTCTGGAATGCCTCCATCAAGTTTTCTATTAGGGGATTGTTAACAAGAAAATCAGAGAACATAATTGCATCACCCCAAAAGACCTTGGGCAGTGATGCCTGCAGCCTCAAACTCCTAGCCTTCTCTATCAATGTACAATTCATCCTCTCTGCCACACCATTCTGCTGGGGAGTCATCCTCACTGTGTAATGGCATTGGATCCCATTTTCCTCATAGTAGCTTCTGAATTCATTGCTTGTGTACTCCCTCCATTGTCAGATCTCAAATACTTCACTGGTTTTCCTGTCTCCTTTTCAGCACCAACTCCCCAAGCTTTAAACTGGAAAAATACCTCTGATTTTTTCTTATCAGATATACCCATACCTTCCTGGAGTAGTCATCAATGAAGGTCAAAAAATACTTAGCCCCACCTCTGGCTAACACAGGGGTCGGTCCCCATACATCTGAGTGAACTAGTTCCAGAATACCTTCACTCTGCTTGGAACTACTGGCAAATCTTACCCTATGTTGTTTGCCATAAATACAGGGCTCACAGATGTCATTGTCCTCCTTCTTAAGTGCTGGAATCAGACCTCTTTTGCTGAGTTCTATAAGCCCTTTATCACTCATGTATCCCATTCGATAGTGCCACAGTTTATAGACCAATGTTCCTCCTGTGCCGCTGCTAGCACCTCTGCACTATCTATGGCCACTGAGCCTTCCATTTGATAGAGATTATTTTCCAACCTTCTCCCTTTCATCACCACTAATGCACCCTTGGTTATCCTCAAACATCCACTCCCCGGTTGGCTTCCAAAAGCATACCCATGCTTCTCCAGGTAGCCCAAAGAAATTAGATTCTTCTTCAACTTTGGGACATGTTTGACATTGGTCAAAGTCCTTATAACCCATCATACATCCTCACCCTTATGCTTCCAACTCAGCAACCTTACAAGGATGATTATCACCAAGGCATACTCCCTCCATCAGATTCTTCATAAGTTGCAAACCACTCCCTATGCGAAGTATAATGTGAGAACATGCTGAGTCAAGTGTCCAACAACTATCACACTTTTTGGTCCCATCTGAAACTACCAGTACATCATCTTCACTATCTTCAGATGAGTTTGCACCACCATTGCTGGCTGAACCTCCCTTGAAATGCCCTTCCCCTTCTCATTCTTCAGAAGTGGGCAATTTCTCTTCAGATGACCAATCTGATGACACTTGTAACACTTCCATGCTTTCTGCTTGCCCTGAGACTTAGATCTGCCTTTGGACTTGCCTCTAACCTTTTCCCAGGGTCTTCCTTGCCTCTCATTCATAGTAAGTACCTCTGTGTTAGAGTTTTCCATGCGAATCTTTTCTTTTTGCTGGTTTGATCTCAGCACCCCCACAACCTCTTCATAATTCAGGGTCTACACCAAGGTTGTAATCAGACCATCATAGGAACTGGGTAGCGAACACAACAAAATGAGGGTCTTATCTTCTTCATCAATCTTCACATAAGGCTCATCACCTCTGAGCACACTTGATTGAATTTCTGAATATGGGCCACAAGATCTCCTCTCTGAGGCATTCTCAAGCTGTACAACTATTTCTTCAACTACAACTTGTTTGTCATGCTCTTTCCATGTAAGTGTTTTCTAAAGTTTCCCAGAGCCCCCTTACCGTGGTCTGCGTGCAAATCTTCGGCAAGACTTGATCAGCCAAGCACATCCTGATTGTGCTAAATACAATCTCCTCTAACTCCTCCCAATCCTCACGACTTACATTATCCAGTCTTTGTTTCACTAAGACCTTATAAATCCTTTGCTGTACCAATAAATCCTTCATCCTTTGTTGCCATAGGGTGAAGTTTTTCTTGCCATCATACTTTTCAAAATCGAATTTAAAGCTACTAGATGCCATATCCAACCAAGAAACAATGCACACAGTAAAAATAGAAAATTAAACTTGCTGCAGAAATTTCTGGTTTGATATCTTACCAAGAAATGCCCAAGATCCAATCTTTTCTCCACCAAATCACCGAGGCTCTGATACCAAATGAAGAGTGGATCTTTCTCTTTAATTAGGTGTGTAGTCTCTTGATCTGAAATTAATTCCTCCGCTTTGCCCTGGAATTAATTCCTGCACTTCAATTCCTCCCCACCTCCACGTCTTTTGTGAAGACGTTTCCGTGCAAGTGGCTTCCTGGAATTAATTCAACAATTAATTCCTCTCTTTGCTAATAGAGGCCATTTCCCAATAGATCCGAGAGTGCTCCACGAAGCCGTCCTTGACGAAGTCGTGATTCTGGCTCTCGTGCGGCAAGGGAAAGAAATAGAGGGCCGTTTCCCAATGGATCCGAGAGCGCTCCACAAATCTTCACGAAGCCGTCCTTGATGAAGTCGTGATTCTGGCTCTCGTGCAGTAGGGGAAAGAAGAAGAGAGAGAGGAGAAGAAAGATAAGTGATAGCTTATTCTAAAGAGAAAAGGGTTTCTTTCATTCATCTATAATCATCATCGTTACATGACTATATATAAACCCGTCCCGGCCACCAAAATAAAACCAGCACCACACATGAACCGGTGCCTTATTATATGGATAATAAACCCTAAAAAAAACTCCCTTGGACCAGCCCACACTTGGGCCCAAACCCAGCCCAATGATAGACTAGCCCCCAAAAGACCCAACAACCTGGGCCTTAACCCTGTGGAGCCTACAAACCTCCACCCTAGGATTTAAGCTTTGAGTACCACATCAGGCTCTACAGGTTCTTGGCTAGGTTCTCTTCAGATCAAAGTCACTAGATTCAGGAGTGATCAAGAGAGGATGAAGCCATCTGCCATGGTCTCATGTCTCAGGAAGAGAAGACCACCCAGGTTTTCTTGATTCTGTGAACCAACTGGGTTGGGTTTAGTTGAACCATTCCGGGTTGCTCGATTGAAATTGGGCTAGTTCAATGGATTTATATGTGGCAATTTGTAGCCAAGATGAGCTGGTTCATATATATATATATATATATATATATATATATATATATATGAGATGATTTAGGCTAAAACAACCAAAATAAATTAAGCTAACCCAAAGAGAACCAATTAGAACTAATCCAGAATTAACCCAGACCCAAAATTATGGGACCATAATGCTGTTTATGTCCAATTAATATAGGTTTGGGCCCAAATTGCAATGATATTCATCTAATTAGGCTCTAATTAGTTAAACCAAACCTTGATTAAGGGAATTAGTAACCTAAGTAAGTTGTATTTGATCTAATTAAGCTAATACAAGTTTAAGTAATGATCATTTGATGGATGCAATGCTTGGATTAGAAGGGTATAACTACAGTAATTTTTAGGGATAACGACGCTTTTAAAGTAATTTTGATGCTTTTCTAGCATCGAAAAATAGTTTCTCGATGCTTGTAGAAGCGTTGGCAAATTACGATGCCGACGCTTTAAAAAGCATGCCGACGCTTTAAAAAGCGTCGGCACCGTAATGGTTTCCACTGTATTAAAACGTTGGTATCGTAATTTTAGAGTGGGAATTGAGAATGGGAATTGAGAAGAAGGCAGCGTTCCAATCCTTGGGGGTTTTGTTAACCTGGGATGAAATCACCTGTTTTAAACATCATCCGAAAGGCTTCAATACAAACACCAAGAAGACAAGATCAGATATAGAAAGAGGGCGATATGGGGGTTAACCTGGGAGACAAGGCGGTTCAGATTGGTGTAGGTGGAGGACGCTCGATGTCAGGGAGCAGCGGCAGATGTCGTAGATGGCCTTGTTATCGAGGAGACATCGGTGTGCTCAAAAAGGGAGTGGATGGAGAAGAAGCTGTTGTAAGGCTCAACGACAGACAAGCGCCACAAGGTCATTACAAAACAATCCGCTGGAGTTTAGTAACTGACTTTATTTCATTCACAAAGATTCAAGAAAACGTTTAGAACTTTAATGCATTCACTTTATTTCATTCACAAAAGATTCAAGAAAACGTTTAGAACTTTAATGCATTAGAGAATTTAACTTAGAAAGACTGAGAGAAAAAAAGATATCATTACTAATATAGAACAAGGTCAAGAAATTGCAGCAGCTCCCAAGGATAGAAAGAACCCAGAGTCCAGCAATCACTTAAGAAACCATGGGCATCATAAGTACAAAACAACATAAGCCGAAAGCTCTTAAAGTGACATATAAGATCAAAGGAAGGCACAAGACAAATAACATACAGAAAGGAACTTCTTGAGGTCCCATCCCGATGCGATCTCCCTTAGAACGACAAAGGCTCTGTTAATCTCATACCTCAGAGAGAGCACGACATTGACGACACAGGCTCTGTTAATCTCGATCTCCCTTTTAGGCGACGGAGATAGACTTAACCTAACCATATGGGATCTGATTAACATTTTAGGAAAA
Source organism: Calamus simplicifolius (assembly GCA_900491605.1). Taxonomy (NCBI): domain Eukaryota; kingdom Viridiplantae; phylum Streptophyta; class Magnoliopsida; order Arecales; family Arecaceae; genus Calamus; species Calamus simplicifolius. Next base: position 34,577 of record UESW01004626.1, on the reverse strand, counting down.
ACAAAAAAAAGAAAAAAAAAGAAAAAAAAACCTAATCTAGATGAAGAAATCAAATGGAACAAATGGGTGAAATGGGATGAAGAAGCGATGGGGAAGAGAGGCGATTCCTACGCTTGCCACTATCGAGGACCTTGTGGATGGGTTCCTCCCGCCCAAAAAGACGGCATATAAAAGGCTGAGCGGCTAGGGTTTGCGGAGAGGCAGCCCGTGCGGCGATAAAGGGGAAGAAAGCGGCGATAAAGGGGAAGAAAAAGATCTTAATCGCCGATGCTTGGAAAGCGTCGGCGTTCGATAAAAAAATCAAAAAATATGATGCCGACGCTTTAGAAAGCGTCGGCATCCAAAAAATTATCGGTCTTCAAAAAAATTTTTTTTTTTTGCCGATGTTGCTTACCCCTAGCGTCGAAAAAAAGAGTTGTTACACTCAAATTTTGTTATGGAGTTAATTAAAACTTAGCTAACCTTAATTAAGCTCACTTAAGCTTAGTTGCATTATGTTGAGTGAGCTTAAGGGTGTAAAGGAAATTTTAAATGTAATTCTTGAGGATTTTTCCTTTAATTATGAATTTTAGTAGATTAATCATTTGTTTATGATTATAATTATAAGTGATTTTTCAATGGATGATTAATTGTTATTGGTGGATATTATAGAAAATATTGGATTAGCAATTCAAGATAGAAGTCTTATGCCTACTCATATATGATATGTTTAATTTTATTCATGTTATGGCATACATCATGGATTTATACATATTATTTATCAACATATTTGACTATGCATGGATATACTTTATGTTTTTTATGATATAGCATGATTTCATATTATATAGTTATGGCATATCTTATGGCATGATATCATGGTTTTGATAACATTATGATGTAAACTTAAAAATTTTGATATGCATATTAAAATATATTGAAGTTGTGATGGTTTGATATATGGGCATATGAATTAGTCATGTGGACATGGTAATATGGTACTAGTGACAGGACATAACCCGATGACTAGAGGTTGTTAGTGTTAAGGTTTATTGGAATGGCTAGAGAATGCTCTTGACAAGTTTATAATGATGACTAGAGGGCACTAGCGTCAGGGTTTACTATGATGGCTAGAGGATGCTAGTAATAGGGTCTAAGGTGATGGCTAGAAGTCATTGTTATGGAACCAGTCCAGTAGGGCTTAGTTGGGGGTTGGATTTTGTTGATGATATGTGATATTAATTGATGATGATTGTGGTGATATAGTCTAATATCGTGAAAGATAAAAATCTGTTGATAGTTTCTCTTTTATTTGATACACTTATTTTTGGTATGTGTTGCAATATGATTTATTTTGTTAGCTAGGTTATCTTCATATTGTGTAGATATTTTATTATTGCTTTATATCCATATTGTATGTGTAAGATTTGTATTGGGCTTTTAGCTCATTGTTTTATCCTATCTTTTTGGATATTGAGGATGTAGATGTTGGGTGAGACCTTGGGATACACTGAGAGTGAGATTAGAGTAGCTAGTTGCATTTGATATTGTATAATTTTGTACTTATTAAGAATGTTGATATACTTTGTTAGTCATACTTCTTTTATGTTGAGGATATTATGTGATATGGTAAGGACTATTTATTTGTATGCATAATATGTATAACCTTCGTTGAGGATGCTAAGGTTAGCAGGCCTAATATGCTCTTAGGATTCGCTTTAAGGATATGCGGCCATATCATGTTCTATCTGGTCTGAATGCTAGGTCGAGGGCATGACACTATAAGTCATTGAAGGGGTTTATTAGGTTGGGACTGGAGACACGAGTTTGGGAAACCTTTTTTAACTTAGCTTAGGCTATCTTGAACCGAGTTAGTTTTAAGACTGCTATTGGGCCTTTCCATTGATCGATTTATATTTTGGGGACCAATCGAAGGAGTATTGGTCAAAATTGATGAGGTTTATTAGAACACAACCTAGGACATGCCTTTCGGGGAGCCTTTTTAAACTGAGCTTGGACCTTTTTGGGCCAGCGTAGTTGTGAGGCCATGACCATGCCTTCGACCAATTTATTCTTCGAGAATCAATCTGAGGAGTACTTGTTCAGCTCGGAGATTAGCTGAGTTTTGATCGATAGGAACATTGATGGTTGCTAAACTAAGTAATCACGTTAGATGCCACTATCCCTACATCAAGCCTAAACACGGTTAGAACTTAAGTTGGTTTAAAAAAGCTATATTCTTCTCAATTGTGCTGAGGTCTTTTTCGTGATCAATTTTATGTAATTAGTCGGCGGGAACGAGCAAGCCGAAGTAAGAGCATAAGCTGAATTGAAGTTGCCTACCAGGAGGCTATTGCTAGGAAGAGACAATGGGAGCTCATTTGTCAGGGAGAAGCTGGCCAAACTAGGGGTAGGCATGGTGCTCAACAACAAAACCCATCCAATGAAAGAGGTCAAAAACAAATTAAAGACAAGTGGTATAAAGACCCACGGTAGAAAAGGAAATTGAGTTCTATAATCTGGAATTTATAATGTCAAAACCTTCGCTCGCCTTCCGTACCTCTTCGCTTCTACGGTGGTTAAACCTGGAGCAATTCTATGGCAATAGCATCCATTAACCCTAATATATTGTTAACAGATGGACACTGAAAAAGGGCGTGCG